>OX608078.1:65826641-65981985 GCA_951509765.1 Sphenella marginata | reverse complement strand
GGCGTCCAAAGTACTCAACCGATTTTTATGAAATTTTCACAGTATATTCTTGAGATCATAGGTTAAAGCATAAGCTACATTAATTTTTGGAAAAGTGGGCGGTGCCACGCCCCCAGGCTATATAAAACTACAATTCTTCATAACTCTGAACATATTTGGTCAAAATTAATGATTTTTGGATATGTGTGTCCTTTGGTCAAGATTTATGTAATTTTGGAAAAGTGGGCGGTGCCACGCCCACATTTTTTGTGTTTTGTTTGTACTTCAATAATGTCCAAAGTTTATGGTCGATCTCTTTTAAACTTTCAAGATTGGTTCAGAAGATTGTTGTGTACGATTTAGGCTATATCAATTTTTGGAAAAGTAGGCGGTGCCACGCCCCCAGGCTATATAAAATTTAAATTCTTCATAGCTCTGAACATATTTGGTCTAAACTAATGATTTCTGGATATGTGTGTCCTTTGGTCAAGATTTATGTAATTTTGGAAAAGTGGGCGGTGCCACGCCCACATTTTTTGTGTTTTGTTTGTACTTAAATAATGTCCAAAGTTTATGGTCGATCTCTTTTAAACTTTCAAGATTTTTTAAGAAAATTGTTGTGTACGATTTAGGCTATATCAATTTTTGGAAAAGTAGGCGGTGCCACGCCCCAAGGCTATATAAAATTCAAATTCTTCATAACTCTGAACATATTGGGTCTAAATTAAAGATTTTTGGATATGTGTGTCTTTTAGTCCAGATTTATGTAATTTTGGAAAAGTGGGCGGTGCCACGCCCACATTTTTTGTGTTTTGTTTGTACTTCAATAATGTCCAAAGTTTATGGTCGATCTCTTTTAAACTTTGAAGATTGGTTAAGAAAATTGTTGTGTACGATTTAGGCTATATCAATTTTTGGAAAAGTAGGCGGTGCCACGCCCCCAGGCTATATAAAATTTAAATTCTGCATAGTTCTGAACATATTTTGTCTAAATTAATGATTTCTGGATATGTGTGTGCTTTGGTCAAGATTTATGTAATTTTGGAAAAGTGGGCGGTGCCACGGCCACATTTTTTGTGTTTTGTTTGTACTTCAATAATGTCCAAAGTTTATGGTCGATCTCTTTTAAACTTTCAAGATTGGTTAAGAAAATTGTTGTGTACGATTCAGGCTATATGAATTTTTGGAAAAGTAGCCAGTGCCACGCCCCCAGGCTATATAAAATTTAAATTCTTCATAACTCTGAACATATTAGGTCTAAATTAAAGATTTTTGGATATGTGTGTCCTTTAGTCAAGATGGATATAATTTGGGAAAAGTGGGCGGTCCCACGCCCACATTTTTTGTGTTTTGTTTGTACTTCAATAAGTTCAAAGTTTATGGTCGATCTTCTCTAAATTTCCAGATTGGTTCAGAAGATTGTTGTGCCACGCCCCCGGGCTATATAAAATTTAAATCATCATAACTTTGAATAATTTTGGTCTAAACTAATGATTTTTGGATATGTGTGTCCCTTGGTCAAGAATTATATAATTTGGGAAATGTGGGCCGTGCCACGCCCACATTTTTTGTATTCAGTGCTTTGTTTCTACTTCAATAATGTCCAAAGTTTATGGTTGATCTGTTTTAAACTTTTCCAATACGTTAAAATCTTCGTTGGGTACGACATACATAGGCTACATTTGTAAATTCTTTGGAAAAGTGGGCAGTTCCAGGACCACAAGCTAAGTAATATTTCAATTCGTTATATCCCTGAATGTATTTGCTTTAGTGACATTTTAACGTTCTTAAATCTTAATCAAAGCACATAATTTTTTTTGTTTGTTATTGCCGTTCATACATATCCAGAGTATTATAGGTAGATATAGGATATAATTAAATAAGTACTAACTATACATCTGCTCAGCAGCGCATAATGGTTTTTGTCATACCCATTGAGTTCAAAAGATCCGTTTTTTGAGTTGGACATCCAAAAAATTTATTTGTTTATACCAAAGACTTTAAAGCCAGAAACATTGTATATCCTAAAGCACTGCAATAAATGGAATGTTAAAAGTTAAAGAAAAATATTTGAAAATGTATTTCTAGGGAAGTCACTGGTCAGGCAGAACAACGTCTGCCGGGTCTGCTAGTTATCTATATATGTATTAATAGGCTAACATTTTTCCCATACAATCAATTGCCAGAGTGTATCTCATAAAACAATGCATAACTCTAAATATTATGTATTTTGATATGTTTTCATGGGCCAGTAGCTTTGCATAGGCATATTATATCTAACAAAAAATGCTTCATTAATTTGTAATAATTCATCAAAGTTTTCACCAAAACCCAAAGCTGTTAACTACAGTATCTGACTTTTTTGTTGTACATACAGCAGTGGCGCAGGTGGTGAGCGTGCCGGCTATGATGCGTGCGTTCGAAGGTTCAAGGACGTGTTCAGGGCAGGTTAAGTTTTTTTTTTTTTCTAAATTGAATTTGCCTTAAAATATACGAAAACTTTTTATTATATTTTTTTTTTAATTTATTATATTTGTAATCCAATATTTTTCTGTTTATTATGTTTATGACATCTATCTTGGAGTGAAAAACAAAAATTTTTTGAAAAAATATAAAAAATTATTCCAATTTATCAATATTTACCAATTTATATTTTTTAAGAAATATATCATATTTCATATGGAAAAAGTAAAAACACAGTTTGTAGCTTCTTCAATTTTACACTTACGAAATAATTAGAACTCGCGTTAATTTTCCTAAAGACATCAACTATTTTCTTCCTAAAAATTTTTATTTGTAAAAGAGTCGACATATAACCCAATATTTCAATAGTTTTCTGTTTATGACATCTGTCTTCGAGTGAAAAAACCAATTTTTTTGAAAAAAAGCTAAAATATTATTTCAATTTATCAATATATATTTTTTAAGAAATATATCATATTTAATATGGAAAAAGTAAAAACACATTTTGTAGCGTCTTCAATTTTACACTTACGAAATAATTAGAAATCGCGTTAATTTTCCTACAGACATCAACTATTTTCTTCCTAAAAATTTTTATTTGTAAAAGAGTCGACATATAACCCAATATTTCAATAGTTTTCTGTTTATGACATCTGTCTTCGAGTGAAAAAACCAATTTTTTTGAAAAAAAGCTAAAATATTTTTTCAATATATCAATATATATTTTTTAAGAAATATATCATATTTAATATACAAAAAGTAAAAACACAGTTTGTAGCTTCTTCAATTTTATATTCATGTAATAGTGTGAAATCGCGTTATTTTCCTAAAGACATCAACTATTTTCTTCCTAAAAATTTTAATTTGTAAAAGAGTCGACATATAACCGAAATCCTTACATATTTAGGCTAATTGGGCCAGTTAAGATATGTGTTTTCAATATTTCCGAGTTGAATTTGACGAAAGAAACCAGAAAACCATCATATGTGTAAGTTGTAACATTCTCCCGCTAAACGGACTTCAAAAAATCCACAACTAAAGGAAAAATTGAGAAAACAGTCTTGTTATGGCGGCTGACTACCCGAATAAATGAAATAACAATAATATAGGCGGCTTTACGTTAAAACATTTAATTACATTAACTCTGTTACACTGTAAAAGGAAGTACAAATTAACATATATATATATAACTTCGGGCCTTTTTGTTCTAAAATTTGCTGTTCTTTTCGGTGGTTGACCAAATAAAATGATTTTCCAATAAAAATGGCTTAAATTAGCTGCGGTTATTTCGTTCTATCTTTTCCCTTCTTTCTGCACCAATGTGGCCATATCATTTAATTTCAAAGCTGGCGACAACATTCCACCTCCTGGCGAATCCTCTGTGGGTTCGCAGATGTTCAAGGCGGCTAGCCTTCGGATAGGTCGACGGAGAATCCCATGCGAGGTTTGTACATTAGCGCTTCGAGCGCGCCCATCACTGCCCTTCAAAATGTTCACTACTCTTCCCTTTTCCCAATGACTACGAGGCGCTGATGGGTCACATACTATTACCATATCTCCGGACGTAACCGTGTCTACGTCATCCCTCCATTTGGTCCGGCATAGCAGTTGTGGTAAGTATTCTACTAGCCACCTCTTCCACGCGCGATCTTTCAAATTTTGAGCAATCCTCCATTGCTTACGAAGGCAAAGACGCTCTTCCTCTGGATGTGGCGTTTGTGTCGAATTAAGACAACCCATTAAAAAATGATTTGGGGTGAGCGGTTCTTCCTGAGTAGGCGAAATTGGCAAATCAGTCAGTGGTCGACTGTTGATAATATTTTCAATTTCTATCACGACGCTACGAAATGTCTCAACTCTCGGTGCTTCCTCTCTCAACACCTTATGCAATAAACGTTTAACACATTGGATAAGCCTTTCCCAGCAGCCTCCGCTTTCAGGATCTGTGGGACAATTAAAAACCCATTCAATTTTTTGCTTTGACATTTCGCGATCAATGGCTTTGAAATCAAATATTGCATCGGGTGTATTAATTTCTCTTTGCGCTCCGACAAAATTTGTGCCGTTGTCGCTGCGCATACGTATAGGCACCCCACGACGATTTACGAAATTGCGAAGACATAGAATAAAGGCATCAGTAGATAAGCCATCTGATACTTCCAAATGCACAGCTCGAGTTGTCATGCATGTAAAGAGGGCAATCCAGCGTTTCTCTCGGCGGCGTCCAATAGCCACATTAAATGGTCCACAATAGTCAACCCCACTATAAGTGAAGGGTCGAACATACGGCGTTAGTCTATCTGATGGTAACTGACCCATTAGTGGTACGGTCGGTTTCGCTCTATCGTGTATACATACTGGACATTTTTTCTGCACAGATCTCAAAACTCTCCGAATAGCCGGTATCCAATAACGTTGTCGAATTTCGTTAATTGTTAGACATTCGTTCTGTTGGTGTCTCTTTCTATGGTATTCAGTTACCAATAACTTGGTTACGCAATGATCTGATGGCAAAATAATTGGACGGCGTGCAGACAGTGGTAAACAGTATGCTGAGTCTATTCGTCCATAGATTCTTAGCAAACCTTCATTATCCAAGTACGGCGTTAATGCGTATAGTGGACTATCTTTAGGTATGGCGTGTTTACTTTGGAGTAGCTCGACCTCGCGTCTGTAAACTTCCCTCTGCACCATATAGCATATTCTGTTTTCGGCTGCAATTAATTCGTTGGCTCGTAGTTCTTCTATGAGTCTTTGGTTCCTAGCGTTGTTAATAAAGCGCAGTACCCAGGCAACGACTCTGACTAATTTAAGAAAACACGAGAATTTAGTAAAATTGATTAATTTCTCACCTGACTCGCCAATTAGTAATTGTCGACTAATTGATTCTTCGCTATCGGCTACTGCTGATGAGAGCGTAACTTCTTGAGGCCAGTGTTCCTCATCCTGGTGTAAAAATTCTGGTCCATGGAACCATCGTTTGTTTTGCGGAAATGTGTTTGTTGGCATGGCGCGCGTGGCATCATCAGCTACGTTTAAGGCTGTTGGCACCCAGTGCCACTGATTAACTGTTGTTGTTGCGAGGATTTCTGCGATCCTGTGTTTTACGAATTGCTTATATGATCGAGTGTGGGATCGTATCCACAGAATGGCCGTCTGCGAATCGGTCCAAAACGTTGTACTGCTGATTTGAAACTCATGATTCTGCTCTACTAGTGTTTTGAGGCGGCATCCAAGGACTGCTGCTTGCAGTTCTAGGCGTGGAACTGTCATTGCTTTTATTGGCGCACATAATGCTTTAGCACATACCAATGCTACCTCCACTGTATTTTCGTGCTCGATGCGTAAATAGGCGATGGCGGCGTATGCACTTGTACTTGCATCAACAAAGATGTGCAATTGAATATTTTCGGCTTTTGCTAGCAGTGTCAAATAACACCGAGGAATCGATAATGTGCTGACGGATTGAAATTTGCACCACCAGCTCTTCCACTGTTTGGCAAGCTGAGGTGGCAGCTCTTCATCCCAACTAATGTCTTATTTCCATAATGCCTGTATAAGTAGCTTGGCCGTTATTGTGACGTGTGACAGAAACCCAAAAGGGTCATATACTGACATAACGATACCTAGCAGTTCTCTCTTCGTTGGTGGTCGCCATCCCCGTAGAATTTCCTTAGCCACCTTAAGGAATTTGAATTCAAATTTGAACGCGTCTGCTGTTGTATCCCAAAACATGCCAAGTATTTTGCTTGTAGTTATTTGCTTTTCCATATTTATGATTGTTTGATGCGTTTCATTTTCACCATTTAAGCTTGTTTGCATAACTTTGTCGTTACTAACGAACTTGCGTAGTCGGAAACCGGCGGCGGCGTTAATTTTAATGGCTTCACGAACAGTTTTGTCGGCTTCTTTGACATCATTAAAACTAATGACAAGATCATCTACGTATGTTTTGTTTACAACAGCATCAACGCCCTTTGGCAGTTGAGAAATAAATTTAGCGGCATTTAGGTTTTTTATGTGTTCTGCACAACACGGTGAACAGGCGGCTCCAAAGATCATTGACGTCATAGCGTAAACTCGAATTGACTCATTGGTGTCATCATCTCGCCATAAAAAACGTTGAGCATCTTGATCTTCAGCTCTGATACGTATTTGAGAAAACATCTCTTCAATGTCTCCAGCTACCGCAATCACCCCTTGACGAAATTTAAAAAGGATTGATAAGAGTGATTGTACCTTTTCCGGACCCTTGAGTAAGACGCTGTTAAGTGATACATTCGATGTGCTGGCGGCTGCGTCGAAGACTATACGCAACTTTTCTGGCTTGTGGACATTGACGACTCCAAAATGCGGTAAATACCACGTTGTTGCCTTGGTTCTATTGGCATCTTCATCCGACAGCTGTTTAGCGTATCCTTTGGAAATATATTTATTGATTTCTCGCTTGTAGTTTGTTGCAAATTCGACATCTTTTCTCATCCGAGCCTCAATACCATGCAGACGTTTTCTCGCCATATCAAAACTATCTGGTAACTTAACGTCGTCTTTCTGCCACAACAAACCTACTTCATATTTACGTCCATCATACTTGGTGGTGTCAGCTAGGATCTTTTTTGCTCTAGTATCATCGTCAGACTCAACAGTGTCGTTGTGTACTAGCCCTATAGCTAAAGTATCGTTCGTGATATATTCTTCTACAGTTTTATGTAACTGCCTCATATTGATCGGTTCTCTTACCACCATAACTCGAGCGTCGTTGCTGTCATGCTTCTCTGATGGCCCGTATACCATCCAACCCAACTTCGTATTGGCGGCAACAAGTTGGTTTGGTCCTTTATACACGGTTGTATGTGCAATGCCGAGAAAAGAGTTATCTAACCCTAAAAGAATATCGGGCGTCGCATCGACGTAACTTGGCAGTGGTAATGATTTCAAATAATCAAAGTTGTTTTTGTTGAACGATTGGGTTGGCAAATTTAAATTTTTTATAGTTCGTAGATTTTTAATTGCAAATATATGGTCGTCGGCTTGTCCTCGAATTTCCACTGTTACTCTTCGTGACTTTTCAGTGGTCTTGTTCTTCCCATACCACTGCAATGACAGCAATGAGGACTGCCCTCGCAGGCCCAAGCTGTTGGCCACTTTGTCTTCTATTAATGATATCGATGACCCTTCATCAATCATCGCGTAGGTATCCAATTTACCTAGAGGCCCCGTTAGGGTTACAGGTAGAATTTTAAATAGACTTACTTAGCTTTGTTCTTGGCAATTGTATACGCGTTCTACCTGACTTTCACGGTTTTCTTCTCTTCGATCGTGTAATAGCTGGTGGTGTTTACGTTGGCACCCATCTATAGCACACGTAGCACTTTTCTGACATGTTTGTAAACTATGGCCTTTGGCCAAACAACAGAAGCATAACTGATGGCGTTTCACGACTGTCCACCTTTCGTTAACGTTAGCGCCAGTGAACTGTCGACATTCGGTTGGTTGATGGTTTTGACTGCATAGCGTGCATCGTTGCTGTCTACGAAGAGTTGGCATTTCATTCGTATGTAGCACTCGACGGTTGCCACCTCCTGCTATTGGCTGTCGATTGTTAATGAAACGGCTGGCGGTGTGTGGCGCTGTTGTCAAAGCACCCCTTTCGGCAATCTTGGGCATAAGTGCAACAACTCTGGCTAACTCACTCAGCCAGTTTGCGAAGCACTCAATGGTTGGGTACGTTGCTATTTCGGTGGCACGCCTGCTCCATTCGAACTGCTTCGAGAGGGGCAGTTTAGTAACTAGTGACTCCAACAATGTTGGGTTAGCCAGATGATGTTCACATCTAGCTGATTTAAAAAATGCAACAATGTTACGTACCTTCGATGAAAACTCCATGATCATGTCTAGACGATTCTCCGTGATGTTAGGAAAACTCTGCACCTTTTGTAACTGGGAGCGCACCAAAAGCTCTGGTCGACCGAAATTGAATTTTAGTTCATCTAATACGCTTGGTACATTTTCGGGGTATATGAGGAGTGATGTAACTGCCCGTCTTGCTTCACCTCGCAATGCCTTTTGTAGGCGTATTAGATTCTGCTTGTGGCTATAATTAAATTCTCTCGTGGTATCGTCGTAACAAGCAATGAACAATGGCCAGTCCTCAGCGCACCCTTCGAATACAGGCAATGGGTACAGTCTTGTGGCGGCACTATCCATTAAGACATATGCATAATTGGACTGTGGCTGTGGCGTGGCGGTAGACGAAGATGACTGTTGCTGTGCAGGAATGACGACTTGTCGATGAGTAATTGGCTGCTGCGTCATTGCATTTGGTTGCATAGGTGCTGCTTCTTCAGCGTCAATTCGTTCACGTAGTTGTTGCAGGTCCGCTCTTTGAACGCTCGTATCGTCTCGCAGTTCTCTAATAGAGTCTCGTAACGCTGTTATTGAGGCTACTAAATCGGCTATATGGCTATTTTGCTCCATTGGAGTTTGTTGCGTGGGTATAGACGTCGTTGGTACTACGGTCACGTTTAGTTCCGATTCGCCTTCCGAATCTTCACGGCGTTGTTGGTTCATTTGCGATCTAGTTACTGGCATAAGGGTCGCACATGCGATGGCTAATGATAAGGCTTAAAATGGACCACCTTTTAACTATATGATGACTAAATAGTTGCTTAAATGCACTACCATACGATGGCTAAATAATGGTTTAAATGTACTACCATACGATGGCTAAATAATGGTTGAAATGTGCTACCATACGATGGCTAAATAATGGTTAAAATGCACTACCATACGATGGCTAAATAATGGTTAAAATGCACCACTTTGTAATTGTGCGACGGCTAAATAATTGCGATTATTGCGAAGATTTATTAAAATATTTGCGCAATTCAATGATGCTAAATTTGGTTATAGTGTTCTTTACTGTAAGCAATTAACAGCTAAGCTATTTTTTACAATGCGACGATAATTAGCAAATTCTCAATTCGTATATGAACTAATATGGCGGCAGAAACGTGAAATTTGCAAGTGGCTTTCGTATGGATAACGACGATTATTAGCAAATCTCAATTCGTATATAAACTAATATGGCGGCAGAAACGTGAAATTTGGCAAGTGGCTTTCGTATGGATAACGACGATTATTAGCAAATCTCAATTCGTATTGCTATAAGTGTTCGGCTGAGGCAAACGGCTGTGTTAACTTAAACGTTGATGACAAAAATTATGAGCTTTATTTCTCTTGTCAATATAATGGCTTATGGCTATCTCTCGGCAAAAATGTACGACTTGAAAAATGTTAAAATGTTGCTTGCAGGCAAGTTGTCGGCGGTTTTTTCTTCAATTCCAGTCGTATAACTGTCAAGCAAAGACACCGATGTATGTGTGTATGTTTGATGATGGCTGCACATTTTTTTTTTTCTTTCCAATCTAAATCCGAACTGGCATTCGGCGAAAAAAGATGGCGGATAAGATTTGGGTCGGGACCATGTGGTTGCAATATGGAGATTGGCTAAATTGTAACCAGGACCGTCTCCTGTGCATATATGTGGGCTCCTTTGATAATTTGCGCATTAGTTCACGTACATTGCGTGCCACTACCCTGTAGCTACTGTCTATGACGATGTCCAATACGCATTTACCACAATGGCTGAATTATTGTTGTAGGCGGCAAATTTTTAATGCACCAAGAAAAGAACAAATTTTAGGCTGTTATGGCGGCTGACTACCCGAATAAATGAAATAACAATAATATAGGCGGCTTTACGTTAAAACATTTAATTACATTAACTCTGTTACACTGTAAAAGGAAGTACAAATTAACATATATATATATAACTTCGGGCCTTTTTGTTCTAAAATTTGCTGTTCTTTTCGGTGGTTGACGAAATAAAATGATTTTCCAATAAAAATGGCTTTAGTTAGCTGCGGTTATTTCGTTCTATCTTTTCCCTTCTTTCTGCACCAATGTGGCCATATCATTTAATTTCAAAGCTGGCGACAACAAGTCTGTATCACCAAACAAAAAAAACACAATTTGGAAACCGGCTAATATTAAGAAGTTAACGGAATCTCAAAATGAACTTTCATTCGTTTCAATCCATATGGCCAATTTTGTTCGATATGGCATCATTCTATGTGACCATTATCTATATATTAATAGGCTAACATTTTTTCCATACAATCAATTGCCAGAGTGTATCTCATAAAACAATGCATAACTCTAAATATTATGTATTTTGATATGTTTTCATGGGCCAGGAGCTTTGCATAGGCATATTATATTTAACAAAAAATGCTTCATTAATTTGTAATAATTCATCAAAGTTTTCACCAAAACCCAAAGCTGTTAACTACAGTATCTGACTTTTTTGTTGTACATACAGCAGTGGCGCAGGTGGTGAGCGTGCCGGCTATGATGCGTGCGTTCGTAGGTTCAAGGACGTGTTCAGGGCAGGTTAAGTTTTTTTTTTTTTCTAAATTGAATTTGCCTTAAAATATACGAAAACTTTTTATTATATTTTTTTTTAAATTTATTATATTTGTAATCCAATATTTTTCTGTTTATTATGTTTATGACATCTATCTTGGAGTGAAAAACCCAAATTTTTTGAAAAAATATAAAAAATTATTCCAATTTATCAATATTTACCAATTTATATTTTTTAAGAAATATTTCATATGGAAAAAGTAAAAACACAGTTTGTAGCTTCTTCAATTTTACACTTACGAAATAATTAGAACTCGCGTTAATTTTCCTAAAGACATCAACTATTTTCTTCCTAAAAATTTTTATTTGTAAAAGAGTCGACATATAACCCAATATTTCAATAGTTTTCTGTTTATGACATCTGTCTTCGAGTGAAAAAACCAATTTTTTTGAAAAAAAGCTAAAATATTATTTCAATTTATCAATATATATTTTTTAAGAAATATATCATATTTAATATGGAAAAAGTAAAAACACAGTTTGTATCGTCTTCAATTTTACACTTACGAAATAATTAGAAATCGCGCTAATTTTCCTACAGACATCAACTATTTTCTTCCTAAAAATTTTTATTTGTAAAAGAGTCGACATATAACCCAATATTTCAATAGTTTTCTGTTTATGACATCTGTCTTCGAGTGAAAAAACCAATTTTTTTTGAAAAAAAGCTAAAATATTATTTCAATATATCAATATATATTTTTTAAGAAATATATCATATTTAATATACAAAAAGTAAAAACACAGTTTGTAGCTTCTTCAATTTTACACTTACGAAATAATTAGAACTCGCGTTAATTTTCCTAAAGACATCAACTATTTTGTTCCTAAAAATTTTTATTTACAAAAGAGTCGACATATAACCCAATATTTCAATATTTTTCTGTTTATGCAATCTATTTTGGAGTGAAAAAACCAAATTTTTTAAAAAAAAAGCTAAAAACTTATTTCAATTTATCAATATATATTTTTTAAGAAATATATCATATTTAATATACAAAAAGTAAAAACACAGTTTGTAGCTTCTTCAATTTTATACTTACGAAATAACTAGGAATCGCGTTAATTTTCCTAAAGACATCAACTATTTTGTTCCTAAAAATTTTTATTTACAAAAGAGTCGACATATAACCCAATATTTCAATATTTTTCTGTTTATGACATCTATCTTGGAGTGAAAAAACCAAATTTTTTAAAAAAAAAGCTAAAAACTTATTTCAATTTATCAATATATATTTTTTAAGAAATATATCATATTTAATATACCAAAAGTAAAAACACAGTTTGTAGCTTCTTCAATTTTATATTCATGTAATACTTTGAAATCGCGTTAATTTTCCTAAAGACATCCACTATTTTCTTCCTAAAAATTTTAATTTGTAAAAGAGTCGACATATAACCGGAATCCTTACATATTTAGTCTAATTGGGCCAGTTAAGATATGTGTTTTCAATATTTCCGAGTTGAATTTGACGAAAGAAACCAGAAAACCATCATATGTGTAAGTTGTAACATTCTCCCGCTAAACGGACTTCAAAAAATCCACAAATAAAGGAAAAATTGAGAAAACAGTCTGTATCACCAAAAAAAAAAACACAATTTGGAAACCGGCTAATATTAAGAAGTTAACGGAATCTCAAAATGAACTTTCATTCGTTTCAATCCATATGGCCAATTTTGTTCGATATGGCATCATTCTATGTGACCATTATCTATATATTAATAGGCTTACATTTTTTCCATACAATCAATTGCCAGAGTGTATCTCATAAAACAATGCATAACTCTAAATATTATGTATTTTGATATGTTTTCATGGGCCAGGAGCTTTGCATAGGCATATTATATTTAACAAAAAATGCTTCATTAATTTGTAATAATTCATCAAAGTTTTCACCAAAACCCAAAGCTGTTAACTACAGTATCTGACTTTTTTGTTGTACATACAGCAGTGGCGCAGGTGGTGAGCGTGCCGGCTATGATGCGTGCGTTCGTAGGTTCAAGGACGTGTTCAGGGCAGGTTAAGTTTTTTTTTTTTCTAAATTGAATTTGCCTTAAAATATACGAAAACTTTTTATTATATTTTTTTTTTTAATTTATTATATTTGTAATCCAATATTTTTCTGTTTATTATGTTTATGACATCTATCTTGGAGTGAAAAACCCAAATTTTTTGAAAAAATATAAAAAATTATTCCAATTTATCACTATTTACCAATTTATATTTTTTAAGAAATATATCATATTTCATATGGAAAAAGTAAAAACACAGTTTGTAGCTTCTTCAATTTTACACTTACGAAATAATTAGAACTCGCGTTAATTTTCCTAAAGACATCAACTATTTTCTTCCTAAAAATTTTTATTTGTAAAAGAGTCGACATATAACCCAATATTTCAATAGTTTTATGTTTATGACATCTGTCTTCGAGTGAAAAAACCAATTTTTTTGAAAAAAAGCTAAAATATTATTTCAATATATCAATATATATTTTTTAAGAAATATATCATATTTAATATAAAAAAAGTAAAAACACAGTTTGTAGCTTCTTCAATTTTATATTCATGTAATAGTGTGAAATCGCGTTAATTTTCCTAAAGACATCAACTATTTTCTTCCTAAAAATTTTAATTTGTAAAAGAGTCGACATATAACCGAAATCCTTACATATTTAGGCTAATTGGGCCAGTTAAGATATGTGTTTTCAATATTTCCGAGTTGAATTTGACGAAAGAAACCAGAAAACCATCATATGTGTAAGTTGTAACATTCTCCCGCTAAACGGACTTCAAAAAATCCACAACTAAAGGAAAAATTGAGAAAACAGTCTGTATCACCGAAAAAAAAAACACAATTTGGAAACCGGCTAATATTAAGAAGTTAACGGAATCTCAAAATGAACTTTCATTCGTTTCAATCCATATGGCCAATTTTGTTCGATATGGCATCATTCTATGTGGCCATTATCTATATATTAATAGGCTAACATTTTTTCCATACAATCAATTGCCAGAGTGTATCTCATAAAACAATGCATAACTCTAAATATTATGTATTTTGATATGTTTTCATGGGCCAGGAGCTTTGCATAGGCATATTATATTTAACAAAAAATGCTTCATTCATTTGTAATAATTCATCAAAGTTTTCACCAAAACCCAAAGCTGTTAACTACAGTATCTGACTTTTTTGTTGTACATACAGCAGTGGCGCAGGTGGTGAGCGTGCCGGGTATGATGCGTGCGTTCGTAGGTTCAAGGACGTGTTCAGGGCAGGTTAAGTTTTTTTTTTTTTCTAAATTGAATTTGCCTTAAAATATACGAAAACTTTTTATTATATTTTTTTTTTAAATTTATTATATTTGTAATCCAATATTTTTCTGTTTATTATGTTTATGACATCTATCTTGGAGTGAAAAACCCAAATTTTTTGAAAAAATATAAAAAATTATTCCAATTTATCAATATTTACCAATTTATATTTTTTAAGAAATATATCATATTTTATATGGAAAAAGTAAAAACACAGTTTGTAGCGTCTTCAATTTTACACTTACGAAATAATTAGAAATCGCGTTAATTTTCCTACAGACATCAACTATTTTCTTCCTAAAAATTTTTATTTGTAAAAGAGTCGACATATAACCCAATATTTCAATAGTTTTCTGTTTATGACATCTGTCTTCGAGTGAAAAAACCAATTTTTTTGAAAAAAAAGCTAAAATATTATTTCAATATATCAATATATATTTTTTAAGAAATATATCATATTTAATATACAAAAAGTAAAAACACAGTTTGTAGCTTCTTCAATTTTATACTTACGAAATAATTAGAAATCGCGTTAATTTTCCTAAAGACACCAACTATTTTGTTCCTAAAAATTTTTATTTACAAAAGAGTCGACACATAACCCAATATTTCAATATTTTTCTGTTTATGCAATCTATTTTGGAGTGAAAAAACCAAATTTTTTTAAAAAAAAGCTAAAAACTTATTTCAATTTATCAATATATATTTTTTAAGAAATATATCATATTTAATATACAAAAAGTAAAAACACAGTTTGTAGCTTCTTCAGTTTCATACTTACGAAATAACTAGAAATCGCGTTAATTTTCCTAAAGACATCAACTATTTTGTTCCTAAAAATTATTATTTACAAAAGAGTCGACATATAACCCAATATTTCAATATTTTCTGTTTATGACATCTATCTTGGAGTGAAAAAACCAAATTTTTTAAAAAAAAGCTAAAAACTTATTTCAATTTATCAATATATATTTTTTAAGAAATATATCATATTTAATATACAAAAAGTAAAAACACAGTTTGTAGCTTCTTCAATTTTATATTCATGTAATAGTTTGAAATCGCGTTAATTTTCCTAAAGACATCCACTATTTTCTTCCTAAAAATTTTAGTTTGTAAAAGAGTCGACATATAACCGGAATCCTTACATATTTAGTCTAATTGGGCCAGTTAAGATATGTGTTTTCAATATTTCCGAGTTGAATTTGACGAAAGAAACCAGAAAACCATCATATGTGTAAGTTGTAACATTCTCCCGCTAAACCGACTTCAAAAAATCCACAACTAAAGGAAAAATTGAGAAAACAGTCTGTATCACCAAAAAAAAAAAACACAATTTGGAAACCGGCTAATATTAAGAAGTTAACGGAATCTCAAAATGAACTATCATTCGTTTCAATCCATATGGCCAATTTTGTTCGATATGGCATCATTCTATGTGACCATTATCTATATATTAATAGGCTAACATTTTTTCCATACAATCAATTGCCAGAGTGTATCTCATAAAACAATGCATAACTCTAAATATTATGTATTTTGATATGTTTTCATGGGCCAGGAGCTTTGCATAGGCATATTATATTTAACAAAAAATGCTTCATTAATTTGTAATAATTCATCAAAGTTTTCACCAAAACCCAAAGCTGTTAACTACAGTATCTGACTTTTTTGTTGTACATACAGCAGTGGCGCAGGTGGTGAGCGTGCCGGCTATGATGCGTGCGTTCGTAGGTTCAAGGACGTGTTCAGGGCAGGTTAAGTTTTTTTTTTTTTCTAAATTGAATTTGCCTTAAAACATACGAAAACTTTTTATTATATATTTTTTTTTAAATTTATTATATTTGTAATCCAATATTTTTCTGTTTATTATGTTTATGACATCTATCTTGGAGTGAAAAACCCAAATTTTTTGAAAAAATATAAAAAATTATTCCAATTTATCAATATTTACCAATTTATATTTTTTAAGAAATATATCATATTTTATATGGAAAAAGTAAAAACACAGTTTGTAGCTTCTTCAATTTTACACTTACGAAATAATTAGAAATCGCGTTAATTTTCCTAAAGACATCAACTATTTTCTTCCTAAAAATTTTTATTTGTAAAAGAGTCGACATATAACCCAATATTTCAATAGTTTTCTGTTTATGACATCTGCCTTCGAGTGAAAAAACCAATTTTTTTGAAAAAAAGCTAAAATATTATTTCAATTTATCAATATATATTTTTTAAGAAATATATCATATTTAATATGGAAAAAGTAAAAACACAGTTTGTAGCGTCTTCAATTTTACACTTACGAAATAATTAGAAATCGCGTTAATTTTCCTACAGACATCAACTATTTTCTTCCTAAAAATTTTTATTTGTAAAAGAGTCGACATATAACCCAATATTTCAATAGTTTTATGTTTATGACATCTGTCTTCGAGTGAAAAAACCAATTTTTTTGAAAAAAAGCTAAAATATTATTTCAATATATCAATATATATTTTTTAAGAAATATATCATATTTAATATACAAAAAGTAAAAACACAGTTTGTAGCTTCTTCAATTTTATATTCATGTAATAGTGTGAAATCGCGTTAATTTTCCTAAAGACATCAACTATTTTCTTCCTAAAAATTTTAATTTGTAAAAGAGTCGACATATAACCGAAATCCTTACATATTTAGGCTAATTGGGCCAGTTAAGATATGTGTTTTCAATATTTCCGAGTTGAATTTGACGAAAGAAACCAGAAAACCATCATATGTGTAAGTTGTAACATTCTCCCGCTAAACGGACTTCAAAAAATCCACAACTAAAGGAAAAATTGAGAAAACAGTCTGTATCACCGAAAAAAAAAACACAATTTGGAAACCGGCTAATATTAAGAAGTTAACGGAATCTCAAAATGAACTTTCATTCGTTTCAATCCATATGGCCAATTTTGTTCGATATGGCATCATTCTATGTGGCCATTATCTATATATTAATAGGCTAACATTTTTTCCATACAATCAATTGCCAGAGTGTATCTCATAAAACAATGCATAACTCTAAATATTATGTATTTTGATATGTTTTCATGGGCCAGGAGCTTTGCATAGGCATATTATATTTAACAAAAAATGCTTCATTCATTTGTAATAATTCATCAAAGTTTTCACCAAAACCCAAAGCTGTTAACTACAGTATCTGACTTTTTTGTTGTACATACAGCAGTGGCGCAGGTGGTGAGCGTGCCGGGTATGATGCGTGCGTTCGTAGGTTCAAGGACGTGTTCAGGGCAGGTTAAGTTTTTTTTTTTTTCTAAATTGAATTTGCCTTAAAATATACGAAAACTTTTTATTATATTTTTTTTTTAAATTTATTATATTTGTAATCCAATATTTTTCTGTTTATTATGTTTATGACATCTATCTTGGAGTGAAAAACCCAAATTTTTTGAAAAAATATAAAAAATTATTCCAATTTATCAATATTTACCAATTTATATTTTTTAAGAAATATATCATATTTTATATGGAAAAAGTAAAAACACAGTTTGTAGCGTCTTCAATTTTACACTTACGAAATAATTAGAAATCGCGTTAATTTTCCTACAGACATCAACTATTTTCTTCCTAAAAATTTTTATTTGTAAAAGAGTCGACATATAACCCAATATTTCAATAGTTTTCTGTTTATGACATCTGTCTTCGAGTGAAAAAACCAATTTTTTTGAAAAAAAAGCTAAAATATTATTTCAATATATCAATATATATTTTTTAAGAAATATATCATATTTAATATACAAAAAGTAAAAACACAGTTTGTAGCTTCTTCAATTTTATACTTACGAAATAATTAGAAATCGCGTTAATTTTCCTAAAGACACCAACTATTTTGTTCCTAAAAATTTTTATTTACAAAAGAGTCGACACATAACCCAATATTTCAATATTTTTCTGTTTATGCAATCTATTTTGGAGTGAAAAAACCAAATTTTTTTAAAAAAAAGCTAAAAACTTATTTCAATTTATCAATATATATTTTTTAAGAAATATATCATATTTAATATACAAAAAGTAAAAACACAGTTTGTAGCTTCTTCAGTTTCATACTTACGAAATAACTAGAAATCGCGTTAATTTTCCTAAAGACATCAACTATTTTGTTCCTAAAAATTATTATTTACAAAAGAGTCGACATATAACCCAATATTTCAATATTTTCTGTTTATGACATCTATCTTGGAGTGAAAAAACCAAATTTTTAAAAAAAAAAGCTAAAAACTTATTTCAATTTATCAATATATATTTTTTAAGAAATATATCATATTTAATATACAAAAAGTAAAAACACAGTTTGTAGCTTCTTCAATTTTATATTCATGTAATAGTTTGAAATCGCGTTAATTTTCCTAAAGACATCCACTATTTTCTTCCTAAAAATTTTAGTTTGTAAAAGAGTCGACATTAACCGGAATCCTTACATATTTAGTCTAATTGGGCCAGTTAAGATATGTGTTTTCAATATTTCCGAGTTGAATTTGACGAAAGAAACCAGAAAACCATCATATGTGTAAGTTGTAACATTCTCCCGCTAAACCGACTTCAAAAAATCCACAACTAAAGGAAAAATTGAGAAAACAGTCTGTATCACCAAAAAAAAAAAACACAATTTGGAAACCGGCTAATATTAAGAAGTTAACGGAATCTCAAAATGAACTATCATTCGTTTCAATCCATATGGCCAATTTTGTTCGATATGGCATCATTCTATGTGACCATTATCTATATATTAATAGGCTAACATTTTTTCCATACAATCAATTGCCAGAGTGTATCTCATAAAACAATGCATAACTCTAAATATTATGTATTTTGATATGTTTTCATGGGCCAGGAGCTTTGCATAGGCATATTATATTTAACAAAAAATGCTTCATTAATTTGTAATAATTCATCAAAGTTTTCACCAAAACCCAAAGCTGTTAACTACAGTATCTGACTTTTTTGTTGTACATACAGCAGTGGCGCAGGTGGTGAGCGTGCCGGCTATGATGCGTGCGTTCGTAGGTTCAAGGACGTGTTCAGGGCAGGTTAAGTTTTTTTTTTTTTCTAAATTGAATTTGCCTTAAAACATACGAAAACTTTTTATTATATATTTTTTTTAAATTTATTATATTTGTAATCCAATATTTTTCTGTTTATTATGTTTATGACATCTATCTTGGAGTGAAAAACCCAAATTTTTTGAAAAAATATAAAAAATTATTCCAATTTATCAATATTTACCAATTTATATTTTTTAAGAAATAT
Organism: Sphenella marginata; assembly: GCA_951509765.1. Lineage (NCBI taxonomy): Eukaryota > Metazoa > Arthropoda > Insecta > Diptera > Tephritidae > Sphenella > Sphenella marginata. Next base: position 65,962,449 of record OX608078.1, on the reverse strand, counting down.
ATCATATTTTATATGGAAAAAGTAAAAACACAGTTTGTAGCTTCTTCAATTTTACACTTACGAAATAATTAGAAATCGCGTTAATTTTCCTAAAGACATCAACTATTTTCTTCCTAAAAATTTTTATTTGTAAAAGAGTCGACATATAACCCAATATTTCAATAGTTTTCTGTTTATGACATCTGCCTTCGAGTGAAAAAACCAATTTTTTTGAAAAAAAGCTAAAATATTATTTCAATTTATCAATATATATTTTTTAAGAAATATATCATATTTAATATGGAAAAAGTAAAAACACAGTTTGTAGCGTCTTCAATTTTACACTTACGAAATAATTAGAAATCGCGTTAATTTTCCTACAGACATCAACTATTTTCTTCCAAAAATTTTTTATTTGTAAAAGAGTCGACATATAACCCAATATTTCAATAGTTTTCTGTTTATGACATCTGTCTTCGAGTGAAAAAACCAATTTTTTTGAAAAAAAGCTAAAATATTATTTCAATATATCAATATATATTTTTTAAGAAATATATCATATTTAATATACAAAAAGTAAAAACACAGTTTGTAGCTTCTTCAATTTTATACTTACGAAATAATTAGAAATCGCGTTAATTTTCCTAAAGACACCAGCTATTTTGTTCCTAAAAATTTTTATTTACAAAAGAGTCGACATATAACCCAATATTTCAATATTTTTCTGTTTATGCAATCTATTTTGGAGTGAAAAAACCAAATTTTTTTAAAAAAAGCTAAAAACTTATTTCAATTTATCAATATATATTTTTTAAGAAATATATCATATTTAATATAAAAAAGTAAAAACACAGTTTGTAGCTTCTTCAGTTTCATACTTACGAAATAACTAGAAATCGCGTTAATTTTCCTAAAGACATCAACTATTTTGTTCCTAAAAATTTTTATTTACAAAAGAGTCGACATATAACCCAATATTTCAATATTTTTCTGTTTATGACATCTATCTTGGAGTGAAAAAACCAAATTTTTAAAAAAAAAAGCTAAAAACTTATTTCAATTTATCAATATATATTTTTTAAGAAATATATCATATTTAATATACAAAAAGTAAAAACACAGTTTGTAGCTTCTTCAATTTTATATTCATGTAATAGTTTGAAATCGCGTTAATTTTCCTAAAGACATCCACTATTTTCTTCCTAAAAATTTTAATTTGTAAAAGAGTCGACATATAACCGGAATCCTTACATATTTAGTCTAATTGGGCCAGTTAAGATATGTGTTTTCAATATTTCCGAGTTGAATTTGACGAAAGAAACCAGAAAACCATCATATGTGTAAGTTGTAACATTCTCCCGCTAAACGGACTTCAAAAAATCCACAACTAAAGGAAAAATTGAGAAAACAGTCTGTATCACCAAAAAAAAAAAACACAATTTGGAAACCGGCTAATATTAAGAAGTTAACGGAATCTCAAAATGAACTTTCATTCGTTTCAATCCATATGGCCAATTTTGTTCGATATGGCATCATTCTATGTGACCATTATCTATATATTAATAGGCTAACATTTTTTCCATACAATCAATTGCCAGAGTGTATCTCATAAAACAATGCATAACTCTAAATATTATGTATTTTGATATGTTTTCATGGGCCAGGAGCTTTGCATAGGCATATTATATTTAACAAAAAATGCTTCATTAATTTGTAATAATTCATCAAAGTTTTCACCAAAACCCAAAGCTGTTAACTACAGTATCTGACTTCTTTGTTGTACATACAGCAGTGGCGCAGGTGGTGAGCGTGCCGGCTATGATGCGTGCGTTCGTAGGTTCAAGGACGTGTTCAGGGCAGGTTAAGTTTTTTTTTTTTTTTCTAAATTGAATTTGCCTTAAAATATACGAAAACTTTTTATTATATTTTTTTTTTAATTTATTATATTTGTAATCCAAAATTTTTCTGTTTATTATGTTTATGACATCTATCTTGGAGTGAAAAACCCAAATTTTTTGAAAAAATATAAAAAATTATTCCAATTTATCAATATTTACCAATTTATATTTTTTAAGAAATATATCATATTTCATATGGAAAAAGTAAAAACACAGTTTGTAGCTTCTTCAATTTTACACTTACGAAATAATTAGAACTCGCGTTAATTTTCTTAAAGACATCAACTATTTTCTTCCTAAAAATTTTTATTTGTAAAAGAGTCGACATATAACCCAATATTTCAATAGTTTTCTGTTTATGACATCTGTCTTCGAGTGAAAAACCCAATTTTTTTGAAAAAAAGCTAAAATATTATTTCAGTATATCAATATATATTTTTTAAGAAATATATCATATTTAATATACAAAAAGTAAAAACACAGTTTGTAGCTTCTTCAATTTTATATTCATGTAATAGTGTGAAATCGCGTTAATTTTCCTAAAGACATCAACTATTTTCTTCCTAAAAATTTTAATTTGTAAAAGAGTCGACATATAACCGAAATCCTTACATATTTAGGCTAATTGGGCCAGTTAAGATATGTGTTTTCAATATTTCCGAGTTGAATTTGACGAAAGAAACCAGAAAACCATCATATGTGTAAGTTGTAACATTCTCCCGCTAAACGGACTTCCTAAAATTTTAATTTGTAAAAGAGTCGACATATAACTGGGATCCTTACATATTTAGGCTAAATTGGACCAGTTAAGATATGTTTTTTTTTTTTAATATTTCTGAGTTGAAGTTAACGAAAAAAACCAGAAAACCATCATATGTTGAAGTTGTAATATTCTCGCGCTATACGGACTTCAAAAAATCCTCAACTAAAGGAAAAATTGAGGAAACTGTCTGTATACCCAAAAAAAAAACACAATTGGGAAACCGGCTAATGTTAAGAAGTTAGCGGAATCAAAAAATGAACGTTCATTCGTTTCAATCCATATCGCTATGTATGTACATTAAGGTGCCTCGCCAAAAAAAGTTGCACTGTTTCCACCGGAATTTCAAAATTCTCTCTTTTCTAAGGACTCTCCCAAAATATTTCGAAAAAATATTAAGATTTACCGGAGCTAAACCGCGTTAAAAAAACGCTAAAAATATCGTTTTTTATGTATAAAAGGAGTATGAAAAAATATTTTTTAATAAAAAGCACCTGAGATGATAGAGTGCAAAAGGTAAGCATAAAAAGGTTTACAAATTTTATCAATACTATTATTGTGTACCTGTGTGCTAATATTCGCAATGTGTGAAATTGGACCAAAAAGGGTTAAATTTTGCAGAAATGGCAACATCTCGAAAATACCTTTTAAATGATATCCTAATCGTCTAAATCCGTTAATAATTGGATGAGTTATTAAAGTTTTCCACAAACCTACCCCTCGAAATATGACCAAAAACAGCATCATACATCTTATTATTTGGTTTGCGTTGATACAATTTTCAAACTTTTTTATGCTTACCTTTTGTACTCCAGCTAGTTCATCATCTCAGGTGCTTTTTATTAAAAAATATTTTTTCATACTCCTTTTATACATAAAAAACGATATTTTTAGCGTTTTTGTAACGCGGTTTAGCTCCGGTAAATCTTAATATTTTTTCGAAATATTTTGACCAAGGTCTTAGAATACATTGAAGTTTATAATTCCGATGGAAACAGGGTGTCCATTTTTTTTTGTATGGAGCGTGAGGCGCCTTAATGTACATATGTGTGTATATTCTTAGCGGTGGTATAGCATTTGACATGGTACATTCATGTGTACCGATTTCGCATGTGTAATGGTCTCGGGTAGGACGCGTGCGTTCCATGGTTCGAGCCCAGTTTCAGACATACCATTTTTTTTTCCTTTTTCATATTGACTATTTTTTTTGCAGGGAAATTACTAAAATTTACCATAACACATACAGTACACACATTTTTTAGTAGAACTATATTATTCACTGTCTCTGCTATTCATGTAATTCAAAATGTTAATTATTTTTTAAAAACGCAATAAAACTTCTATTTTTTGCAAAATTCTATAATAAAAATGAGATTCGAAGGTATTCGTGGTCAATGTTTTCGGTTACTTCTTTAGATGAATTCTTAAACATTTGTTTTCAAAATATCTCGCATGTCTTGCTGCAAAAAAAAATTCAATGGTACCATTTTGCTGGAACATACGACAAAAGTTTTGTTTTTATTTTTATTTTTCTTAAAAATGCAATCAAACTTCTATATTTGGTAAAATTCTATAATGAAAATGAGATTCGAAGTCATTCTCGACCACTATTTTCGGCGGGGTATTTATATGCATCTTAAAATCCTGAAAAAGTTTGTGTTTATATTTAAAGGTAAACTATTACTGTTCACAAAACTCCAATAATAAAATGGGATTCCAAAGCATCCATGACCACCTTATAATTCAAAATTTGAAGTAAAAAGAAAGCAGAGTCAAAGTAGGTAAGAGCGTCGCTGAGCCGGATTGGCTAAACTGAATTTGTAATATTCTCCAGGTAAATGGATTACAAAAAATAATGCCTGTATACTAACAACAAAAAAAATACAATATGGCAACCATGTCTAAACGGTGGACATAACTCATGAGCATTTGTGGCTTTGAGATTGCGATTTACAACGGCATGCAACGCAAATGAAATAAACGAAAGAAATAATTACAGCTTATGTCGCTCAATCAGTAACCATTATCTATATATTAATAGGCTAACATTTTTTCCATACAATCAATTGCCAGAGTGTATCTCATAAAAAAATGCATAACTCCAATTATTACACATTTTGATATGTATGGGCCAGGAGCTTTGCATAGGCATATTATATTTAACAAAAAATGCTTCATTAATTTGTAACAAACTTTTCACCAAAACCCAAAGCTGTAATTACAGTATCTGACTGTTTTGTTGTACATACAGCAGTGGCGTAGGTGGTGAGTGTGCCGGCTATGATGCGTGCGTTCGTAGGTTCAAGGACGTGTTCAGGGCAGGTTAAGTTTTTTTTTTTACTAAATTGAATTTGCCTTAAAATATACGAAAACTTTTTATTATATTTTTTTTTTTTAATTTATTATATTTGTAATCCAATATTTTTCTGTTTATTATGTTTATGACATCTATCTTGGAGTGAAAAACCCAAATTTTTTGAAAAAATATAAAAAATTATTCCAATTTATCAATATTTATCAATTTATATTTTTTAAGAAATATATCATATTTAATATGGAAAAAGTAAAAACACAGTTTGTAGCTTTTTCAATTTTATATTCACGAAATAGTTTGAAATTGCGTTAATTTTCCTAAAGACATCAACTATTTTCTTCCTAAAAATTTTTATTTGTAAAAGAGTCGACATATAACCCAATATTTCAATATTTTTCTGTTTATGACATCTATCTGCGAGTGAAAAAACCATTTTTTTTGAAAAAAAAAGCTAAAAAATTATTTCAATTTATGAATATATATTTTTTAAGAAATATATCATATTTAATATACAAAAAGTAAAAACGCAGTTTGTAGCTTCTTCAATTTTATATTCACGAAATAGTTTGAAATTGCGTTAATTTTCTCGAAGACATCAACTATTGTGTTCCTAAAAATTTTTATTTACAAAAGAGTCGACATATAACCCAATATTTCAATATTTTTCTGTTTATGACATTTATCTTGGAGTGAAAAAACCAAATTTTTAAAAAAAAAAGCTAAAAACTTATTTCAATTTATCAATATATATTTTTTAAGAAATATATCATATTTAATATACAAAAAGTAAAAACACAGTTTGTAGCTTCTTCAATTTTATATTCATGTAATAGTTTGAAATCGCGTTAATTTTCCTAAAGACATCCACTATTTTCTTCCTAAAAATTTTAATTTGTAAAAGAGTTGTTTTCAATATTTCCGAGTTGAATTTGACGAAAGAAACCAGAAAACCATCATATGTGTAAGTTGTAACATTCTCCCGCTAAACGGACTTCAAAAAATCCACAACTAAAGGAAAAATTGAGAAAACAGTCGGTATCGCCAAAAAAAAAACACAATTTGGAAACCGGCTAATATTAAGAAGTTAACGGAATCTCAAAATGAACTTTCATTCGTTTCAATCCATATGGCCAATTTTGTTCGATATGGCATCATTCTATGTGACCATTATCTATATATTAATAGGCTAACATTTTTTCCATACAATCAATTGCCAGAGTGTATCTCATAAAAAAATGCATAACTCCAATTATTATATATTTTGATATGTTTTCATGGGCCAGGAGCTTTGCATAGGCATATTATATTTAACAAAAAATGCTTCATTAATTTGTTATAATTCATCAAAGTTTTCACCAAAACCCAAAGCTATTAAGTACAGTATCTGACTGTTTTGTTGTACATACAGCAGTGGCGCAGGTGGTGAGTGTGCCGGCTCTGATGCGTGCGTTCGTAGGTTCAAGGACGTGTTCAGGGCAGGTAAAGTTTTTTTTTTTTACTAAATTGAATTTGCCTTGAAATATACGAAAACTTTTTATTATATTTTTTTTTTAAATTTATTATATTTGTAATCCAATATTTTTCTGTTTATTATGTTTATGACATCTATCTTGGAGTGAAAAACCCAAATTTTTTGAAAAAATATAAAAAATTATTCCAATTTATCAATATTTATCAAGTTATATTTTTTAAGAAATATATCATATTTAATATGGAAAAAGTAAAAAACACTGTTTGTAGCTTCTTCAATTTTATATTCACGAAATAGTTTGAAATTGCGTTAATTTTCCTAAAGGCATCAACTATTTTCTTCCTAAAAATTTTTATTTGTAGAAGAGTCGACATATAACCCAATATTTCAATATTTTTCTGTTTATGACATCTATTTTCGAGTGAAAAAACCAAATTTTTTGAAAAAAAGCAAAAAAATTATTTCAATTTATCAATATATATTTTTTAAGAAATATATCACATTTAATATAAAAAAAGTAAAAACACAGTTTGTAGCTTCTTCAATTTTATATTCATGAAATAGTTTGAAATCGCGTTAATTTTCCTAAAGACATCAACTATTTTCTTCCTAAAAATTTTAATTTGTAAAAGAGTCGACATATAACCGGAATCCTGACATATTTCGGCTAATTGGGCCAGTTAAGATATGTGTTTTCAATTTTTCGAGTTGAATTTGACGAAAGAAACCAGAAAACCATCATATGTGTAAGTTGTAATATTCTCCCGCTAAACGGGCTTCAAAAAATCCACAACTAAAGGAAAAATTGAGAAAACAGTATCACCAAAAAAAAAAACACAATTTGGAAACCGGCTAATATTAAGAAGTTAACGGAATCTCAAAATGAACTTTCATTCGTTTCAATCCATATGGCCAATTTTGTTCGATATGGCATCATTCTATGTGACCATTATCTATATATTAATAGGCTAACATTTTTTCCATACAATCAATTGCCAGATTGTATCTCATAAAACAATGCATAACTCTAAATATTATGTATTTTGATATGTTTTCATGGGCCAGGAGCTTTGCATAGGCATATTATATTTAACAAAAAATGCTTCATTAATTTGTAATAATTCATCAAAGTTTTCACCAAAACCCAAAGCTGTTAACTACAGTATCTGACTTTTTTGTTGTACATACAGCAGTGGCGCAGGTGGTGAGCGTGCCGGCTATGATGCGTGCGTTCGTAGGTTCAAGGACGTGTTCAGGGCAGGTTAAGTTTTTTTTTTTTTCTAAATTGAATTTGCCTTAAAATATACGAAAACTTTTTATTATATTTTTTTTTTTTAATTTATTATATTTGTAATCCAATATTTTTCTGTTTATTATGTTTATGACATCTATCTTGGAGTGAAAAACCCAAATTTTTGAAAAATTTAAAAAATTATTCCAATTTATCAATATTTACCAATTTATATTTTTTAAGAAATATATCGTATTTCATATGGAAAAAGTAAAAACACAGTTTGTAGCTTCTTCAATTTTACACTTACGAAATAATTAGAACTCGCGTTAATTTTCCTAAAGACATCAACTATTTTCTTCCTAAAAATTTTTATTTGTAAAAGAGTCGACATATAACCCAATATTTCAATAGTTTTCTGTTTATGACATCTGTCTTCGAGTGAAAAAACCAATTTTTTTGAAAAAAAGCTAAAATATTATTTCAATTTATCAATATATATTTTTTAAGAAATATATCATACTTAATATGGAAAAAGTAAAAACACAGTTTGTAGCTTCTTCAATTTTACACTTACGAAATAATTAGAAATCGCGTTAATTTTCCTACAGACATCAACTATTTTCTTCCTAAAAATTTTTATTTGTAAAAGAGTCGACATATAACCCAATATTTCAATAGTTTTCTGTTTATGACATCTGTCTTCGAGTGAAAAAACCAAGTTTTTTGAAAAAAAGCTAAAATATTATTTCAATATATCAATATATATTTTTTAAGAAATATATCATATTTAATATACAAAAAGTAAAAACAAAGTTTGTAGCTTCTTCAATTTTATACTTACGAAATAATTAGAAATCGCGTTAATTTTCCTAAAGACATCAACTATTTTCTTCCTAAAAATTTTAATTTGTAAAAGAGTCGACATATAACCGGAATCCTGACATATTTAGGCTAATTGGGCCAGTTAAGGTATGTGTTTTCAATTTTTCGAGTTGAATTTGACGAAAGAAACCAGAAAACCATCATATGTGTAAGTTGTAATATTCTCCCGCTAAACGGGCTTCAAAAAATCCACAACTAAAGGAAAAATTGAGAAAACAGTATCACCAAAAAAAAAAACACAATTTGGAAACCGGCTAATATTAAGAAGTTAACGGAATCTCAAAATGAACTTTCATTCGTTTCAATCTATATGGCCAATTTTGTTCGATATGGCATCATTCTATGTGACCATTATCTATATATTAATAGGCTAACATTTTTTCCATACAATCAATTGCCAGAGTGTATCTCATAAAACAATGCATAACTCTAAATATTATGTATTTTGATATGTTTTCATGGGCCAGGAGCTTTGCATAGGCATATTATATTTAACAAAAAATGCTTCATTAATTTGTAATAATTCATCAAAGTTTTCACCAAAACCCAAAGCTGTTAACTACAGTATCTGACTTTTTTGTTGTACATACAGCAGTGGCGCAGGTGGTGAGCGTGCCGGCTATGATGCGTGCGTTCGTAGGTTCAAGGACGTGTTCAGGGCAGGTTAAGTTTTTTTTTTTTTCTAAATTGAATTTGCCTTAAAATATACGAAAACTTTTTATTATATTTTTTTTTAAATTTATTATATTTGTAATCCAATATTTTTCTGTTTATTATGTTTATGACATCTATCTTGGAGTGAAAAACCCAAATTTTTTGAAAAAATATAAAAAATTATTCCAATTTATCAATATTTACCAATTTATATTTTTTAAGAAATATATCATATTTCATATGGAAAAAGTAAAAACACAGTTTGTAGCTTCTTCAATTTTACACTTACGAAATAATTAGAACTCGCGTTAATTTTCCTAAAGACATCAACTATTTTCTTCCTAAAAATTTTTATTTGTAAAAGAGTCGACATATAACCCAATATTTCAATAGTTTTCTGTTTATGACATCTGTCTTCGAGTGAAAAAACCAATTTTTTTGAAAAAAAGCTAAAATATTATTTCAATTTATCAATATATATTTTTTAAGAAATATATCATATTTAATATGGAAAAAGTAAAAACACAGTTTGTAGCGTCTTCAATTTTACACTTACGAAATAATTAGAAATCGCGCTAATTTTCCTACAGACATCAACTATTTTCTTCCTAAAAATTTTTATTTGTAAAAGAGTCGACATATAACCCAATATTTCAATAGTTTTCTGTTTATGACATCTGTCTTCGAGTGAAAAAACCAATTTTTTTGAAAAAAAGCTAAAATATTATTTCAATATATCAATATATATTTTTTAAGAAATATATCATATTTAATATACAAAAAGTAAAAACACAGTTTGTAGCTTCTTCAATTTTATACTTATGAAATAATTAGAAATCGCGTTAATTTTCCTAAAGACATCAACTATTTTGTTCCTAAAAATTTTTATTTACAAAAGAGTCGACATATAACCCCAATATTTCAATATTTTTCTGTTTATGCAATCTATTTTGGAGTGAAAAAACCAAATTTTTTTAAAAAAAAGCTAAAAACTTATTTCAATTTATCAATATATATTTTTTAAGAAATATATCATATTTAATATACAAAAAGTAAAAACACAGTTTGTAGCTTCTTCAATTTTATACTTACGAAATAACTAGAAATCGCGTTAATTTTCCTAAAGACATCAACTATTTTGTTCCAAAAAATTTTTATTTACAAAAGAGTCGACATATAACCCAATATTTCAATATGTTTCTGTTTATGACATCTATCTTGGAGTGAAAAAACCAATTTTTTTGAAAAAAAGCTAAAATATTATTTCAATATATCAATATATATTTTTTAAGAAATATATCATATTTAATATACAAAAAGTAAAAACACAGTTTGTAGCTTCTTCAATTTTATATTCATGTAATAGTGTGAAATCGCGTTAATTTTCCTAAAGACATCAACTATTTTCTTCCTAAAAATTTTAATTTGTAAAAGATTCGACATATAACCGAAATCCTTACATATTTAGGCTAATTGGGCCAGTTAAGATATGTGTTTTCAATATTTCCGAGTTGAATTTGACGAAAGAAACCAGAAAACCATCATATGTGTTAGTTGTAAGATTCTCCCTCTAAACGGACTTCAAAAAATCCACAACTAAAGGAAAAATTGAGAAAACAGTCTGTATCACCAAAAAAAAAAAACACAATTTGGAAACCGGCTAATATTAAGAAGTTAACGGAATCTCAAAATGAACTTTCATTCGTTTCAATCCATATGGCCAATTTTGTTCGATATGGCATCATTCTATGTGACCATTATCTATATATTAATAGGCTAACATTTTTTCCATACAATCAATTGCCAGAGTGTATCTCATAAAACAATGCATAACTCTAAATATTATGTATTTTGATATGTTTTCATGGGCCAGGAGCTTTGCATAGGCATATTATATTTAACAAAAAATGCTTCATTAATTTGTAATAATTCATCAAAGTTTTCACCAAAACCCAAAGCTGTTAACTACAGTATCTGACTTTTTTGTTGTACATACAGCAGTGGCGCAGGTGGTGAGCGTGCCGGCTATGATGCGTGCGTTCGTAGGTTCAAGGACGTGTTCAGGGCAGGTTAAGTTTTTTTTTTTTTCTAAATTGAATTTGCCTTAAAATATACGAAAACTTTTTATTATATTTTTTTTTAAATTTATTATATTTGTAATCCAATATTTTTCTGTTTATTATGTTTATGACATCTATCTTGGAGTGAAAAACCCAAATTTTTTGAAAAAATATAAAAAATTATTCCAATTTATCAATATTTACCAATTTATATTTTTTAAGAAATATATCATATTTCATATGGAAAAAGTAAAAACACAGTTTGTAGCTTCTTCAATTTTACACTTACGAAATAATTAGAACTCGCGTTAATTTTCCTAAAGACATCAACTATTTTCTTCCTAAAAATTTTTATTTGTAAAAGAGTCGACATATAACCCAATATTTCAATAGTTTTCTGTTTATGACATCTGTCTTCGAGTGAAAAAACCAATTTTTTTGAAAAAAAGCTAAAATATTATTTCAATTTATCAATATATATTTTTTAAGAAATATATCATATTTAATATGGAAAAAGTAAAAACACAGTTTGTAGCGTCTTCAATTTTACACTTACGAAATAATTAGAAATCGCGCTAATTTTCCTACAGACATCAACTATTTTCTTCCTAAAAATTTTTATTTGTAAAAGAGTCGACATATAACCCAATATTTCAATAGTTTTCTGTTTATGACATCTGTCTTCGAGTGAAAAAACCAATTTTTTTGAAAAAAAGCTAAAATATTATTTCAATATATCAATATATATTTTTTAAGAAATATATCATATTTAATATACAAAAAGTAAAAACACAGTTTGTAGCTTCTTCAATTTTATACTTACGAAATAATTAGAAATCGCGTTAATTTTCCTAAAGACATCAACTATTTTGTTCCTAAAAATTTTTATTTACAAAAGAGTCGACATATAACCCAATATTTCAATATTTTTCTGTTTATGCAATCTATTTTGGAGTGAAAAAACCAAATTTTTTTAAAAAAAAGCTAAAAACTTATTCCAATTTATCAATATTTACCAATTTATATTTTTTAAGAAATAAATATATCATATTTAATATACAAAAAGTAAAAACACAGTTTGTAGCTTCTTCAATTTTATACTTACGAAATAACTAGAAATCGCGTTAATTTTCTTAAAGACATCAACTATTTTGTTCCTAAAAATTTTTATTTACAAAAGAGTCGACATATAACCCAATATTTCAATATGTTTCTGTTTATGACATCTATCTTGGAGTGAAAAAACCAATTTTTTTGAAAAAAAGCTAAAATATTATTTCAATATATCAATATATATTTTTTAAGAAATATATCATATTTAATATACAAAAAGTAAAAACACAGTTTGTAGCTTCTTCAATTTTATATTCATGTAATAGTGTGAAATCGCGTTAATTTTCCTAAAGACATCAACTATTTTCTTCCTGAAAATTTTAATTTGTAAAAGAGTCGACATATAACCGAAATCCTTACATATTTAGGCTAATTGGGCCAGTTAAGATATGTGTTTTCAATATTTCCGAGTTGAATTTGACGAAAGAAACCAGAAAACCATCATATGTGTTAGTTGTAAGATTCTCCCTCTAAACGGACTTCAAAAAATCCACAACTAAAGGAAAAATTGAGAAAACAGTCTGTATCACCAAAAAAAAAAACACAATTTGGAAACCGGCTAATATTAAGAAGTTAACGGAATCTCAAAATGAACTTTCATTCGTTTCAATCCATATGGCCAATTTTGTTCGATATGGCATCATTCTATGTGACCATTATCTATATATTAATAGGCTAACATTTTTTCCATACAATCAATTGCCAGAGTGTATCTCATAAAACAATGCATAACTCTAAATATTATGTATTTTGATATGTTTTCATGGGCCAGGAGCTTTGCATAGGCATATTATATTTAACAAAAAATGCTTCATTAATTTGTAATAATTCATCAAAGTTTTCACCAAAACCCAAAGCTGTTAACTACAGTATCTGACTTTTTTGTTGTACATACAGCAGTGGCGCAGGTGGTGAGCGTGCCGGCTATGATGCGTGCGTTCGTAGGTTCAAGGACGTGTTCAGGGCAGGTTAAGTTTTTTTTTTTTTTCTAAATTGAATTTGCCTTAAAATATACGAAAACTTTTTATTATATTTTTTTTTAAATTTATTATATTTGTAATCCAATATTTTTCTGTTTATTATGTTTATGACATCTATCTTGGAGTGAAAAACCCAAATTTTTAGAAAAAATATAAAAAATTATTCCAATTTATCAATATTTATCAATTTATATTTTTTAAGGAATATATTAAGCTAACAATACGCTGGGTTTTTTGCCTTCTAAACGCCCTGTTCAATCAACTCTTTACCAATTCATGTACCAACAACGCCATTTGACGTTTTAGATTTGGTATCATGATGGATTTTTTTGCAAGTCTGTTTTGGTGTCACAGTTTGCCAACCATGTGCTCTTGGTTTTTTGTTATTGAGATTTTACACAAACAACAAGCTTGTGTTTTTGGTCTTTATATTTGAAGTATCCTGGTTCGAAACGAGCTATAGACCTATTAATAATTTTTTCTGCAGCGAAATATTATTGTTGTTTTTTTTGGGTTTCTTAATAATTTTTATTAATTATTAAAAGTTTTTTGTTGAGTTGAACAGGAAAAATTTAGAGACAACCGCCATAGCTTTTCTTATAGATCCATTTCGGAAGTTGCTAACTTCACTCATCAGAGAAATTTTGGCACGCATTGCTAACTATTAAGCTAACAATACGCTGGGTTTTTTGCCTTCTAAACGCCCTGTTCAATCAACTCTTTACCAATTCATGTACCAACAACGCCATTTGACGTTTTAGATTTGGTATCATGATGGATTTTTTTGCAAGTCTGTTTTGGTGTCACAGTTTGCCAACCATGTGCTCTTGGTTTTTTGTTATTGAGATTTTACACAAACAACAAGCTTGTGTTTTTGGTCTTTATATTTGAAGTATCCTGGTTCGAAACGAGCTATAGACCTATTAATAATTTTTTCTGCAGCGAAATATTATTGTTGTTTTTTTTGGGTTTCTTAATAATTTTTATTAATTTTTTGAAAAAATATAAAAAATTATTCCAATTTATCAATATTTACCAATTTATATTTTTTAAGAAATATATCATATTTCATATGGAAAAAGTAAAAACACAGTTTGTAGCTTCTTCAATTTTACACTTACGAAATAATTAGAACTCGCGTTAATTTTCCTAAAGACATCAACTATTTTCTTCCTAAAAATTTTTATTTGTAAAAGAGTCGACATATAACCCAATATTTCAATAGTTTTCTGTTTATGACATCTGTCTTCGAGTGAAAAAACCAATTTTTTTGAAAAAAAGCTAAAATATTATTTCAATTTATCAATATATATTTTTTAAGAAATATATCATATTTAATATGGAAAAAGTAAAAACACAGTTTGTAGCGTCTTCAATTTTACACTTACGAAATAATTAGAAATCGCGCTAATTTTCCTACAGACATCAACTATTTTCTTCCTAAAAATTTTTATTTGTAAAAGAGTCGACATATAACCCAATATTTCAATAGTTTTCTGTTTATCACATCTGTCTTCGAGTGAAAAAACCAATTTTTTTGAAAAAAAAAGCTAAAATATTATTTCAATATATCAATATATATTTTTTAAGAAATATATCATATTTAATATACAAAAAGTAAAAACACAGTTTGTAGCTTCTTCAATTTTATACTTACGAAATAATTAGAAATCGCGTTAATTTTCCTAAAGACATCAACTATTTTGTTCCTAAAAATTTTTATTTACAAAAGAGTCGACATATAACCCAATATTTCAATATTTTTCTGTTTATGCAATCTATTTTGGAGTGAAAAAACCAAATTTTTTTAAAAAAAAGCTAAAAACTTATTCCAATTTATCAATATTTACCAATTTATATTTTTTAAGAAATAAATATATCATATTTAATATACAAAAAGTAAAAACACAGTTTGTAGGTTCTTCAATTTTATACTTACGAAATAACTAGAAATCGCGTTAATTTTCTTAAAGACATCAACTATTTTGTTCCTAAAAATTTTTATTTACAAAAGAGTCGACATATAACCCAATATTTCAATATTTTTCTGTTTATGCAATCTATTTTGGAGTGAAAAAACCAAATTTTTTTAAAAAAAAGCTAAAAACTTATTTCAATTTATCAATATATATTTTTTAAGAAATATATCATATTTAATATACAAAAAGTAAAAACACAGTTTGTAGCTTCTTCAATTTTATATTCATGTAATAGTTTGAAATCGCGTTAATTTTCCTACAGACATCAACTATTTTCTTCCTAAAAATTTTTATTTGTAAAAGAGTCGACATATAACCCAATATTTCAATAGTTTTCTGCTTATGGCATCTGTCTTCGAGTGAAAAAACCAATTTTTTTGAAAAAAAGCTAAAATATTATTTCAATATATCAATATATATTTTTTAAGAAATATATCATATTTAATATACAAAAAGTAAAAACACAGTTTGTAGCTTCTTCAATTTTATACTTACGAAATAACTAGAAATCGCGTTAGTTTTCCTTAAGACATCAACTATTTTGTTCCAAAAAATTTTTATTTACAAAAGAGTCGACATATAACCCAATATTTCAATATGTTTCTGTTTATGACATCTATCTTGGAGTGAAAAAACCAATTTTTTTGAAAAAAAGCTAAAATATTATTTCCATATATCAATATATATTTTTTAAGAAATATATCATATTTAATATACAAAAAGTAAAAACACAGCTTGTAGCTTCTTCAATTTTATATTCATGTAATAGTGTGAAATCGCGTTAATTTTCCTAAAGACATCAACTATTTTCTTCCTAAAAATTTTAATTTGTAAAAGAGTCGACATATAACCGAAATCCTTACATATTTAGGCTAATTGGGCCAGTTAAGATATGTGTTTTCAATATTTCCGAGTTGAATTTGACGAAAGAAACCAGAAAACCATCATATGTGTAAGTTGTAACATTCTCCCGCTAAACGGACTTCAAAAAATCCACAACTAAAGGAAAAATTGAGAAAACAGTCTGTATCACCAAAAAAAAAACACAATTTGGAAACCGGCTAATATTAAGATGTTAACGGAATCTCAAAATGAACTTTCATTCGTTTCAATCCATATGGCCAATTTTGTTCGATATGGCGTCATTCTATGTGACCATTATCTATATATTAATAGGCTAACATTTTTTCCATACAATCAATTGCCACAGTGTATCTCATAAAACAATGCATAACTCTAAATATTATGTATTTTGATATGTTTTCATGGGCCAGGAGCTTTGCATAGGCATATTATATTTAACAAAAAATGCTTCATTAATTTGTAATAATTCATCAAAGTTTTCACCAAAACCCAAAGCTGTTAACTACAGTATCTGACTTTTTTGTTGTACATACAGCAGTGGCGCAGGTGGTGAGCGTGCCGGCTATGATGCGTGCGTTCGTAGGTTCAAGGACGTGTTCAGGGCAGGTTAAGTTTTTTTTTTTTTCTAAATTGAATTTGCCTTAAAACATACGAAAACTTTTTATTATATATTTTTTTTAAATTTATTATATTTGTAATCCAATATTTTTCTGTTTATTATGTTTATGACATCTATCTTGGAGTGAAAAACCCAAATTTTTTGAAAAAATATAAAAAATTATTCCAATTTATCAATATTTACCAATTTATATTTTTTAAGAAATATATCATATTTTATATGGAAAAAGTAAAAACACAGTTTGTAGCTTCTTCAATTTTACACTTACGAAATAATTAGAAATCGCGTTAATTTTCCTAAAGACATCAACTATTTTCTTCCTAAAAATTTTTATTTGTAAAAGAGTCGACATATAACCCAATATTTCAATAGTTTTCTGTTTATGACATCTGCCTTCGAGTGAAAAAACCAATTTTTTTGAAAAAAAGCTAAAATATTATTTCAATTTATCAATATATATTTTTTAAGAAATATATCATATTTAATATGGAAAAAGTAAAAACACAGTTTGTAGCGTCTTCAATTTTATACTTACGAAATAACTAGAAATCGCGTTAATTTTCCTAAAGACATCAACTATTTTGTTCCTAAAAATTTTTATTTACAAAAGAGTCGACATATAACCCAATATTTCAATATTTTTCTGTTTATGCAATCTATTTTGGAGTGAAAAAACCAAATTTTTTTAAAAAAAAGCTAAAAACTTATTTCAATTTATCAATATATATTTTTTAAGAAATATATCATATTTAATATACAAAAAGTAAAAACACAGTTTGTAGCTTCTTCAATTTTATATTCATGTAATAGTTTGAAATCGCGTTAATTTTCCTACAGACATCAACTATTTTGTTCCTAAAAATTTTTATTTACAAAAGAGTCGACATATAACCCAATATTTCAATATTTTTCTGTTTATGCAATCTATTTTGGAGTGAAAAAACCAAATTTTTTTAAAAAAAAGCTAAAAACTTATTCCAATTTATCAATATTTACCAATTTATATTTTTTAAGAAATAAATATATCATATTTAATATACAAAAAGTAAAAACACAGTTTGTAGCTTCTTCAATTTTATACTTACGAAATAACTAGAAATCGGGTTAATTTTCCTAAAGACATCAACTATTTTGTTCCTAAAAATTTTTATTTACAAAAGAGTCGACATATAACCCAATATTTCAATATTTTTCTGTTTATGCAATCTATTTTGGAGTGAAAAAACCAAATTTTTTTAAAAAAAAGCTAAAAACTTATTCCAATTTATCAATATTTACCAATTTATATTTTTTAAGAAATAAATATATCATATTTAATATACAAAAAGTAAAAACACAGTTTGTAGCTTCTTCAATTTTATACTTACGAAATAACTAGAAATCGCGTTAATTTTCCTAAAGACATCAACTATTTTGTTCCTAAAAATTTTTATTTACAAAAGAGTCGACATATAACCCAATATTTCAATATTTTTCTGTTTATGCAATCTATTTTGGAGTGAAAAAACCAAATTTTTTTAAAAAAAAGCTAAAAACTTATTTCAATTTATCAATATATATTTTTTAAGAAATATATCATATTTAATATACAAAAAGTAAAAACACAGTTTGTAGCTTCTTCAATTTTATATTCATATAATAGTTTGAAATCGCGTTAATTTTCCTACAGACATCAACTATTTTCTTCCTAAAAATTTTTATTTGTAAAAGAGTCGACATATAACCCAATATTTCAATAGTTTTCTGCTTATGACATCTGTCTTCGAGTGAAAAAAACCAATTTTTTTGAAAAAAAAGCTAAAATATTATTTCAATATATCAATATATATTTTTTAAGAAATATATCATATTTAATATACAAAAAGTAAAAACACAGTTTGTAGCTTCTTCAATTTTATATTCATGTAATAGTGTGAAATCGCGTTAATTTTCCTAAAGACATCAACTATTTTCTTCCTAAAAATTTTAATTTGTAAAAGAGTCGACATATAACCCAATATTTCAATAGTTTTCTGCTTATGACATCTGTCTTCGAGTGAAAAAACCAATTTTTTTGAAAAAAAGCTAAAATATTATTTCAATATATCAATATATATTTTTTAAGAAATATATCATATTTAATATACAAAAAGTAAAAACACAGTTTGTAGCTTCTTCAATTTTATACTTACGAAATAATTAGAAATCGCGTTAATTTTCCTAAAGACATCAACTATTTTGTTCCTAAAAATTTTTATTTACAAAAGAGTCGACATATAACCCAATATTTCAATATTTTTCTGTTTATGCAATCTATTTTGGAGTGAAAAAACCAAATTTTTTTAAAAAAAAGCTAAAAACTTATTTCAATTTATCAATATATATTTTTTAAGAAATATATCATATTTAATATACAAAAAGTAAAAACACAGTTTGTAGCTTCTTCAATTTTATATTCATGTAATAGTTTGAAATCGCGTTAATTTTCCTACAGACATCAACTATTTTCTTCCTAAAAATTTTTATTTGTAAAAGAGTCGACATATAACCCAATATTTCAATAGTTTTCTGCTTATGACATCTGTCTTCGAGTGAAAAAACCAATTTTTTTGAAAAAAAGCTAAAATATTATTTCAATATATCAATATATATTTTTTAAGAAATATATCATATTTAATATACAAAAAGTAAAAACACAGTTTGTAGCTTCTTCAATTTTATATTCATGTAATAGTGTGAAATCGCGTTAATTTTCCTAAAGACATCAACTATTTTCTTCCTAAAAATTTTATTTTGTAAAAGAGTCGACATATAACCCAATATTTCAATATTTTTCTGCTTATGACATCTGTCTTCGAGTGAAAAAACCAATTTTTTTGAAAAAAAAGCTAAAATATTATTTCAATATATCAATATATATTTTTTAAGAAATATATCATATTTAATATACAAAAAGTAAAAACACAGTTTGTAGCTTCTTCAATTTTATACTTACGAAATAATTAGAAATCGCGTTAATTTTCCTAAAGACATCAACTATTTTGTTCCTAAAAATTTTTATTTACAAAAGAGTCGACATATAACCCAATATTTCAATATTTTTCTGTTTATGCAATCTATTTTGGAGTGAAAAAACCAAAAAAGCTAAAAACTTATTCCAATTTATCAATATTTACCAATTTATATTTTTTAAGAAATAAATATATCATATTTAATATACAAAAAGTAAAAACACAGTTTGTAGCTTCTTCAATTTTATACTTACGAAATAACTAGAAATCGCGTTAATTTTCCTAAAGACATCAACTATTTTGTTCCTAAAAATTTTTATTTACAAAAGAGTCGACATATAACCCAATCTATACTATAATAAATCTCTAGAAGGGTCGTGTCTGTACATTGAAAATTTCTTTGAAAAGATGACTGGGGGTGACTTGGGGGATACTATAGAGTTCATCTGACCCATTTTTAGAATTATTGTCTGTCTGTTTGTCTGTTTGTCTGTTTGAACTTAAGGATCTCGGAAACTAAGCAATGGATTTTGATGAGACTTTCACAAGTATACTGCTTGAAGCTTAGAAAGGGATCTGTCTGTTTGTCTATTTGTCTGTTTGTCTGTTTGTCTGTTTGTCTGTTTGAACTTAAGGATCTCGGAAACTAAGCAATGGATTTTGATGAGACTTTCACAAATATACTGCTTGAAGCTTAGAAAGGGATCTGCACTTTGTTTTATCAAAATCGGACCACAAACAAAAAAGATATACTAATTTTTAGGGAGGAACCTATAAAATTTTTTTTCTTAAATAAATTTAAATAAATATTTATGTGGGTATCAGCATATCTATACTATAATAAATCTCTAGAAGGGTCGTGTCTGTACAATGAAAATTTCTTTGAAAAGATGACTGGGGATGACCTGGGGAATGCTATGGAGTTCATCTGACCCATTTTTAAAATTATTGTCTGTCTGTTTGTCTGTTTGTCTGTTTGAACTTAAGGATCTCGGAAACTAAGCAATGGATTTTGATGAGACTTTCACAAGTATACTGCTTGAAGCTTAGAAAGGGATCTGCACTTTGTTTTATCAAAATCGGACCACAAACAAAAAAGATATACTAATTTTTAGGGAGGAACCTATGAAATTTTTTTTCTTAAATAAATTTAAATAAATATTTATGTGGGTATCAGCATATCTATGCTATAATAAATCTCTAGAAGGGTCGTGTCTGTACATTGAAAATTTCTTTGAAAAGATGACTGGGGATGACCTGGGGAATGCTACAGAGTTCATCTGACCCATTTTTAAAATTATTGTCTGTTTGTCTGTTTGAACTTAACGATCTCAGAAACTAAGCAATGGATTTTGATGAGACTTTCACAAATATACTGCTTGAAGCTTGGAAAGGGATCTGCACTTTGTTTTATCAAAATCGGACCACAAACAAAAAAGATATACTAATTTTTAGGGAGGAACCTATGAAATTTTTTTTCTTAAATAAATTTAAATAAATATTTATGTGGGTATCAGCATATCTTTAATAAAACTCTAGAAAAGTCGTGTCTGTGCATTGAAAATTTCTTTGAAAAAATTACTGGGGGTGACTTGGGGAATACTATAGAGTTCATCTGACCCATTTTTAGAATTATCGTCTGTCTGTTTGTCTGTTTGAACTTAAGGATCTCGGAAACCAAGCAATGGATTTTGATGAGACTTTCACAAATATACTGCTTGAAGCTTAGAAAGGGATCTGCACTTTGTTTTATCAAAATCGGACCACAAACAAAAAAGATATACTAATTTTTAGGAAGGAACCTATGAAATTTTTTTTCTTAAATAAATTTAAATAAATATTTATGTATGTGGGTATCAGCATATCTATACTATAATACGAGTAAATCTCTAGAAGGGTCGTGTCTGTACATTGAAAATTTCTTTGAAAAGATGACTGGGGATGACCTGGGGAATGCTACAGAGTTCATCTGACCCATTTTTAAAATTATTGTCTGTCTGTTTGTCTGTTTGAACTTAAGGATCTCAGAAACTAAGCAATGGATTTTGATGAGACTTTCACAAATATACTGCTTGAAGCTTGGAAAGGGATCTGCACTTTGTTTTATCAAAATCGGACCACAAACAAAAAAGATATACTAATTTTTAGGGAGGAACCTATGAAATTTTTTTTCTTAAATAAATTTAAATAAATATTTATGTATGTGGGTATCAGCATATCTATACTATAATAAATCTCTAGAAGGGTCGTGTCTGTACATTGAAAATTTCTTTGAAAAGATGACTGGGGGTGACTTGGGGGATACTATAGAGTTCATCTGACCCATTTTTAGAATTATTGTCTGTCTGTTTGTCTGTTTGTCTGTTTGTCTATTTGTCTATTTGTCTGTTTGTCTGTTTGTCTGTTTGTCTGTTTGTCTGTTTGAACTTAAGGATCTCGGAAACTAAGCAATGGATTTTGATGAGACTTTCACAAGTATACTGCTTGAAGCTTAGAAAGGGATCTGCACTTTGTTTTATCAAAATCGGACCACAAACAAAAAAGATATACTAATTTTTAGGGAGGAACCTATGAAATTTTTTTTCTTAAATAAATTTAAATAAATATTTATGTGGGTATCAGCATATCTATGCTATAATAAATCTCTAGAAGGGTCGTGTCTGTACATTGAAAATTTCTTTGAAAAGATGACTGGGGATGACCTGGGGAATGCTACAGAGTTCATCTGACCCATTTTTAAAATTATTGTCTGTTTGTCTGTTTGAACTTAACGATCTCAGAAACTAAGCAATGGATTTTGATGAGACTTTCACAAATATACTGCTTGAAGCTTGGAAAGGGATCTGCACTTTGTTTTATCAAAATCGGACCACAAACAAAAAAGATATACTAATTTTTAGGGAGGAACCTATGAAATTTTTTTTCTTAAATAAATTTAAATAAATATTTATGTGGGTATCAGCATATCTTTAATAAAACTCTAGAAAAGTCGTGTCTGTGCATTGAAAATTTCTTTGAAAAAATTACTGGGGGTGACTTGGGGAATACTATAGAGTTCATCTGACCCATTTTTAGAATTATCGTCTGTCTGTTTGTCTGTTTGAACTTAAGGATCTCGGAAACTAAGCAATGGATTTTGATGAGACTTTCACAAATATACTGCTTGAAGCTTAGAAAGGGATCTGCACTTTGTTTTATCAAAATCGAACAAAAAAGATATACTAATTTTTAGGGAGGAACCTATGAAATTTTTTTTTCAAAATAAATTTATATGAAGAAAAATTCACTTAGTTTGTCAAAAAAAAACTAAGCGTGCCTTTCTAAAATTTTTGTTTACTTTTTTTTCAATGTCTGCTAAATCAAAAATCAATTGCATAGGTACACTGCCGCGCTATGTGGAAAGTAACAAAGTTTGTTACGTTTTCACGCCAAAACTAAGGCACCTAGCAGTATGAAACTTTGTACACATTTTCTCTGTGACCTGGAAGGATTCATGGAGATGATATTTGTTTGATAAGTTAATCGATAACAGAGTTATCGGCGAAAATAAGGTTGCCCTAAAACCTCAAAACTTTCCTACAATTTGAGTATCAACCGAAAGAGGAAGTCCCCTTTTTTCATTTAAACTTCGATATAATTCGATAAATTTATCGATAACTTAATTATACGTCAGAAAATCCAAAAATCTTAAAATTTCCCTGCAATATGGATATCAAATGAAAGGGGAGGTCCAAAGGTTTCATTTATACTTCGATATATTTCGATACATTTTTCCATAGCTGAGTTATCGGTCAAAATATGATTGCACAAAAACCTTAAAAATGGCCTACAATAAGGGGAAGGCCCCAGGTTTCATTTGTACTTCAATATTTTTCGATAAGTTTATCGATAACTGAGTCATCGGTCAAAATGCGATTGCCCGAAAACCTTAATATTACCCTACAATATGTGTATCAAACGAAATGAGATAGCTCCAGGTTTCTTTTGGACTTTGATATATTTCGATAAGTTTATCGATATCTGAGTTATCGGTGATTGCCCAAAAACTTAACATTACCCCATAATATGGGTATAAAACGAAAGGAGAAGGCCGCAGGTTTCATTTAGACTTCGATTGGTTTCGATAAATGTATCGATGATGAGTTATCGGTGAAAATGTGATTGCCCAAAAACCTTAAACTTGCCCTACAATATGGGTATCAAACGAAAGGGAAAAGCTCCAGGTTTCATTTGGACTTCGATATATTTCGATAAATTTATCGATAACTGAGTTATCGGTCAAAATGCGAATTCCCGAAAACCTAAATATTACCCTACAATATGGGTATCAAACGAATGGGGATGGTCCCGGGTTTCATTTTTACTTCGATATATTTCAATAAATTTATCGTTAATTTAGTTATCGGTGAGAATGTGATTGCCTTAAAATTTACCTACAATATGGTATCAAATCAGCTTTTGAATTTCTATTCATCCTGACACAATTTGTCAAAATTGAATTCTTGAAAGGCCCCCTAATGTTACCAACGATTACGGCAAAAGAAAATTTTTGAAAACCGGTTTTTAATACTCTTTTTTCAAAATATTCGAATTTGGTAAATTCTTCAGTAGGCAATAATCTATATATATAAAATTCAAATTATGTAAATATATATGTATGTATGTGGGTAGGTATAGATCGACTTGCGTCCTAAACTTATAAACCGATCGTAACCAAATTTTACACACCCACTGTACATCTTCCAGGGATGGTCACAGGCTAAAAAATATTTTTATATATATAGGGGGCGTGGCACCTCCCATACAAATGGAATTTTCCATTGTCCGTATCTCCGGAAGTATTTATGTTAGACCATTGAAACTCGATAAGGGGTTATATAGGATCGATCCCTACCACCTCCAAAACAACTGGGTATAACGAAAAAGTGGGCGTGGCACCTCCCATACGAATGAAATACTTCTTAGTCGATATCTCTGGAACTATTTAGGTTAGATCATTGAAACTTGGTTAGGAGTTATATGCAATCGATCCCTACCACCTCCAAAAAAACTGGGGATAACGACAAAGTGGGCGTGGCACCTCCCATACGAATGAAATACTTCTTAGTCGATATCTCTGGAACTATTTAGCTTAGACCACTGAAATTTGGTTAGGGGTTATATGGAATCGATCCCTACCACCTCCAAAAAAACTGGGGATAACGACAAAGTGGGCGTGGCACCTCCCATACGAATGAAATACTTCTTAGTCGATATCTCTGGAACTATTTAGGTTAGACCACTGAAATTTGGTAAGGGGTTATATGGAATCGATCCCTACCACCTCCAAAAAAAACTGGGGATAACGACAGTGTGGGCGTGGCACCTCCCATACGAATGAAATACTTCTTAGTCGATATCTCTGGAAGTATTGAGGTTAGATCATTGAAACTTGGTTAGGGGTTATATGGAATCGATCCCTACCACTTTCAAAAAAACTGGGGATAACGACAGTGTGGGCGTGGCACCTCCCATACGAATGAAATACTTCTTAGTCGATATCTCTGTAAGTATTTAGGTTAGATCATTGAAACTTGGTTAGGGGTTATATGCAATCGATCCCTACCACCTCCAAAAAAACTGGGGATAACGAAAAAGGGGGCGTGGCACCTCCCATACGAATGAAATACTTCTTAGTCGATATCTTTGGAAGTATTTAGGTTAGACCACTGAAATTTGGTGAGAGATTATATGGAATCGATCCCTACCACCTCCAAAAAAACTGGGGATAACGACAGTGTGGGCGTGGCACCTCCCATACGAATGAAATACTTCTTAGTCGATATCTCTGGACGTATTTAGGTTAGATCATTGAAACTTGGTTAGGGGTTATATGGAATCGATCCCTACCACCTCCAAAAAAATCTGGGGATAACGACAGTGTGGGCGTGGCACCTCCCACACAAATGTGGAAGTATTCGGGTTACACCACTGAAATTTGGTGAGGGGTTATACGAGATCGATCCCTACCACCTCCAAAAAAATTGGGGTTAACGAAAATGCGGGCGTGGCACCTCCCACACAAATGTGGAAGTATTCGGGTTACACCACTGAAATTTGGTGAGGGGTTATACGAGATCGATCCCTACCACCTCCAAAAAAATTGGGGTTAACGAAAATGGGGGCGTGGCACCTCCCATACTAATTTTTCAAGCTAAATATCTCCAAAAGTATTTAAGGCAGGAACCTGGAAATTGGTATAGAGCCAAATGATATCAAAACAATTTTCGCGCATAAAAGTGGGGTTATCGTAAAAGTGTTTAAAGTTAGGACCTGAAAATTGATCAGGAGATTAATGATATCAATAGTTCCCGTGTAGGAAAATTTTTTCGCTATTTACTTATGCTCCGGGACAGAAAACTAAAAATTTTGTGTATCGTGTAGCCTTAAACGGAATACTAAAATTTTATATTTTTGAAGTTGTATGCACAATGAAGTAGTGAAAAATTAATAAAAAAAATCTATTTTGGGAAGAACGAAGTTTGCCGGGTCAGCTATATTTTATCTATATAAATATGAAATCTTAAAGTATATTATTGATTTTGAAAGGCCCCCTAACTACTTACATCCCGAGCAACGCCGGGTACCCTGCTAGTCTTTAATAAAACTCTAGAAAAGTCGTGTCTGTGCATTGAAAATTTCTTTGAAAAAATTACTGGGGGTGACTTGGGGAATACTATAGAGTTCATCTGTTTGTCTGTTTGAACTTAAGGATCTCGGAAACTAAGCAATGGATTTTGATGAGACTTTCACAAATATACTGCTTGAAGCTTAGAAAGGGATCTGCACTTTGTTTTATCAAAATCGAACAAAAAAGATATACTAATTTTTAGGGAGGAACCTATGAAATTTTTTTTTTTAAATAAATTTATATGAAGAAAAATTCACTTAGTTTGTCAAAAAAAACTAAGCGTGCCTTTCTAAAATTTTTGTTTACTTTTTTTTCAATGTCTGCTACATCAAAAATCAATTGCATAGGTACACTGCCGCGCTATGTGGAAAGTAACAAAGTTTGTTACGTTTTCACGCCAAAACTAAGGCACCTAGCAGTATGAAACTTTGTACACATTTTCTCTGTGACCTGGAAGGATTCATGGAGATGATATTTGTTTGAAAAGTTAATCGATAACAGAGTTATCGGCGAAAATAAGGTTGCCCTAAAACCTCAAAACTTTCCTACAATTTGAGTATCAACCGAAAGAGGAAGTCCCCTTTTTTCATTTAAACTTCGATATAATTCGATAAATTTATCGATAACTTAATTATACGTCAGAAAATCCAAAAATCTTAAAATTTCCCTGCAATATGGATATCAAATGAAAGGGGAGGTCCAAAGGTTTCATTTATACTTCGATATATTTCGATACATTTTTCCATAGCTGAGTTATCGGTCAAAATATGATTGCACAAAAACCTTAAAAATGGCCTACAATAAGGGGAAGGCCCCAGGTTTCATTTGTACTTCAATATTTTTCGATAAGTTTATCGATAACTGAGTCATCGGTCAAAATGCGATTGCCCGAAAACCTTAATATTACCCTACAATATGTGTATCAAACGAAATGAGATAGCTCCAGGTTTCTTTTGGACTTTGATATATTTCGATAAGTTTATCGATATCTGAGTTATCGGTGATTGCCCAAAAAACTTAACATTACCCCATAATATGGGTATAAAACGAAAGGAGAAGGCCGCAGGTTTCATTTAGACTTCGATTGGTTTCGATAAATGTATCGATGATGAGTTATCGGTGAAAATGTGATTGCCCAAAAACCTTAAACTTGCCCTACAATATGGGTATCAAACGAAAGGGAAAAGCTCCAGGTTTCATTTGGACTTCGATATATTTCGATAAATTGATCGATAACTGAGTTATCGGTCAAAATGCGAATTCCCGAAAACCTAAATATTACCCTACAATATGGGTATAAAACGAATGGGGATGGTCCCGGGTTTCATTTTTACTTCGATATATTTCAATAAATTTATCGTTAATTTAGTTATCGGTGAGAATGTGATTGCCTTAAAATTTACCTACAATATGGTATCAAATCAGCTTTTGAATTTCTATTCATCCTGACACAATTTGTCAAAATTGAATTCTTGAAAGGCCCCCTAATGTTACCAACGATTACGGCAAAAGAAAATTTTTGAAAACCGGTTTTTAATACTCTTTTTTCAAAATATTCGAATTTGGTAAATTCTTCAGTAGGCAATAATCTATATATATAAAATTCAAATTATGTAAATATATATGTATGTATGTATGTAGGTATAGATCGCCTTGCGTCCTAAACTTATAAACCGATCGTAACCAAATTTTACACACCCACTGTACATCTTCCAGGGATGGTCACAGGCTAAAAAATATTTTTATATATATATAGGGGGCGTGGCACCTCCCATACAAATGGAATTTTCCATTGTCCGTATCTCCGGAAGTATTTATGTTAGACCATTGAAACTCGATAAGGGGTTATATGGGATCGATCCCTACCACCTCCAAAACAACTGGGTATAACGAAAAAGTGGGCGTGGCACCTCCCATACGAATGAAATACTTCTTAGTCGATATCTCTGGAACTATTTAGGTTAGATCATTGAAACTTGGTTAGGGGTTATATGCAATCGATCCCTACCACCTCCAAAAAAACTGGGGATAACGACAAAGTGGGCGTGGCACCTCCCATACGAATGAAATACTTCTTAGTCGATATCTCTGGAACTATTTAGGTTAGACCACTGAAATTTGGTTAGGGGTTATATGGAATCGATCCCTACCACCTCCAAAAAAACTGGGGATAACGACAAAGTGGGCGTGGCACCTCCCATACGAATGAAATACTTCTTAGTCGATATCTCTGGAACTATTTAGGTTAGACCACTGAAATTTGGTAAGGGGTTATATGGAATCGATCCCTACCACCTCCAAAAAAAACTGGGGATAACGACAGTGTGGGCGTGGCACCTCCCATACGAATGAAATACTTCTTAGTCGATATCTCTGGAAGTATTGAGGTTAGATCATTGAAACTTGGTTAGGGGTTATATGGAATCGATCCCTACCACTTTCAAAAAAACTGGGGATAACGACAGTGTGGGCGTGGCACCTCCCATACGAATGAAATACTTCTTAGTCGATATCTCTGTAAGTATTTAGGTTAGATCATTGAAACTTGGTTAGGGGTTATATGCAATCGATCCCTACCACCTGCAAAAAAACTGGGGATAACGAAAAAGGGGGCGTGGCACCTCCCATACGAATGAAATACTTCTTAGTCGATATCTTTGGAAGTATTTAGGTTAGACCACTGAAATTTGGTGAGAGATTATATGGAATCGATCCCTAACACCTCCAAAAAAACTGGGGATAACGACAGTGTGGGCGTGGCACCTCCCATACGAATGAAATACTTCTTAGTCGATATCTCTGGACGTATTTAGGTTAGATCATTGAAACTTGGTTAGGGGTTATATGGAATCGATCCCTACCACCTCCAAAAAAATCTGGGGATAACGACAGTGTGGGCGTGGCACCTCCCACACAAATGTGGAAGTATTCGGGTTACACCACTGAAATTTGGTGAGGGGTTATACGAGATCGATCCCTACCACCTCCAAAAAAATTGGGGTTAACGAAAATGGGGGCGTGGCACCTCCCACACAAATGTGGAAGTATTCGGGTTACACCACTGAAATTTGGTGAGGGGTTATACGAGATCGATCCCTACCACCTCCAAAAAAATTGGGGTTAACGAAAATGGGGGCGTGGCACCTCCCATACTAATTTTTCAAGCTAAATATCTCCAAAAGTATTTAAGGCAGGAACCTGGAAATTGGTATAGAGCCAAATGATATCAAAACAATTTTCGCGCATAAAAGTGGGGTTATCGTAAAAGTGTTTAAAGTTAGGACCTGAAAATTGATCAGGAGATTAATGATATCAATAGTTCCCGTGTAGGAAAATTTTTTCGCTATTTACTTATGCTCCGGGACAGAAAACTAAAAATTTTGTGTATCGTGTAGCCTTAAACGGAATACTAAAATTTTATATTTTTGAAGTTGTATGCACAATGAAGTAGTGAAAAATTAATAAAAAAAATCTATTTTGGGAAGAACGAAGTTTGCCGGGTCAGCTATATTTTATCTATATAAATATGAAATCTTAAAGTATATTATTGATTTTGAAAGGCCCCCTAACTACTTACATCCCGAACAACGCCGGGTACCCTGCTAGTCTTTAATAAAACTCTAGAAAAGTCGTGTCTGTGCATTGAAAATTTCTTTGAAAAAATTACTGGGGGTGACTTGGGGAATACTATAGAGTTCATCTGACCCATTTTTAGAATTATCGTCTGTCTGTTTGTCTGTTTGAACTTAAGGATCTCGGAAACTAAGCAATGGATTTTGATGAGACTTTCACAAATATACTGCTTGAAGCTTAGAAAGGGATCTGCACTTTGTTTTATCAAAATCGAACAAAAAAGATATACTAATTTTTAGGGAGGAACCTATGAAATTTTTTTTTTTAAATAAATTTATATGAAGAAAAATTCACTTAGTTTGTCAAAAAAAACTAAGCGTGCCTTTCTAAAATTTTTGTTTACTTTTTTTTCAATGTCTGCTAAATCAAAAATCAATTGCATAGGTACACTGCCGCGCTATGTGGAAAGTAACAAAGTTTGTTACGTTTTCACGCCAAAACTAAGGCACCTAGCAGTATGAAACTTTGTACACATTTTCTCTGTGACCTGGAAGGATTCATGGAGATGATATTTGTTTGAAAAGTTAATCGATAACAGAGTTATCGGCGAAAATAAGGTTGCCCTAAAACCTCAAAACTTTCCTACAATTTGAGTATCAACCGAAAGAGGAAGTCCCCTTTTTTCATTTAAACTTCGATATAATTCGATAAATTTATCGATAACTTAATTATACGTCAGAAAATCCAAAAATCTTAAAATTTCCCTGCAATATGGATATCAAATGAAAGGGGAGGTCCAAAGGTTTCATTTATACTTCGATATATTTCGATACATTTTTCCATAGCTGAGTTATCGGTCAAAATATGATTGCACAAAAACCTTAAAAATGGCCTACAATAAGGGGAAGGCCCCAGGTTTCATTTGTACTTCAATATTTTTCGATAAGTTTATCGATAACTGAGTCATCGGTCAAAATGCGATTGCCCGAAAACCTTAATATTACCCTACAATATGTGTATCAAACGAAATGAGATAGCTCCAGGTTTCTTTTGGACTTTGATATATTTCGATAAGTTTATCGATATCTGAGTTATCGGTGATTGCCCAAAAAACTTAACATTACCCCATAATATGGGTATAAAACGAAAGGAGAAGGCCGCAGGTTTCATTTAGACTTCGATTGGTTTCGATAAATGTATCGATGATGAGTTATCGGTGAAAATGTGATTGCCCAAAAACCTTAAACTTGCCCTACAATATGGGTATCAAACGAAAGGGAAAAGCTCCAGGTTTCATTTGGACTTCGATATATTTCGATAAATTGATCGATAACTGAGTTATCGGTCAAAATGCGAATTCCCGAAAACCTAAATATTACCCTACAATATGGGTATAAAACGAATGGGGATGGTCCCGGGTTTCATTTTTACTTCGATATATTTCAATAAATTTATCGTTAATTTAGTTATCGGTGAGAATGTGATTGCCTTAAAATTTACCTACAATATGGTATCAAATCAGCTTTTGAATTTCTATTCATCCTGACACAATTTGTCAAAATTGAATTCTTGAAAGGCCCCCTAATGTTACCAACGATTACGGCAAAAGAAAATTTTTGAAAACCGGTTTTTAATACTCTTTTTTCAAAATATTCGAATTTGGTAAATTCTTCAGTAGGCAATAATCTATATATATAAAATTCAAATTATGTAAATATATATGTATGTATGTATGTAGGTATAGATCGACTTGCGTCCTAAACTTATAAACCGATCGTAACCAAATTTTACACACCCACTGTACATCTTCCAGGGATGGTCACAGGCTAAAAAATATTTTTATATATATATAGGGGGCGTGGCACCTCCCATACAAATGGAATTTTCCATTGTCCGTATCTCCGGAAGTATTTATGTTAGACCATTGAAACTCGATAAGGGGTTATATGGGATCGATCCCTACCACCTCCAAAACAACTGGGTATAACGAAAAAGTGGGCGTGGCACCTCCCATACGAATGAAATACTTCTTAGTCGATATCTCTGGAACTATTTAGGTTAGATCATTGAAACTTGGTTAGGGGTTATATGCAATCGATCCCTACCACCTCCAAAAAAACTGGGGATAACGACAAAGTGGGCGTGGCACCTCCCATACGAATGAAATACTTCTTAGTCGATATCTCTGGAACTATTTAGGTTAGACCACTGAAATTTGGTTAGGGGTTATATGGAATCGATCCCTACCACCTCCAAAAAAACTGGGGATAACGACAAAGTGGGCGTGGCACCTCCCATACGAATGAAATACTTCTTAGTCGATATCTCTGGAACTATTTAGGTTAGACCACTGAAATTTGGTAAGGGGTTATATGGAATCGATCCCTACCACCTCCAAAAAAAACTGGGGATAACGACAGTGTGGGCGTGGCACCTCCCATACGAATGAAATACTTCTTAGTCGATATCTCTGGAAGTATTGAGGTTAGATCATTGAAACTTGGTTAGGGGTTATATGGAATCGATCCCTACCACTTTCAAAAAAACTGGGGATAACGACAGTGTGGGCGTGGCACCTCCCATACGAATGAAATACTTCTTAGTCGATATCTCTGTAAGTATTTAGGTTAGATCATTGAAACTTGGTTAGGGGTTATATGCAATCGATCCCTACCACCTCCAAAAAAACTGGGGATAACGAAAAAGGGGGCGTGGCACCTCCCATACGAATGAAATACTTCTTAGTCGATATCTTTGGAAGTATTTAGGTTAGACCACTGAAATTTGGTGAGAGATTATATGGAATCGATCCCTACCACCTCCAAAAAAACTGGGGATAACGACAGTGTGGGCGTGGCACCTCCCATACGAATGAAATACTTCTTAGTCGATATCTCTGGACGTATTTAGGTTAGATCATTGAAACTTGGTTAGGGGTTATATGGAATCGATCCCTACCACCTCCAAAAAAATCTGGGGATAACGACAGTGTGGGCGTGGCACCTCCCACACAAATGTGGAAGTATTCGGGTTACACCACTGAAATTTGGTGAGGGGTTATACGAGATCGATCCCTACCACCTCCAAAAAAATTGGGGTTAACGAAAATGCGGGCGTGGCACCTCCCACACAAATGTGGAAGTATTCGGGTTACACCACTGAAATTTGGTGAGGGGTTATACGAGATCGATCCCTACCACCTCCAAAAAAATTGGGGTTAACGAAAATGGGGGCGTGGCACCTCCCATACTAATTTTTCAAGCTAAATATCTCCAAAAGTATTTAAGGCAGGAACCTGGAAATTGGTATAGAGCCAAATGATATCAAAACAATTTTCGCGCATAAAAGTGGGGTTATCGTAAAAGTGTTTAAAGTTAGGACCTGAAAATTGATCAGGAGATTAATGATATCAATAGTTCCCGTGTAGGAAAATTTTTTCGCTATTTACTTATGCTCCGGGACAGAAAACTAAAAATTTTGTGTATCGTGTAGCCTTAAACGGAATACTAAAATTTTATATTTTTGAAGTTGTATGCACAATGAAGTAGTGAAAAATTAATAAAAAAAATCTATTTTGGGAAGAACGAAGTTTGCCGGGTCAGCTATATTTTATCTATATAAATATGAAATCTTAAAGTATATTATTGATTTTGAAAGGCCCCCTAACTACTTACATCCCGAGCAACGCCGGGTACCCTGCTAGTATTTCAATATTTTTCTGTTTATGCAATCTATTTTGGAGTGAAAAAACCAAATTTTTTTAAAAAAAAGCTAAAAACTTATTTCAATTTATCAATATATATTTTTTAAGAAATATATCATATTTAATATACAAAAAGTAAAAACACAGTTTGTAGCTTCTTCAATTTTATATTCATATAATAGTTTGAAATCGCGTTAATTTTCCTACAGACATCAACTATTTTCTTCCTAAAAATTTTTATTTGTAAAAGAGTCGACATATAACCCAATATTTCAATAGTTTTCTGCTTATGACATCTGTCTTCGAGTGAAAAAACCAATTTTTTTGAAAAAAAGCTAAAATATTATTTCAATATATCAATATATATTTTTTAAGAAATATATCATATTTAATATACAAAAAGTAAAAACACAGTTTGTAGCTTCTTCAATTTTATATTCATGTAATAGTGTGAAATCGCGTTAATTTTCCTAAAGACATCAACTATTTTCTTCCTAAAAATTTTAATTTGTAAAAGAGTCGACATATAACCGAAATCCTTACATATTTAGGCTAATTGGGCCAGTTAAGATATGTGTTTTCAATATTTCCGAGTTGAATTTGACGAAAGAAACCAGAAAACCATCATATGTGTAAGTTGTAACATTCTCCCGCTAAACGGACTTCAAAAAATCCACAACTAAAGGAAAAATTGAGAAAACAGTCTGTATCACCAAAAAAAACACAATTTGGAAACCGGCTAATATTAAGAAGTTAACGGAATCTCAAAATGAACTTTCATTCGTTTCAATCCATATGGCCAATTTTGTTCGATATGGCATCATTCTATGTGACCATTATCTATATATTAATAGGCTAACATTTTTTCCATACAATCAATTGCCAGAGTGTATCTCATAAAACAATGCATAACTCTAAATATTATGTATTTTGATATGTTTTCATGGGCCAGGAGCTTTGCATAGGCATATTATATTTAACAAAAAATGCTTCATTAATTTGTAATAATTCATCAAAGTTTTCACCAAAACCCAAAGCTGTTAACTACAGTATCTGACTTTTTTGTTGTACATACAGCAGTGGCGCAGTTGGTGAGCGTGCCGGCCATGATGCGTGCGTTCGTAGGTTCAAGGACGTGTTCAGGGCAGGTTAAGTTTTTTTTTTTTTAAATTGAATTTGCCTTAAAATATACGAAAACTTTTTATAATATTTTTTTTTTTAAATTTATTATATTTGTAATCCAATATTTTTCTGTTTATTATGTTTATGACATCTATCTTGGAGTGAAAAACCCAAATTTTTTGAAAAAATATAAAAAATTATTCCAATTTATCAATATTTACCAATTTATATTTTTTAAGAAATATATCATATTTCATATGGAAAAAGTAAAAACACAGTTTGTAGCTTCTTCAATTTTACACTTACGAAATAATTAGAAATCGCGTTAATTTTCCTAAAGACATCAACTTTTTTCTTCCTAAAAATTTTTATTTGTAGAAGAGTCGACATATAACCCAATATTTCAATAGTTTTCTGTTTATGACATCTGCCTTCGAGTGAAAAAACCAATTTTTTTGAAAAAAAGCTAAAATATTATTTCAATTTATCAATATATATTTTTTAAGAAATATATCATATTTAATATGGAAAAAGTAAAAACACAGTTTGTAGCGTCTTCAATTTTACACTTACGAAATAATTAGAAATCGCGTTAATTTTCCTACAGACATCAACTATTTTCTTCCTAAAAATTTTTATTTGTAAAAGAGTCGACATATAACCCAATATTTCAATATTTTTCTGTTTATGCAATCTATTTTGGAGTGAAAAAACCAAATTTTTTTAAAAAAAGCTAAAAACTTATTTCAATTTATCAATATATATTTTTTAAGAAATATATCATATTTAATATACAAAAAGTAAAAACACAGTTTGTAGCTTCTTCAATTTTATATTCATGTAATAGTTTGAAATCGCGTTAATTTTCCTAAAGACATCCACTATTTTCTTCCTAAAAATTTTAATTTGTAAAAGCGTTGTTTTCAATATTTCCGAGTTGAATTTGACGAAAGAAACCTGAAAACCATCATATGTGTAAGTTGTAACATTCTCCCGCTAAACGGACTTCAAAAAATCCACAACTAAAGGAAAAATTGAGAAAACAGTCTGTATCACCAAAAAAAAAAACACAATTTGGAAACCGGCTAATATTAAGAAGTTAACGGAATCTCAAAATGAACTTTCATTCGTTTCAATCCATATGGCCAATTTTGTTCGATATGGCATCATTCTATGTGACCATTATCTATATATTAATAGGCTAACATTTTTTCCATACAATCAATTGCCAGAGTGTATCTCATAAAACAATGCATAACTCTAAATATTATGTATTTTGATATGTTTTCATGGGCCAGGAGCTTTGCATAGGCATATTATATTTAACAAAAAATGCTTCATTAATTTGTAATAATTCATCAAAGTTTTCACCAAAACCCAAAGCTGTTAACTACAGTATCTGACTTTTTTGTTGTTCATACAGCAGTGGCGCAGGTGGTGAGCGTGCCGGCTATGATGCGTGCGTTCGTAGGTTCAAGGACGTGTTCAGGGCAGGTTAAGTTTTTTTTTTTTTTTCTAAATTGAATTTGCCTTAAAATATACGAAAACTTTTTATTATATTTTTTTTAAATTTATTATATTTGTAATCCAATATTTTTCTGTTTATTATGTTTATGACATCTATCTTGGAGTGAAAAACCCAAATTTTTTGAAAAAATATAAAAAATTATTCCAATTTATCAATATTTACCAATTTATATTTTTTAAGAAATAAATATATCATATTTCATATGGAAAAAGTAAAAACACAGTTTGTAGCTTCTTCAATTTTACACTTACGATATAATTAGAACTCGCGTTAATTTTCTTAAAGACATCAACTATTTTCTTCCTAAAAATTTTTATTTGTAAAAGAGTCGACATATAACCCAATATTTCAATAGTTTTCTGTTTATGACATCTGTCTTCGAGTGAAAAAACCAATTTTTTTGAAAAAAAGCTAAAATATTATTTCAATATATCAATATATATTTTTTAAGAAATATATCATATTTAATATACAAAAAGTAAAAACACAGTTTGTAGCTTCTTCAATTTTATATTCATGTAATAGTGTGAAATCGCGTTAATTTTCCTAAAGACATCAACTATTTTCTTCCTAAAAATTTTAATTTGTAAAAGAGTCGACATATAACCGAAATCCTTACATATTTAGGCTAATTGGGCCAGTTAAGATATGTGTTTTCAATATTTCCGAGTTGAATTTGACGAAAGAAACCAGAAAACCATCATATGTGTAAGTTGTAACATTCTCCCGCTAAACGGACTTCAAAAATCCACAACTAAAGGAAAAATTGAGAAAACAGTCTGTATCACCAAAAAACAAAACACAATTTGGAAACCGGCTAATATAAAGAGTTAACGGAATCTCAAAATGAACTTTCATTCGTTTCAATCCATATGGCCAATTTTGTTCGATATGGCATCATTCTATGTGACCATTATCTATATATTAATAGGCTAACATTTTTTCCATACAATCAATTGCCAGAGTGTATCTCATAAAAACATGCATAATTCCAATTATTATATATTTTGATATCTTTTCGTGGACCAGGAGCTTTGCATAGGCATACTATATTTAACAAAAAGTGCTTCATTAATTTGTAATAATTCATAAAAGTTTTCACCAAAAGCCAATGCTGTTAACTACAGTATCTGACTGTTTTACTGTGCATACAGCAGTGGCGCAAGTGGTAAGCGTGCCGCCTAAGATGCGTGCGTTCGCAGGTTCAAGCACGGGTTCAGGGTAGGTAAAGTTTTTTTTTTTATTTTTACTAAATTGAATTTTCCTTGAAACATATGAAAACTTTCTATGATAATATCTTTTTTTACATTTATTATATTTGTAACCCAATATTTCAATATTTTTCTGTTTATGACCTCTATCTTGGAGTGAAAAAATCAAATATAAAAAAAAAGCGAACAAATTATTCCAATTTATCAATATTTCCCTTTTTTTTTTAAGAAATATGTCATATTTAATATACAAAAAGTAAAAACACAGTTTGTAGCTTCTTCAATTTTATATTTACGAAGTAGTTAGAAATCGCGTTAATTTTCCTAAACACATAACTGGGATCCTTACATATTTAGGCTAAATTGGACCATTTAAGATATGTTTTTTTTAGTATTTCTGAGTTGAAGTTAACGAAAAAAACCAGAAAACCATCATATGTTGAAGTTGTAATATTCTCGCGCTATACGGACTTCAAAAAATCCTCAACTAAAGGAAAAATTGAGGAAACTGTCTGTATACCCAAAAAAAAACACAATTGGGAAACCGGCTAATGTTAAGAAGTTAGCGGAATCAAAAAATGAACGTTCATTCGTTTCAATCCATATCGCTATGTATGTACATATGTATGTAGGACTTACCTCCTTGAGCCCTACTTCCAATTCACCGAACACACTGGTTTATTTGTAATTCAAGTTTGTTTAATTAATAATAATATTTTGTACATAGTTCATATCGAGATTATAGTTATAATTAACTTAAGTTTATTTTTAAACGATTACATGCGCGCGGTACATTTTGCGCGTGCGGAAAACGAGCGAAGTTCACGACGAGTGCTTAACAACTAACTCTCCTTCTCTTCTCCTAATTCTGCCTAAGCCGTTCGCTTCGCCGTGGCGTTGCCACGCTGTCAGGATTAATTCCCACATTCGGATGTCCTGATGGGTTATTCGACCCGAATGACGAACCCCACAGTTTCACGAACTCGCATACAGTTGCTGTTTTACTTGGACCTTCGCTGTTCCCTATTTTCTTAACCTCATATCTCCCGTGATTTAACTTAGCGGTTATCTCGTACGGCCCTAAATACTTCGGCTTCAACTCAGTGTTGGTCCCAAACTGCGTTTTCTTTATTGCGACCAAATCACCAACTGCATATTCCTTTTCTTTCTTCCGATTTTTGTTAAAATTTTTACGATTTTCTGTTTGAATTTTATTTATATTTTCCTGAGCTTTTTCCCTAACTGATTCCCTCTCTTCGTTTAATTCCTCCATAACTAAGTCGTCATGAATTTCCCTTAGATCTGGGTAATCTGATACACGCATATCTATTCCTGTAAGAACTTTGAATGGAGTTGCCTTTGTGCTTCTCGGAGCTGTACTGTTAATTATTTGTTGAACTTTGTCGACGCAGCCATACCAGCGAGCTGGGTCGTTGTGGCACAGTTTTGAAATCATTGGTACCACAATTTTGTGGACTCTCTCCACCTGCCCATTCCCGCGGGGTACACCCGTCGCTATTTGTAAATGCTGTATATTTTCGCGCTCGCAGTATTCTTTAAATAAGTTAGATGTGAACGCGCTTCCCCTATCTGACACTATACGCTTTGGGTTTCCAAAGATCGCCGCCTGTTTTTGAAGCCGTTCAACTACTTCTTCTGCCCCAGTAGACTTTGTTGGATATAACCATACGAATTTCGAAAACCCGTCCACTACAACAAAAATATGGTTATATTTTTTCCGCGTTTCAGTCAGTGGCCCCACGTGGTCCACACGATATGTGCCTAATGGATCTGAAGCTTTGTTGATTGTCGTCAACAACCCTTCCCTTTTCCCTGCTTTAGCATCCGTTATGATGCATTCAACGCATCCCCTCACCACCCTACTGACCTTGCTAGTTACGTTTGGTATGTAATAGTATTTTTCAACCAACTCTTGTGTCTTTTTAGCTGCGAAGTGACCTTGATTGTGTGCTATCCGTATGATCTCATCTTCCATTGAAGAAGGTACCACTAAAAGTTCTTTAACTATATCTTTATAAAGTACTTCGTTACGTAGAAAATAATCATCGTATTCGTCCTTTTCCAAAACCTTTTTGACTGCCTTAATCCACTCGTCTTCTGATTGCGCATCTCGTAATCGAAACTTTATCGAATCTTCGATTATTAAACAGTATACGCGGCTGAGAGCGTCAACATGTCTCATGCGTGTCCCTGCTCGGTGCTCTACAGTGTAGTCATACTCCTGTAGATATATAGCCCATCTCATAATCCGGTCCGTTACATCCCGTTTGCTCATGGTAAGAGCGAATGCGTTGCAATCCGTTACGATTTTAAATTTCACGTCCCTAAGATAAATTCTCCATTTCTTCACGGCCGTTATGACCGCCAAAACCTCAAGTTCGTACGAGCTATACTTCTCCTCAGCTGGTGTTGTCTTCCTACTCATGAATTCAACTGGATGCAACAGCTGACCCTCTCCATCCCTCTGCAATAGCACTGCGCCATATCCGTATTTCGAGGCATCCGCGTGGACCTCTGTGTATGCCGTCGGATTATACAATTTTAATGCTGGTGCGTTCACTAACGCACTTTTCAACTCTCGAATGGCTATAAAGTGTTCGTCGGCCAGAGAAAACTTAGTATCGTTTTTCAGCAAATCTGTCAACGGTTTTGCTACCGTTGCGTAATTTCTAACGAAACGTCTGAAAAATGAGGTTAACCCTAAGAACCGTTGAATTTCTTTCTTGCTTTTTGGTATTGGAAAGTTTTCCACTGCCCTAGTTTTCTCGCTTGACGGCAAAATTTGTCCCATTTCTATGATATACCCCAAGAAGTTTATTTGCCGTTTCAAAAATTGGCACTTCGACCACTGCATATTCAACCCGTATTCACTCGCGCGCTCTAAAACTATCTTGAGTTTACGTATACCTTCGGCTTCGTCTTTGGACGGGATGACGATATCGTCCATGTACACGATTAGCGTACCGTCCCTAAGTAAATCATGGAAAACTGCTTGTATGTACCTGCAAAACACCGCTGGCGAATTGGATATGCCAAATGGTACGAAACGAAATTCGTACTGCCCTGTTTGTGTAACAAATGACGTGTATTTTCTAGAACCCTCCTCTATCGGTCGTGTACACATACGCGCCGTATAATTTGTCAAGCACTTCATCAATAATTGTCATCGGAAAATTATCTCGTATAATTTTCTCGTTTACTTTCCTATAGTCCACACACAACCTCTTTGATCCGTTCTTTTTAGTGGTGAGTACTA
This sequence comes from Sphenella marginata, assembly GCA_951509765.1. Classification (NCBI taxonomy): domain Eukaryota; kingdom Metazoa; phylum Arthropoda; class Insecta; order Diptera; family Tephritidae; genus Sphenella; species Sphenella marginata. The sequence continues at coordinate 65,921,568 of OX608078.1, read as the reverse complement.
TCGGAGAAGCATATTCAGACGAGCTTTTCCGTATAATACCTTCCCTTGCCCAAGACGTGACTTGCTCATCTACCCATTTCTGATCAGTAAAAGTCATCCTGCGTGGTCGCTGATAAACGGGCACTTCATCCATCAATATCAACTTCATTTCTACCGGTGATTTTTCTGGTTTCCTAGGCGTATAACTCTCTATCAAACTCTCGATTTCGTCAGCATACTCTTTCCCTACACCTGACAGATCAACATTTTGCTGCTTCACGACTTCTTCCATGTCCCTTGCTAAACACAACGTTTCAAATTCACCAAGCCAAACCCCATTTGAACTACTCCCCTGACTAGTTCCCTTCGCAAATTTCACGTCCCCAGAAGTGGCGTTGCTACCGACTGCCGCAGTAGAAGGTACGACTGATACCTGTGTATCATCTGTCGCACTTGGCCTAACCATCTCTTCCTGACGTTTACTTGCCCGCGTAACCGCAGCTACGTTACTTACCAACGGCTTGAATTGAATCTCGTCACCCTTGACTACAAACTCGAATTTCTTTAAAACGTCGCACCCTATAATCGCCGCATATGGCACGTCTCTTTCGTGGACAACATGGAATAGTACTTCCAGCACTACCTCCCCTACCTGTATTTCGGCATTAAAGCAACCCAATGTCGTGAGTTGACCTTTTCCTACTCCACATAAGTGAAGCTTATCGTTAATTAGGTCCACACCACCTAACATCAAGAGTGTGTCATTTCTCATGACACTATATTTACTACCCGTGTCCACCAATGCAGAAAAATTTATATTATTTATAGTAATTTCCAAAAAGTAAAAATCGTTTTGTTTCTTTGCAACATTATCCGCTTTACCATCCTCGATCATGCTTATAGGCTCATTTTTCATCTCTTTGGCCTTTTCTTTGCACTCATAGGAGTAATGTCCGGCTTGCTTGCATTTAAAACATTTCACATTGCTTTCTTTACCACAGTTTTTTGCAATGTGACCCTCCTTATTGCATTTAAAACAAACTTTTTTATAGCTATTTTGTTTGTCTTTAACATCACTAGCATTTGTTGAGGTTTGAGGCGCACTCGACTTATTTAACGAATAGTGAGGCCCTTTAACCCTCTCATACACGCGCAATTGCTCTTTTAATTCCTTCAGGTTTCTTGCTTGATACAACATTATTTTGTTAGCCCTAACATCCGGAATTCCCTCTACAAAATACGAAATGATACTTTGATCATCCAGCGATATGGGTTTACCCATTTCAATTAGTACATATAAATATTCATTAAGGCTTTCTTTTGTTTGTTTCCGCCTATTCCTCATAGCGCGATGGATTTCTGCTGCGCATATCTTTTCGCCAAATTCATCAACTAAAGCATTTTTAAGAGAATCCCAATCCCTTACACCCACCAATCCCCGAGCAAATATTTTAGCAGCACCTGTCAGAAGTTGTTTTGCATAAACAAACTTTTGCAACTGATTCCAGCCCACTGTATCAGCTACGTCTTCAAATTCAACAATCCAATGCTTGACGTCAATAGAATTGTCGCCCGTAAATGAAGATATGCTCTCTTTAATATCGCGAAGCGTAAAAGCAACCCTATCTGTTCTGTTTTCACGCACATATTCATTTCCCACAGATCTAAAGGAATGTACACTACCCGCTTCATTTTCATTATCTTCATCGCAATGAAAATGTTCCAACAACCTATTTTGCAAATCCCTCTTTAACCCGTATGAGTTTAAATTAAGCTCTCTCAGCTTCGCTCTTAGCTCGTCAACCGTCAACGCTCTTATTTCATTTGCTTCCATTTCGCAAATCAAAGTAAACAAGGAAATCAAATAAAATCAATCAAAAATGAAAATACATAAAAAGACACCTACATTAATATATACATCAATTCTTACGACTATATGCTGCCTTCTTGGTTTCTTCTGCTTGTGCGCTGTCGACTCCGCTCTTCGTTGTTGCTGCTACTGCTGCCTTCGTTTCGATTCGGTTTCTTTGTATGTAACTTTTTGTTTTTGTCTTTGCGTTTCGTTTGTTTCTGTTATGTGAATTTTTGATGTTTCGTTTGTTCACTTCGTGACTTTTGTTTTTTGTGTGTTTTGTCACTCTTATTTCGCTCTTTTCAATAAGTATTTGTCTTTATTCTTGTTGTATTTTTTATGTTCGCTCTGTTTTCTCATTTTTCACTTTTGAATCGTTTAACTGTCGATTCGGTTTTTTTTCCAAAGGACGCTAAACTGGCGTCGCTGCTTCCACTAATACAAATTAACTGACCGCAATGTAAGTACGTGTGTGTATGTATTTGCTTACACTTGCACGGGCATGTCTCACTAGGCCAACAGGTAAACTGTACGCTTTTTAAAACTTTTTTTTTTCACGTTCTATATGCGCATACGGCAAACTTTTCCAACATATAAAATCACTGCTCACAATTTGTATGTACATATGCATGTATTACCTTACGTCTGCGCAACTTGTTTCACTGCCAAACTGTACGTTTTACACCACGCTTTTCCAAAAGGAATTTTTTCCAGAACAATCTAGGTGCTCGTATACATATTTATGTATGTACATATGTGGCTGCATTAGCTTGCACCCTGTCCACTTCCACTTACAGTTGTTATATCGCACACGCGACTGTTCTTAACACTTTTTTTTCTCACAGCACTTCTAATTGTTCAAACGTTTCATTTAGCACAGTATTTTAATTAAATTTTTCCATTTTTCCGGTCTTACAATCCCGGACGAGCCCCCACTTTGTAGGACTTACCTCCTTGAGCCCTACTTCCAATTCACCGAACACACTGGTTTATTTGTAATTCAAGTTTGTTTAATTAATAATAATATTTTGTACATAGTTCATATCGAGATTATAGTTATAATTAACTTAAGTTTATTTTTAAACGATTACATGCGCGCGGTACATTTTGCGCGTGCGGAAAACGAGCGAAGTTCACGACGAGTGCTTAACAACTAACTCTCCTTCTCTTCTCCTAATTCTGCCTAAGCCGTTCGCTTCGCCGTGGCGTTGCCACGCTGTCAGGATTAATTCCCACATGTATGTATATTCTCAGCGGTGGTATAGCATTTGACATGGTACATTCATGTGTACCGATTTCGCATGTGTAATGGTCTCGGGTGGGACGCCTGCGTTCCATGGTTCGAGCCCAGTTTCAGACATACCATTTTTTTTTCCTTTTTCATATTGAAATTACTAAAATTTACCATAACACATACAGTACATACATTTTTTAGTAGAACTATATTATTCATTGCCTCTGCTATTCATGTAATTCAAAATGTTAATTATTTTTTAAAAACGCAATAAAACTTCTATTTTTTGCAAAATTCTATAATAAAAATGAGATTCGAAGGTATTCATGGTCAATGTTTTCGGTTAGTTCTTTAGATGAATTCTTAAACATTTGTTTTCAAAATATCTCGCATGTCTTGCTGCAAAAAAAAATTCAATGGTACCATTTTTCTGGAAAATACGACAAAAGTTTTGTTTTTATTTTTATTTTTCTTAAAAATGCAATCAAACTTCTATATTTGGTAAAATTCTATAATGAAAATGAGATTCGAAGTCATTCTCGACCACTATTTTCGGCGGGGTATTTATATGCATCTTAAAATCCTGAAAAAGTTTGTGTTTATATTTAAAGGTAAACTATTACTGTTCACAAAACTCCAATAATAAAATGGGATTCCAAAGCATCCATGACCACCTTATAATTCAAAATTTGAAGTAAAAAGAAAGCAGAGTCAAAGTAGGTAAGAGCGTCGCTGAGCCGGATTGGCTAAACTGAATTTGTAATATTCTCCAGGTAAATGGATTACAAAAAATAATGCCTGTGTACTAACAACAACAAAAAATACAATATGGGAACCATGTCTAAACGGTGGACATAACTCATGAGCATTTGTGGCTTTGAGATTGCGATTTACAACGGCATGCAACGCAAATGAAATAAACGAAAGAAATAATTACAGCTTATGTCGCTCAATCAGTAACCATTATCTATATATTAATAGGCTAACATTTTTTCCATACAATCAATTGCCAGAGTGTATCTCATAAAAACATGCATAATTCCAATTATTATATATTTTGATATCTTTTCATGGACCAAGAGCTTTGCATAGGCATACTATATTTAACAAAAAGTGCTTCATTAATTTGTAATAATTCATAAAAGTTTTCACCAAAAGCCAATGCTGTTAACTACAGTATCTGACTGTTTTACTGTGCATACAGCAGTGGCGCAAGTGGTAAGCGTGCCGCCTATGATGCGTGCGTTCGCAGGTTCAAGCACGGGTTCAGGGTAGGTAAAGTTTTTTTTTTTATTTTTACTAGATTGAATTTTCCTTGAAACATATGAAAACTTTCTATGATAATATTTTTTTTACATTTATTATATTTGTAACCCAATATTTCAATATTTTTCTGTTTATGACCTCTATCTTGGAGTGAAAAAATCAAATTTAAAAAAAAAGCGAAAAAATTATTCCAATTTATCAATATTTCTCTTTTTATTTTTTTGTTAAAGAAATATGTCATATTTAATATACAAAAAGTAAAAACACAGTTTGTAGCTTCTTCAATTTTATATTTACGAAGTAGTTAGAAATCGCGTTAATTTTCCTAAACACATCAACTATTTTCTTCCTAAAAATTTTAATTTGTAAAAGAGTCGACATATAACTGGGATCCTTACATATTTAGGCTAAATTGGACCAGTTAAGATATGTTTTTTTTTTTAATATTTCTGAGTTGAAGTTAACGAAAAAAACCAGAAACCATCATATGTTGAAGTTGTAATATTCTCTCGCTATACGGACTTCAAAAAATCCTCAACTAAAGGAAAAATTGAGAAAACTGTCTGTATACCCAAAAAAAAACACAATTGGGAAACCGGCTAATGTTAAGAAGTTAGCGGAATCAAAAAATGAACGTTCATTCGTTTCAATCCATATCGCTATGTATGTATATTCTTAGCGGTGGTATAGCATTTGACATGGTACATTCATGTGTACCGATTTCGCATGTGTAATGGTCTCGGGTGGGACGCGTGCGTTCCATGGTTCGAGCCCAGTTTCAGACATACCATTTTTTTTTTCCTTTTTCATATTGTTGGCAGATTTTCTACAATATATATATAAAGGTATACTTGCGCGAGTGTCCGTATAAATAAAAGACGTGTTTATATTTAAAGCGTATAATGAAGACTGAAAATAATTGTTACATTTGAATACTTGCTTGACAGTTCAACATATCTGTCTCATGCATGACATTACATCTCATTCAAGCAAAAGGTTCTCTGTGAGACATTACTAACTAATTAATCTTGCAATTCAAATTGATGGCATACATTAATTTCAACACTCTTTCTCAAGATTAATTACTTTTAATTTTTTAATTCATGTTTAACATTTTAATTGAGACCAAGCATTTCCACAAACTTATTGTGTTTTTGTTTTTGCAAATTTTTAGTAAAAATATCAGATACATTTTCATTAGTGGAAACATATTTAAGATCAATTTCTTTTCTTTCAACTACCTCTCGAATATAATGATATTTTATATCTATGTGCTTAGTTCTCTTATGGAAAACAGGATTCTTCGATATTTGCAAAGCGCTCATATTGTCACCTCTCAAAATAACTGGATTTTCTCCATGACATCCGATTTCCTGTAGTAGACGGCGAAGATAAATAGCTTCTTTTGCTGCTGTGCTCATAGCGATATATTCCGCCTCAGTACTACTTAATGCGGTTACGTTTTGCTTTTTCGATTGCCAAGAAAATGCGCTACCAGCTAAGAAAAACGAATAGCCGGTGTACGATTTCCTATCGACGTTGTTACTTGCCCAATCGGCATCTGCGGAGCCTTCTACATGTTTTTCATTTTTACGATAATGCAATTTTAAATCGACTGTCTTTGACAAATAACGAAGAACATGTTTTGCGCCAGCTTCGTGCTCAGAATGTGGATCTTGGTTTCTTTGCGACAAAACGCTCACAGCGTGCATTATGTCTGGACGCGATGAAATGGCCAAATACATCAATGAGCCAATCAACGATTGATACTCTTTGACATCTGCTTTAGAACAATTTTCTTCTGTACAGCTTACCTGAAAACCAGGATCTAGTGGTGTGCTTACTGGTCGACAATTGCTCGCACCATACACGCGTAACAACTCGTTGATGTACTTTTTCTGACACACAGAAATTTCACCCGTTTTACCTTTGCGCTCTATTTCAAAACCAAGAAAATACTTTAGCATGCCTCCGTCGTGTAATTCGAAATTCGTAGATAATTTACGTTTTATGTACGCTATCTCTTCTTCATTTGGACATGCTAGGATCAGGTCGTCAACATACACTGCTATGTAACTATAAATGCCATTCGATTGCTTGACATACAAACATGGTTCAGATTTACACGGATTAAACCCCAAACCTTTCAATGCTGTATTTAACGTACTGTTCCAATGTCGACCTGATTGCTTTAAACCGTAGATTGCTTTATTCAATTTTAAAACTTTTTGTGGATTTTTGCTATCGGTGAAACCTTCAGGTTGTCGTATGTAGATGTCTTCTGTAAGCTTACTATTGAGATATGCGTTTGATACGTCGAGCTGATGTAAGTGTAACTCTTTCTCAACCGCAACTGCTAGTAGCATGCGAATTGTCTCATACCGAATTACTGGCGAAAAAGTTTCCCAATAATTTAAACCTATTTGCTGACTGCAGCCTTTCGCAACAAGCCTTGACTTAAACTTTTCAATGTTGCCATCTGCATCTCGTTTAATACGGTAAACCCATTTTGACCCAATTGCTTTTTGATTTTTAGGCAGATCGACTAACGACCACGTATTATTTGCTATAAGTGCCGCATGCTCTTGTTGCATAGACTTCTCCCACTCAAAGGAATATTCGCTTGCTAATGCTTCTTTGTACGTTAGCGGCGTTTCGATGTCTTCACCATATTGCAAATAATTCAACATGTTGTACTCTTTTCTAGGACGACCAACACCCCCAGAATGAACAAACTTCGGTCTGCCTCGACCACGACGCGGTTGTACCTCGATGCCATCAGACCCATCAGACCCATCTGATTCATTTTCATTTTGCGTAACGTCATTATTTGCTTCGACGACAACGTCTGTTACTTCAACCTCTTCCTCGTCTTCAGTGCAACTTTCAAATTCTTCAACTTGATCTTCTTCTACCACATCACGATTACCATCGACCATATTACGATTATCAAAACTCATGATAATTGTGGCCATGTCGCTATCTTTGTTGCTACTGTTGCTACTAATTTTGGAGCTCATCTCATCTTCTACAAATCTTACATCGCGTCGTTCAATTACTCGCTTGCTTTGCCTGTCGTACAGCCTATATGCTTTAGCAACTTCAGAGTATCCAATAAAAACATACTCGTTGCCCTTTGCCCTAAACTTTCCATGATGCGTTTTGTCTAGTGCAAATACACGCGAACCAAAAACTTTAAAATGCTTTACCGACGGCTTTCTCTTATACCACAACTCATATGGCGTACACGATTTGAGCAATTTTGTAGGCGCTCGATTACGAAGATAGACGGCAGTATTGACCGCTTCCCCCCAAAATTCTTCTTTCATACCAGCATGTACCAACATACTCCTAGCCATTTCGACAATCGTGCGATTAACGCGTTCTGCAACGCCGTTTTGTTGTGGAGTATATGGCACTGTAAGTTGTCTTTTAATACCACACTCTATTAAATAGTCATTAAATTTCTTATTTAGGTACTCAGTACCATTGTCACTTCTGAGTTTCTTTATTTTCAAACCCGTTTGGCACTCAACCATATTTTTGAAAATTTTAAATTTTTCAAAAACTTCACTTTTTTGTTTTATACAATAAACAAAAATCATTCGTGAATAATCGTCAATAAAACTAACAAAATATCGTGCACCACCAGCTGACTTGACATTTATTGGACCACAAACGTCCGTGTGTATCAGCTCTAGCTTTTCACTTGCTTCAATTTCATTTTTCTTGGGAAATTTTACTGCACTGATTTTAGTTTTGTTGCACGTATCGCAATTTGTTTTCGTTATGGAACCCTTTACATCCATACCACGAACTAAATCATTTTCAGCTAAGTCTTTTAAACTATCATAATTTATGTGCCCATATCGATTATGCCACATAACATTATCGCACACCAACAACGAATTTGGCATTTGCATGTTAAAAATAAACAAATTATTTACCAGCTTAGCTTTGATCAAAATCAAACCACTTCTATTTTTTACCTCTGCAGTATATTCTTTGAATACCACTGTATGTTTGTATTGCATTGCTTTACTCACAGAATAAAAATAAAAATTCATTTTGAGTGATGGTAAGACGTCTTGCAGTTCTATATTCACCTCGTTTCTTTTCAACACAATTTTACCTACACCATGAGAGTATGTGTATTTGTCTGCTGCTAACATGACTTTTTCTTTTCGCTCAACCAGCGAAATAAACATATTTTTGTCATAACACATATGCGCTGTAGCGCCACTATCGATACACCATACATGGTTGTTGTTGTTTACATTCACTGCTGCAGCACAAACAGCATATGAAAGCTGTGCTGCTTTTGTGTTCTTTTTGTCACTTTGATCACTCACTTGTTTTGTGTTTTTCCTGCACTGAGCAGCCGTATGCCCGCGCACCCCGCAATTAAAACACACACCTTCTCACACCTTCTTCTAGAAGTTTCACTCTCAGAGCACTAAAACTCGGCAATTCATCACGCGTTTCTATGGCTACAACGAAATTTTCGTACGCTGTCGGTAAACTCGACAATAGAATAATCACTTTGAGTTCGTCATTTAACTCAATGTTCACTTCTGCCAGCTTATCCACAATTTCGACAAACGAATTGATATAGCTAGACATGTTCTGACTTGCAGACATACTGCAATTTAACAATTTTTTATACAACGACACTTTTTGTAGTGGACCACTTGGCATATGAGCGTCGCGAAGTTTTTTCCATGCTTCAGCTGACGATTTACACGCTTTTATATATGCAAGTTGTGTTGGCTTCACACACAAAATTATGTTTGCTAATGCCTTTTGATCATCTTGATCCCACTTTGCTCCATTTTCGGCATTGCGTTTTAAAAGTTCACTTACGATGTTCCATTGGTCTGTGTTCACAAGTATACTACGCATTTGCATACTCCACACATCGTAATTTTCATCACCCAGTTTCTCAATTTGATAATTTGAATTCATTTTCACGACTTACGCGAACCGCTTTTCTTTTATTAAACAACTTTTATTTAATTTCACTATCCTATGCGCGATCTGGGCCCATAACCATTGTTGGCAGATTTTCTACAATATATATATAAAGGTATACTTGCGCGAGTGTCCGTATAAATAAAAGACGTGTTTATATTTAAAGCGTATAAGGAAGACTGAAAATAATTGTTACATTTGAATACTTGCTTGACAGTTCAACATATCTGTCTCATGCATGACATTACATCTCATTCAAGCAAAAGGTTCTCTGTGAGACATTACTAACTAATTAATCTTGCAATTCAAATTGATGGCATACATTAATTTCAACACATATTGACTATTTTTTTTGCAGGGAAATTACTAAAATTTACCATAACACATACAGTACATACATTTTTTAGTAGAACTATATTATTCATTGTCTCTGCTATTCATGTAATTCAAAATGTTAATTATTTTTTAAAAACGCAATAAAACTTCTATTTTTTGCAAAATTCTATAATAAAAATGAGATTCGAAGGTATTCATGGTCAATGTTTTCGGTTAGTTCTTTAGATGAATTCTTAAACATTTGTTTTCAAAATATCTCGCATGTCTTGCTGCAAAAAAAAATTCAATGGTACCATTTTTCTGGAAAATACGACAAAAGTTTTGGTTTTATTTTTATTTTTCTTAAAAATGCAATCAAACTTCTATATTTGGTAAAATTCTATAATGAAAATGAGATTCGAAGTCATTCTCGACCACTATTTTCGGCGGGGTATTTATATGCATCTTAAAATCCTGAAAAAGTTTGTGTTTATATTTAAAGGTAAACTATTACTGTTCACAAAACTCCAATAATAAAATGGGATTCCAAAGCATCCATGACCACCTTATAATTCAAAATTTGAAGTAAAAAGAAAGCAGAGTCAAAGTAGGTAAGAGCGTCGCTGAGCCGGATTGGCTAAACTGAATTTGTAATATTCTCCAGGTAAATGGATTACAAAAAATAATGCCTGTATACTAACAACAAAAAAAATACAATATGGCAACCATGTCTAAACGGTGGACATAACTCATGAGCATTTGTGGCTTTGAGATTGCGATTTACAACGGCATGCAACGCAAATGAAATAAACGAAAGAAATAATTACAGCTTATGTCGCTCAATCAGTAACCATTATCTATATATTAATAGGCTAACATTTTTTCCATACAATCAATTGCCAGAGTGTATCTCATAAAAACATGCATAATTCCAATTATTATATATTTTGATATCTTTTCATGGACCAAGAGCTTTGCATAGGCATACTATATTTAACAAAAAGTGCTTCATTAATTTGTAATAATTCATAAAAGTTTTCACCAAAAGCCAATGCTGTTAACTACAGTATCTGACTGTTTTACTGTGCATACAGCAGTGGCGCAAGTGGTAAGCGTGCCGCCTATGATGCGTGCGTTCGCAGGTTCAAGCACGGGTTCAGGGTAGGTAAAGTTTTTTTTTTTATTTTTACTAGATTGAATTTTCCTTGAAACATATGAAAACTTTCTATGATAATATTTTTTTTACATTTATTATATTTGTAACCCAATATTTCAATATTTTTCTGTTTATGACCTCTATCTTGGAGTGAAAAAATCAAATTTAAAAAAAAAAGCGAAAAAATTATTCCAATTTATCAATATTTCTCTTTTTATTTTTTTGTTTAAGAAATATGTCATATTTAATATACAAAAAGTAAAAACACAGTTTGTAGCTTCTTCAATTTTATATTTACGAAGTAGTTAGAAATCGCGTTAATTTTCCTAAACACATCAACTATTTTCTTCCTAAAAATTTTAATTTGTAAAAGAGTCGACATATAACTGGGATCCTTACATATTTAGGCTAAATTGGACCAGTTAAGATATGTTTTTTTTTTAATATTTCTGAGTTGAAGTTAACGAAAAAAACCAGAAACCATCATATGTTGAAGTTGTAATATTCTCTCGCTATACGGACTTCAAAAAATCCTCAACTAAAGGAAAAATTGAGAAAACTGTCTGTATACCCAAAAAAAAACACAATTGGGAAACCGGCTAATGTTAAGAAGTTAGCGGAATCAAAAAATGAACGTTCATTCGTTTCAATCCATATCGCTATGTATGTATATTCTTAGCGGTGGTATAGCATTTGACATGGTACATTCATGTGTACCGATTTCGCATGTGTAATGGTCTCGGGTGGGACGCGTGCGTTCCATGGTTCGAGCCCAGTTTCAGACATACCATTTTTTTTTTCCTTTTTCATATTGTTGGCAGATTTTCTACAATATATATATAAAGGTATACTTGCGCGAGTGTCCGTATAAATAAAAGACGTGTTTATATTTAAAGCGTATAATGAAGACTGAAAATAATTGTTACATTTGAATACTTGCTTGACAGTTCAACATATCTGTCTCATGCATGACATTACATCTCATTCAAGCAAAAGGTTCTCTGTGAGACATTACTAACTAATTAATCTTGCAATTCAAATTGATGGCATACATTAATTTCAACACTCTTTCTCAAGATTAATTACTTTTAATTTTTTAATTCATGTTTAACATTTTAATTGAGACCAAGCATTTCCACAAACTTATTGTGTTTTTGTTTTTGCAAATTTTTAGTAAAAATATCAGATACATTTTCATTAGTGGAAACATATTTAAGATCAATTTCTTTTCTTTCAACTACCTCTCGAATATAATGATATTTTATATCTATGTGCTTAGTTCTCTTATGGAAAACAGGATTCTTCGATATTTGCAAAGCGCTCATATTGTCACCTCTCAAAATAACTGGATTTTCTCCATGACATCCGATTTCCTGTAGTAGACGGCGAAGATAAATAGCTTCTTTTGCTGCTGTGCTCATAGCGATATATTCCGCCTCAGTACTACTTAATGCGGTTACGTTTTGCTTTTTCGATTGCCAAGAAAATGCGCTACCAGCTAAGAAAAACGAATAGCCGGTGTACGATTTCCTATCGACGTTGTTACTTGCCCAATCGGCATCTGCGGAGCCTTCTACATGTTTTTCATTTTTACGATAATGCAATTTTAAATCGACTGTCTTTGACAAATAACGAAGAACATGTTTTGCGCCAGCTTCGTGCTCAGAATGTGGATCTTGGTTTCTTTGCGACAAAACGCTCACAGCGTGCATTATGTCTGGACGCGATGAAATGGCCAAATACATCAATGAGCCAATCAACGATTGATACTCTTTGACATCTGCTTTAGAACAATTTTCTTCTGTACAGCTTACCTGAAAACCAGGATCTAGTGGTGTGCTTACTGGTCGACAATTGCTCGCACCATACACGCGTAACAACTCGTTGATGTACTTTTTCTGACACACAGAAATTTCACCCGTTTTACCTTTGCGCTCTATTTCAAAACCAAGAAAATACTTTAGCATGCCTCCGTCGTGTAATTCGAAATTCGTAGATAATTTACGTTTTATGTACGCTATCTCTTCTTCATTTGGACATGCTAGGATCAGGTCGTCAACATACACTGCTATGTAACTATAAATGCCATTCGATTGCTTGACATACAAACATGGTTCAGATTTACACGGATTAAACCCCAAACCTTTCAATGCTGTATTTAACGTACTGTTCCAATGTCGACCTGATTGCTTTAAACCGTAGATTGCTTTATTCAATTTTAAAACTTTTTGTGGATTTTTGCTATCGGTGAAACCTTCAGGTTGTCGTATGTAGATGTCTTCTGTAAGCTTACTATTGAGATATGCGTTTGATACGTCGAGCTGATGTAAGTGTAACTCTTTCTCAACCGCAACTGCTAGTAGCATGCGAATTGTCTCATACCGAATTACTGGCGAAAAAGTTTCCCAATAATTTAAACCTATTTGCTGACTGCAGCCTTTCGCAACAAGCCTTGACTTAAACTTTTCAATGTTGCCATCTGCATCTCGTTTAATACGGTAAACCCATTTTGACCCAATTGCTTTTTGATTTTTAGGCAGATCGACTAACGACCACGTATTATTTGCTATAAGTGCCGCATGCTCTTGTTGCATAGACTTCTCCCACTCAAAGGAATATTCGCTTGCTAATGCTTCTTTGTACGTTAGCGGCGTTTCGATGTCTTCACCATATTGCAAATAATTCAACATGTTGTACTCTTTTCTAGGACGACCAACACCCCCAGAATGAACAAACTTCGGTCTGCCTCGACCACGACGCGGTTGTACCTCGATGCCATCAGACCCATCAGACCCATCTGATTCATTTTCATTTTGCGTAACGTCATTATTTGCTTCGACGACAACGTCTGTTACTTCAACCTCTTCCTCGTCTTCAGTGCAACTTTCAAATTCTTCAACTTGATCTTCTTCTACCACATCACGATTACCATCGACCATATTACGATTATCAAAACTCATGATAATTGTGGCCATGTCGCTATCTTTGTTGCTACTGTTGCTACTAATTTTGGAGCTCATCTCATCTTCTACAAATCTTACATCGCGTCGTTCAATTACTCGCTTGCTTTGCCTGTCGTACAGCCTATATGCTTTAGCAACTTCAGAGTATCCAATAAAAACATACTCGTTGCCCTTTGCCCTAAACTTTCCATGATGCGTTTTGTCTAGTGCAAATACACGCGAACCAAAAACTTTAAAATGCTTTACCGACGGCTTTCTCTTATACCACAACTCATATGGCGTACACGATTTGAGCAATTTTGTAGGCGCTCGATTACGAAGATAGACGGCAGTATTGACCGCTTCCCCCCAAAATTCTTCTTTCATACCAGCATGTACCAACATACTCCTAGCCATTTCGACAATCGTGCGATTAACGCGTTCTGCAACGCCGTTTTGTTGTGGAGTATATGGCACTGTAAGTTGTCTTTTAATACCACACTCTATTAAATAGTCATTAAATTTCTTATTTAGGTACTCAGTACCATTGTCACTTCTGAGTTTCTTTATTTTCAAACCCGTTTGGCACTCAACCATATTTTTGAAAATTTTAAATTTTTCAAAAACTTCACTTTTTTGTTTTATACAATAAACAAAAATCATTCGTGAATAATCGTCAATAAAACTAACAAAATATCGTGCACCACCAGCTGACTTGACATTTATTGGACCACAAACGTCCGTGTGTATCAGCTCTAGCTTTTCACTTGCTTCAATTTCATTTTTCTTGGGAAATTTTACTGCACTGATTTTAGTTTTGTTGCACGTATCGCAATTTGTTTTCGTTATGGAACCCTTTACATCCATACCACGAACTAAATCATTTTCAGCTAAGTCTTTTAAACTATCATAATTTATGTGCCCATATCGATTATGCCACATAACATTATCGCACACCAACAACGAATTTGGCATTTGCATGTTAAAAATAAACAAATTATTTACCAGCTTAGCTTTGATCAAAATCAAACCACTTCTATTTTTTACCTCTGCAGTATATTCTTTGAATACCACTGTATGTTTGTATTGCATTGCTTTACTCACAGAATAAAAATAAAAATTCATTTTGAGTGATGGTAAGACGTCTTGCAGTTCTATATTCACCTCGTTTCTTTTCAACACAATTTTACCTACACCATGAGAGTATGTGTATTTGTCTGCTGCTAACATGACTTTTTCTTTTCGCTCAACCAGCGAAATAAACATATTTTTGTCATAACACATATGCGCTGTAGCGCCACTATCGATACACCATACATGGTTGTTGTTGTTTACATTCACTGCTGCAGCACAAACAGCATATGAAAGCTGTGCTGCTTTTGTGTTCTTTTTGTCACTTTGATCACTCACTTGTTTTGTGTTTTTCCTGCACTGAGCAGCCGTATGCCCGCGCACCCCGCAATTAAAACACTCACCTTCTCACACCTTCTTCTAGAAGTTTCACTCTCAGAGCACTAAAACTCGGCAATTCATCACGCGTTTCTATGGCTACAACGAAATTTTCGTACGCTGTCGGTAAACTCGACAATAGAATAATCACTTTGAGTTCGTCATTTAACTCAATGTTCACTTCTGCCAGCTTATCCACAATTTCGACAAACGAATTGATATAGCTAGACATGTTCTGACTTGCAGACATACTGCAATTTAACAATTTTTTATACAACGACACTTTTTGTAGTGGACCACTTGGCATATGAGCGTCGCGAAGTTTTTTCCATGCTTCAGCTGACGATTTACACGCTTTTATATATGCAAGTTGTGTTGGCTTCACACACAAAATTATGTTTGCTAATGCCTTTTGATCATCTTGATCCCACTTTGCTCCATTTTCGGCATTGCGTTTTAAAAGTTCACTTACGATGTTCCATTGGTCTGTGTTCACAAGTATACTACGCATTTGCATACTCCACACATCGCATTTGCATACTCCACCCAGTTTCTCAATTTGATAATTTGAATTCATTTTCACGACTTACGCGAACCGCTTTTCTTTTATTAAACAACTTTTATTTAATTTCACTATCCTATGCGCGATCTGGGCCCATAACCATTGTTGGCAGATTTTCTACAATATATATATAAAGGTATACTTGCGCGAGTGTCCGTATAAATAAAAGACGTGTTTATATTTAAAGCGTATAAGGAAGACTGAAAATAATTGTTACATTTGAATACTTGCTTGACAGTTCAACATATCTGTCTCATGCATGACATTACATCTCATTCAAGCAAAAGGTTCTCTGTGAGACATTACTAACTAATTAATCTTGCAATTCAAATTGATGGCATACATTAATTTCAACACATATTGACTATTTTTTTTGCAGGGAAATTACTAAAATTTACCATAACACATACAGTACATACATTTTTTAGTAGAACTATATTATTCATTGTCTCTGCTATTCATGTAATTCAAAATGTTAATTATTTTTTAAAAACGCAATAAAACTTCTATTTTTTGCAAAATTCTATAATAAAAATGAGATTCGAAGGTATTCATGGTCAATGTTTTCGGTTAGTTCTTTAGATGAATTCTTAAACATTTGTTTTCAAAATATCTCGCATGTCTTGCTGCAAAAAAAAATTCAATGGTACCATTTTTCTGGAAAATACGACAAAAGTTTTGTTTTTATTTTTATTTTTCTTAAAAATGCAATCAAACTTCTATATTTGGTAAAATTCTATAATGAAAATGAGATTCGAAGTCATTCTCGACCACTATTTTCGGCGGGGTATTTATATGCATCTTAAAATCCTGAAAAAGTTTGTGTTTATATTTAAAGGTAAACTATTACTGTTCACAAAACTCCAATAATAAAATGGGATTCCAAAGCATCCATGACCACCTTATAATTCAAAATTTGAAGTAAAAAGAAAGCAGAGTCAAAGTAGGTAAGAGCGTCGCTGAGCCGGATTGGCTAAACTGAATTTGTAATATTCTCCAGGTAAATGGATTACAAAAAATAATGCCTGTGTACTAACAACAACAAAAAATACAATATGGGAACCATGTCTAAACGGTGGACATAACTCATGAGCATTTGTGGCTTTGAGATTGCGATTTACAACGGCATGCAACGCAAATGAAATAAACGAAAGAAATAATTACAGCTTATGTCGCTCAATCAGTAACCATTATCTATATATTAATAGGCTAACATTTTTTCCATACAATCAATTGCCAGAGTGTATCTCATAAAAAAATGCATAACTCCAATTATTACATATTTTGATATGTTTTAATGGGCCAGGAGCTTTGCATAGGCATATTATATTTAACAAAAAATGCTTCATTAATTTGTAATAATTCATCAAAGTTTTCACCAAAACCCAAAGCTGTTAAGTACAGTATCTGACTGTTTTGTTGTACATACAGCAGTGGCGCAGGTGGTGAGTGTGCCGGCTATGATGCGTGCGTTCGTAGGTTCAAGGACGTGTTCAGGGCAGGTTAAATTTTTTTTTTTTACTAAATTGAATTTGCCTTAAAATATACGAAAACTTTTTATTATATTTTTTTTTTAAATTTATTATATTTGTAATCCAATATTTTTCTGTTTATTATGTTTATGACATCTATCTTGGAGTGAAAAACCCAAATTTTTTGAAAAAATATAAAAAATTATTCCAATTTATCAATATTCATCAATTTATATTTTTTAAGAAATACATCATATTTCATATGGAAAAGGTAAAAACACAGTTTGTAGCTTCTTCAATTTTACACTTACGAAATAATTAGAACTCGCGTTAATTTTCCTAAAGACATCAACTATTTTGTTCCTAAAAATTTTTATTTACAAAAGAGTCGACATATAACCCAATATTTCAATATTTTTCTGTTTATGACATCTATCTTCGAGTGAAAAAACCAATTTTTTTGAAAAAAAAGCTAAAAAATTATTTCAATTTATCAATATATATTTTTTAAGAAATATATCATATTTAATATACAAAAAGTAAAAACGCAGTTTGTAGCTTCTTCAATTTTATATTCACGAAATAGTTTTAAATTGCGTTAATTTTCCTAAAGACATCAACTATTTTCTTCCTAAAAATTTTTATTTGTAAAAGAGTCGACATATAACCCAATATTTCAATATTTTTCTGTTTATGACATCTATCTTCGAGTGAAAAAACCAATTTTTTTGAAAAAAAAGCTAAAAAATTATTTCAATTTATCAATATATATTTTTTAAGAAATATATCATATTTAATATACAAAAAGTAAAAACGCAGTTTGTAGCTTCTTCAATTTTATATTCACGAAATAGTTTGAAATTGCGTTAATTTTCCTAAAGACATCAACTATTTTCTTCCTAAAAATTTTTATTTGTAAAAAAGTCGACATATAACCCAATATTTCAATATTTTTCTGTTTATGACATCTATTTTCGAGTGAAAAAACCAAATTTTTTGAAAAAAAGCAAAAAAATTATTTCAATTTATCAATATATATTTTTTAAGAAATATATCATATTTAATATACAAAAAGTAAAAACACAGTTTGTAGCTTCTTCAATTTTATATTCATGAAATAGTTTGAAATCGCGTTAATTTTCCTAAAGACATGAACTATTTTCTTCCTAAAAATTTTCATTTGTAAAAGAGTCGACATATAACCGGAATCCTGACATATTTAGGCTAATTGGGCCAGTTATGATATGTGTTTTCAATTTTTCGAGTTGAATTTGACGATAGAAACCAGAAAACCATCATATGTGTAAGTTGTAATATTCTCCCGCTAAACGGACTTCAAAAAATCCACAACTAAAGGAAAAATTGAGAAAACAGTCTGTATCACCAAAAAAAAAAACACAATTTGGAAACCGGCTAATATTAAGAAGTTAACGGAATCTCAAAATGAACTTTCATTCGTTTCAATCCATATGGCCAATTTTGTTCGATATGATATCATTCTATGTGACCATTATCTATATATTAATAGGCTAACATTTTTTCCATACAATCAATTGCCAGAGTGTATCTCATAAAAAAATGCATAACTCCAATTATTATATATTTTGATATGTTTTCATGGGCCAGGAGCTTTGCATAGGCATATTATGTTAAACAAAAAATGCTTCATTAATTTGTAATAATTCATCAAAGTTTTCACCAAAACCCAAAGCTGTAATTACAGTATCTGACCGTTTTTTTGTACATACAGCAGTGGCGTAGGTGGTGAGTGTGCCGGCTATGAAGCGTGCGTTCGTAGGTTCAAGGACGTGTTCAGGGCAGGTTAAGTTTTTTTTTTTTACTAAATTGAATTTGCCTTAAAATATACGAAAACTTTTTATTATATTTTTTTTTTTTAATTTATTATATTTGTAATCCAATATTTTTCTGATTATTATGTTTATGACATCTATCTTGGAGTGAAAAACCCAAATTTTTTGAAAAAATATAAAAAATTATTCCAATTTATCAATTTATATTTTTTAAGAAATATATCATATTTAATATGGAAAAAGTAAAAACACAGTTTGTAGCTTCTTCAATTTTATATTCACGAAATAGTTTGAAATTGCGTTAATTTTCCTAAAGACATCAACTATTTTCTTCCTAAAAATTTTTATTTGTAAAAGAGTCGATATATAACCCAATATTTCAATATTTTTCTGTTTATGACATCTATCTTCGAGTGAAAAAACCATTTTTTTGAAAAAAAAGCTAAAAAATTATTTCAATTTATGAATATATATTTTTTAAGAAATATATCATATTTAATATACAAAAAGTAAAAACGCAGTTTGTAGCTTCTTCAATTTATATTCACGAAATAGTTTGAAATTGCGTTAATTTTCCTGAAGACATCAACTGTTTTCTTCCTAAAAATTTTTATTTGTAAGAGAGTCGACATATAACCCAATATTTCAATATTTTTCTGTTTATGACATCTATTTTCGAGTGAAAAAACCAAATTTTTTGAAAAAATATAAAAAATTATTCCAATTTATCAATATTTACTAATTTATATTTTTTAAGAAATATATCATATTTCATATGGAAAAAGTAAAAACACAGTTTGTAGCTTCTTCAATTTTACACTTACGAAATAATTAGAAATCGCGTTAATTTTCCTAAAGACATCAACTATTTTCTTCCTAAAAATTTTAATTTGTAAAAGATTGTAACCGGAATCCTGACATATTTAGGCTAATTGGGCCAGTTAAGATATGTGTTTTCAATTTTTCGAGTTGAATTTGACGAAAGAAACCAGAAAACCATCATATGTGTAAGTTGTAATATTCTCCCGCTAAACGGACTTCAAAAAATCCACAACTAAAGGAAAAATTGAGAAAACAGTCGGTATCACCAAAAAAAAAAAAACACAATTTGGAAACCGGCTAATATTAAGAAGTTAACGGAATCTCAAAATGAACTTTCATTCGTTTCAATCCATATGGCCAATTTTGTTCGATATGGCATCATTCTATGTGACCATTATCTATATATTAATAGGCTAACATTTTTTCCATACAATCAATTGCCAGAGTGTATCTCATAAAAAAATGCATAACTCCAATTATTATATATTTTGATATGTTTTCATGGGCCAGGAGCTTTGCATAGGCATATTATATTTAACAAAAAATGCTTCATTAATTTGTTATAATTCATCAAAGTTTTCACCAAAACCCAAAGCTATTAAGTACAGTATCTGACTATTTTGTTGTACATACAGCAGTGGCGCAGGTGGTGAGTGTGCCGGCTATGATGCGTGCGTTCGTAGGTTCAAGGACGTGTTCAGGGCAGGTAAAGTTTTTTTTTTTTACTAAATTGAATTTGCCTTGAAATATACGAAAACTTTTTATTATATTTTTTTTTTTAATTTATTATATTTGTAATCCAATATTTTTCTGTTTATTATGTTTATGACATCTATCTTGGAGTGAAAAACCCAAATTTTCTTCCTAAAAATTTTTATTTGTAAAAGAGTCGACATATAACCCAATATTTCAATATTTTTCTGTTTATGACATCTATCTTCGAGTGAAAAAACCAATTTTTTTGAAAAAAAAAGCTAAAAAATTATTTCAATTTATCAATATATATTTTTTAAGAAATATATCATATTTAATATACAAAAAGTAAAAACGCAGTTTGTAGCTTCTTCAATTTTATATTCACGAAATAGTTTGAAATTGCGTTAATTTTCCTAAAGACATCAACTATTTTCTTCCTAAAAATTTTTATTTGGAAAAGAGTCGACATATAACCCAATATTTCAATATTTTTCTGTTTATGACATCTATTTTCGAGTGAAAAAACCAAATTTTTTGAAAAAAAGCAAAAAAATTATTTCAATTTATCAATATATATTTTTTAAGAAATATATCATATTTAATATAAAAAAAGTAAAAACACAGTTTGTAGCTTCTTCAATTTTATATTCATGAAATAGTTTGAAATCGCGTTAATTTTCCTAAAGACATCAACTATTTTCTTCCTAAAAATTTTAATTTGTAAAAGAGTCGACATATAACCGTAATCCTGACATATTTAGGCTAATTGGGCCAGTTAAGATATGTGTTTTCAATTTTTCGAGTTGAATTTGACGAAAGAAACCAGAAAACCATCATATGTGTAAGTTGTAATATTCTCCCGCTAAACAAGCTTCAAAAAATCCACAACTAAAGGAAAAATTGAGAAAACAGTATCACCAAAAAAAAAAACACAATTTGGAAACCGGCTAATATTAAGAAGTTAACGGAATCTCAAAATGAACTTTCAATTGTTTCAATCCATATGGCCAATTTTGTTCGATATGGCATCATTCTATGTGACCATTATCTATATATTAATAGGCTAACATTTTTTCCATACAATCAATTGCCAGAGTGTATCTCATAAAACAATGCATAGCTCCAATTATTATATATTTTGATATGTTTTCATGGGCCAGGAGCTTTGCATATGCATATTATATTTAACAACAAATGCTTCATTAATTTGTAATAATTCATCAAAGTTTTCACCAAAATCCAAAGCTGTTAACTACAGTATCTGACTTTTTTGTTGTACATACAGCAGTGGCGCAGGCGGTGAGCGTGCCGGCTTTGACGCGTGCGTTCGTAGGTTCAAGGACGTGTTCAGGGCAGGTTAAGTTTTTTTTTTTTTTACTAAATTGAATTTGCCTTAACAATACGAAAACTTTTTATTATATATTTTTTTTTAAATTTATTATATTTGTAATCCAATA
This sequence comes from Sphenella marginata, assembly GCA_951509765.1. Lineage (NCBI taxonomy): Eukaryota > Metazoa > Arthropoda > Insecta > Diptera > Tephritidae > Sphenella > Sphenella marginata. The sequence continues at coordinate 65,899,584 of OX608078.1, read as the reverse complement.
TTTTTCTGTTTATTATGTTTATGACATCTATCTTGGAGTGAAAATCCCAAATTTTTAGAAAAAATATAAAAAATTATTCCAATTTATCAATATTTATCAATTTATATTTTTTAAGGAATATATCATATTTAATATGGAAAAAGTAAAAACACAGTTTGTAGCTTCTTGAATTTTATATTTACGAAATAATTAGAAATCGCGTTAATTTTCTTAAAGACATCAACTTTTTTCTTCCTAAAAGTTTTTATTTGTAAAAGAGTCGACATATAACCCAATATTTCAATATTTTTCTGTTTATGACATCCATCTTCGTGTGAAAAAACCAATTTTTTTGAAAAAAAAGCTAAAAAATTATTTCAATTTATCAATATATATTTTTTAAGAAATATATCATATTTAATATACAAAAAGTAAAAACGCAGTTTGTAGTTCTTCAATTTTATATTCACGAAATAGTTTGAAATTGCGTTAATTTTCCTAAAGACATCAACTATTTTCTTCCTAAAAATTTTCATTTGTAAAAGAGTCGACATATAACCGGAATCCTTACATATTTAGGCTAAATAAGGCCAGTTAGGTTATGTGTTTTCAATATTTCCGAGTTGAATTTGGCGAAAAAAACCAGAAAACCATCATATGTCTAAGTTGTAATATTCTCCCGCCATACGGACTTCAAAAAATCTACAACTAAAAGAAAAATTGAGAAAACTGTCTGTATACCAAAAAAAAAAACACAATTTGGAAACCGGCTAATGTTAAGAAGTTAACGGAATCTCAAAATGAACTTTCATTCGTTTCAATCCATATGGCCAATTTTGTTCGATATGGCATCATTCTATGTGACCATTATATACATATATTATAAGTCTGACTATGTTGTTGTTATATGTCCATGAAATTTAATTTTGTTTATTGAAATATTGACGGAATATGAAAGGAGTGGTGGGTCTGATGGTGGACTTTCAAACATTACTAAGTACCGTTTTTGCCATCTCCTATTAATGATTACTGGTCTTTAATGGACGCATTTTTTTTGGTTAGTTGTCTAATTACCCGTCTTTAGAGTAAACCAGCTTATATGAAAGCGACTCTCAATAACTCACCTATAAATAATTATTTTCAGCAATAAAAATGTCTCCAATATTTATGCCTCTAGGCATTAGGTACTGGAGAAAAATGCGAACAGAGGATTTAATAAGTTAAACTAATTTAAGGTGGTCGAATTTCGACCACGGGATATACTAGTATATATTACAAGTCTAACTATGTTTTTGGTGTATGTCCATGAAATCTAATTTTGTTTATTGAAATATTGACGGAATATGAAAGGAGTGGTGGGTCTGATGGTGGACTTTCAAACATTACTAAGTATCGTTTTTGCCATCTCATATTAATGATTACTGGTCTTTAATGGACGGATTTTTTTTGGTTAGTTGTCAAATTACCCGTCTTTAGAGTAAACCAGCTTTTATGAAAGCGACTCTCAATAAATCAACTATAAATAATTATTTTCAGCAATAAAAATGTCTCCAATATTTATGCATCTAGGCATTAGGTACTGGAGAAAAATGCGAACAAAGGATTTAATAAGTTAAACTAATTTAAGGTGGTCGAATTTCGACCACGGGATATACTAGTCTATATATTAATAGGCTAACATTTTTTCCATACAATCAATTGCCAGAGTGTATCTCATAAAAAAATGCATAACTCCAATTATTATATATTTTGATATGTTTTCATGGGCCAGGAGCTTTGCATAGGCATATTATATTTAACACAAAATGCTTCATTAATTTGTTATAATTCATCAAAGTTTTCACCAAAACCCAAAGCTATTAAGTACAGTATCTGACTGTTTTGTTGTACATACAGCAGTGGCGCAGGTGGCGAGTGTGCCGGCTATGATGCGTGCGTTCGTAGGTTCAAGGACGTGTTCAGGGCAGGTAAAGTTTTTTTTTTTTTACTAAATTGAATTTGCCTTGAAATATCGAAAACTTTTTATTATATTTTTTTTTTAAATTTATTATATTTGTAATCCAATATTTTTCTGTTTATTATGTTTATGACATCTATCTTGGAGTGAAAAACCCAAATTTTTTGAAAAAATATAAAAAATTATTCCAATTTATCAATATTTATCAAGTTATATTTTTTAAGAAATATATCATATTTAATATGGAAAAAGTAAAAAACACTGTTTGTAGCTTCTTCAATTTTATATTCACGAAATAGTTTGAAATTGCGTTAATTTTCCTAAAGACATCAACTATTTTCTTCCTAAAAATTTTTATTTGTAAAAGAGTCGACATATAACCCAATATTTCAATATTTTTCTGTTTATGACATCTATCTTCGAGTGAAAAAACCAATTTTTTTGAAAAAAAAGCTAAAAAATTATTTCAATTTATCAATATATATTTTTTAAGAAATATATCATATTTCATATACAAAAAGTAAAAACGCAGTTTGTAGCTTCAACAATTTTATATTCACGAAATAGTTTGAAATTGCGTTAATTTTCCTAAAGACATCAACGATTTTCTTCCTAAAAATTTTTATTTGGAAAAGAGTCGACATATAACCCAATATTTCAATATTTTTCTGTTTATGACATCTATTTTCGAGTGAAAAAACCAAATTTTTTGAAAAAAAGCAAAAAAATTATTTCAATTTATCAATATATATTTTTTAAGAAATATATCATATTTAATATAAAAAAAGTAAAAACACAGTTTGTAGCTTCTTCAATTTTATATTCATGAAATAGTTTGAAATCGCGTTAATTTTCCTACAGACATCAACTATTTTCTTCCTAACAATTTTAATTTGTAAAAGAGTCGATATATAACCGGAATCCTTACATATTTAGGCTAATTGGGCCAGTTAAGATATGTGTTTTCAATTTTTCGAGTTGAATTTGACGAAAGAAACCAGAAAACCATCATATGTGTAAGTTGTAATATTCTCCCGCTAAACGGGCTTCAAAAAATCCACAACTAAAGGAAAAATTGAGAAAACAGTATCACCAAAAAAAAAACACAATTTGGAAACCGGCTAATATTAAGAAGTTAACGGAATCTCAAAATGAACTTTCATTCGTTTCAATCCATATGGCCAATTTTGTTCGATATGGCATCATTCTATGTGACCATTATATATATTACAAGTCTAACTATGTTTTTGGTGTATGCCCATGAAATCTAATTTTGTTTATTGAAATATTGACGGAATATGAAAGGAGTGGTGGGTCTGATGGTGGACTTTCAAACATTACTAAGTACCGTTTTTGCCATCTCATATTAATGATTACTGGTCTTTAATGGACGGATTTTTTTTGGTTAGTTGTCAAATTACCCGTCTTTAGAGTAAACCAGCTTTTATGAAAGCGACTCTCAATAAATCAACTATAAATAATTATTTTCAGCAATAAAAATGTCTCCAATATTTATGCATCTAGGCATTAGGTACTGGAGAAAAATGCGAACAGAGGATTTAATAAGTTAAACTAATTTAAGGTGGTCGAATTTCGACCACGGGATATACTAGTATATATTACAAGTCTAACTATGTTTTTGGTGTATGTCCATGAAATCTAATTTTGTTTATTGAAATATTGACGGAATATGAAAGGAGTGGTGGGTCTGATGGTGGACTTTCAAACATTACTAAGCACCGTTTTTGCCATCTCATATTAATGATTACTGGTCTTTAATGGACGGATTTTTTTTTGGTTAGTTGTCAAATTACCCGTCTTTAGAGTAAACCAGCTTTTATGAAAGCGACTCTCAATAAATCAACTATAAATAATTATTTTCAGCAATAAAAATGTCTCCAATATTTATGCATCTAGGCATTAGGTACTGGAGAAAAATGCGAACCGAGGATTTAATAAGTTAAACTAATTTAAGGTGGTCGAATTTCGACAACGGGATATACTAGTCTATATATTAATAGGCTAACATTTTTTCCATACAATCAATTGCCAGAGTGTATCTCATAAAACAATGCATAACTCTAAATATTATGTATTTTGATATGTTTTCATGGGCCAGGAGCTTTGCATAGGCATATTACATTTAACAAAAAATGCTTCATTAATTTGTAATAATTCATCAAAGTTTTCACCAAAACCCAAAGCTGTTAACTACAGTATCTGACTTTTTTGTTGTACATACAGCAGTGGCGCAGGTGGTGAGCGTGCCGGCTATGATGCGTGCGTTCGTAGGTTCAAGGACGTGTTCAGGGCAGGTTAAGTTTTTTTTTTTTTTCTAAATTGAATTTGCCTTAAAATATACGAAAACTTTTTATTATATTTTTTTTTTACATTTATTATATTTGTAATCCAATATTTTTCTGTTTATTATGTTTATGACATCTATCTTGGAGTGAAAAACCCAAATTTTTTGAAAAAATATAAAAAATTATTCCAATTTATCAATATTTACCAATTTATATTTTTAAGAAATATATCATATTTCATATGGAAAAAGTAAAAACACAGTTTGTAGCTTCTTCAATTTTACACTTACGAAATAATTAGAACTCGCGTTAATTTTCCTAAAGACATCAACTATTTTCTTCCTAAAAATTTTTATTTGTAAAAGAGTCGACATATAACCCAATATTTCAATAGTTTTCTGTTTATGACATCTGTCTTCGAGTGAAAAAACCAATTTTTTTGAAAAAAAGCTAAAATATTATTTCAATTTATCAATATATATTTTTTAAGAAATATATCATATTTAATATGGAAAAAGTAAAAACACAGTTTGTAGCGTCTTCAATTTTACACTTACGAAATAATTAGAAATCGCGCTAATTTTCCTACAGACATCAACTATTTTCTTCCTAAAAATTTTTATTTGTAAAAGAGTCGACATATAACCCAATATTTCAATAGTTTTCTGGTTATGACATCTGTCTTCGAGTGAAAAAACCAATTTTTTTGAAAAAAAGCTAAAATATTATTTCAATATATCAATATATATTTTTTAAGAAATATATCATATTTAATATACAAAAAGTAAAAACACAGTTTGTAGCTTCTTCAATTTTATATTCATGTAATAGTGTGAAATCGCGTTAATTTTCCTAAAAATTTTAATTTGTAAAAGAGTCGACATATAACCGAAATCCTTACATATTTAGGCTCATTGGGCCAGTTAAGATATGTGTTTTCAATATTTCCGAGTTGAATTTGACGAAAGAAACCAGAAAACCATCATATGTGTAAGTTGTAACATTCTTCCGCTAAACGGACTTCAAAAAATCCACAACTAAAGGAAAAATTGAGAAAACAGTCTGTATCACCAAAAAAAAAACACAATTTGGAAACCGGCTAATATTAAGAAGTTAAGGGAATCTCAAAATGAACTTTCATTCGTTTCAATCCATATGGCCAATTTTGTTCGATATGGCATCATTCTATGTGACCATTATCTATATATTAATAGGCTAACATTTTTTCCATACAATCAATTGCCAGAGTGTATCTCATAAAACTATGCATAACTCTAAATATTATGTATTTTGATATGTTTTCATGGGCCAGGAGCTTTGCATAGGCATATTATATTTAACAAAAAAATGCTGCATTAATTTGTAATAATTCATCAAAGTTTTCACCAAAACCCAAAGCTGTTAACTACAGTATCTGACTTTTTTGTTGTACATACAGCAGTGGCGCAGGTGGTGAGCGTGCCGGCTATGATGCGTGCGTTCGTAGGTTCAAGGACGTGTTCAGGGCAGGTTAAGTTTTTTTTTTTTTCTAAATTGAATTTGCCTTAAAATATACCAAAACTTTTTATTATATTTTTTTTTTTAATTTATTATATTTGTAATCCAATATTTTTCTGTTTATTATGTTTATGACATCTATCTTGGAGTGAAAAACCCAAATTTTTTGAAAAAATATAAAAAATTATTCCAATTTATCAATATTTACCAATTTATATTTTTGAAGAAATATATCATATTTCATATGGAAAAAGTAAAAACACAGTTTGAAGCTTCTTCAATTTTACACTTACGAAATAATTAGAAATCGCGTTAATTTTCCTAAAGACATCAACTATTTTCTTCATAAAAATTTTTATTTGTAAAAGATTGTAACCGGAATCCTGACATATTTAGGCTAATTGGGCCAGTTAAGATATGTGTTTTAAATTTTTCGAGTTGAATTTGACGAAAGAAACCAGAAAACCATCATATGTGTAAGTTGTAATATTCTCCCGCTAAACGGACTTCAAAAAATCCACAACTAAAGGAAAAATTGAGAAAACAGTCGGTATCACCAAAAAAAAAAAACACAATTTGGAAACCGGCTAATATTAAGAAGTTAACGGAATCTCAAAATGAACTTTCATTCGTTTCAATCCATATGGCCAATTTTGTTCGATATGGCATCATTCTATGTGACCATTATCTATATATTAATAGGCTAACATTTTTTCCATACAATCAATTGCCAGAGTGTATCTCATAAAAAAATGCATAACTCCAATTATTATATATTTTGATATGTTTTCATGGGCCAGGAGCTTTGCATAGGCATATTATATTTAACAAAAAATGCTTAATTAATTTGTTATAATTCATCAAAGTTTTCACCAAAACCCAAAGCTATTAAGTACAGTATCTGACTGTTTTGTTGTACATACAGCAGTGGCGCAGGTGGTGAGTGTGCCGGCTATGATGCGTGCGTTCGTAGGTTCAAGGACGTGTTCAGGGCAGGTAAAGTTTTTTTTTTTTACTGAATTGAATTTGCCTTGAAATATACGAAAACTTTTTATTATATTTTTTTTTAAATTTATTATATTTGTAATCCAATATTTTTCTGTTTATTATGTTTATGACATCTATCTTGGAGTGAAAAACCCAAATTTTTTGAAAAAATATAAAAAATTATTCCAATTTATCAATATTTATCAAGTTATATTTTTATTTAATATGGAAAAAGTAAAAAACACTGTTTGTAGCTTCTTCAATTTTATATTCACTAAATAGTTTGAAATTGCGTTAATTTTCCTAAAGACATCAACTATTTTCTTCCTAAAAATTTTTATTTGTAAAAGAGTCGACATATAACCCAATATTTCAATATTTTTCTGTTTATGACATCTATCTTCGAGTGAAAAAACCAATTTTTTTGAAAAAAAGCTAAAAAATTATTTCAATTTATCAATATATATTTTTTAAGAAATATATCATATTTAATATACAAAAAGTAAAAACGCAGTTTGTAGCTTCTTCAATTTTATATTCACGAAATAGTTTGAAATTGCGTTAATTTTCCTAAAGACATCAACTATTTTCTTCCTAAAAATTTTTATTTGGAAAAGAGTCGACATATAACCCAATATTTCAATATTTTTCTGTTTATGACATCTATTTTCGAGTGAAAAAACCAAATTTTTTGAAAAAAAGCAAAAAAATTATTTCAATTTATCAATATATATTTTTTAAGAAATATATCATATTTAATATAAAAAAAGTAAAAACACAGTTTGTAGCTTCTTCAATTTTATATTCATGATATAGTTTGAAATCGCGTTAATTTTCCTAAAGACATCAACTATTTTCTTCCTAAAAATTTTAATTTGTAAAAGAGTCGACATATAACCGGAATTCTGACATATTTAGGCTAATTGGGCCAGTTAAGATATGTGTTTTCAATTTTTCGAGTTGAATTTGACGAAAGAAACCAGAAAACCATCATATGTGTAAGTTGTAATATTCTCCCGCTAAACGGGCTTCAAAAAATCCACAACTAAAGGAAAAATTGAGAAAACAGTATCACCAAAAAAAAAAACACAATTTGGAAACCGGCTAATATTAAGAAGTTAACGGAATCTCAAAATGAACTTTCATTCGTTTCAATCCATATGGCCAATTTTGTTCGATATGGCATCATTCTATGTGACCATTATATATATTACAAGTCTAACTATGTTTTTGGTGTATGCCCATGAAATCTAATTTTGTTTATTGAAATATTGACGGAATATGAAAGGAGTGGTGGGTCTGATGGTGGACTTTCAAACATTACTAAGTACCGTTTTTGCCATCTCATATTAATGATTACTGGTCTTTAATGGACGGATTTTTTTTGGTTAGTTGTCAAATTACCCGTCTTTAGAGTAAACCAGCTTTTATGAAAGCGACTCTCAATAAATCAACTATAAATAATTATTTTCAGCAATAAAAATGTCTCCAATATTTATGCATCTAGGCATTAGGTACTGGAGAAAAATGCGAACAGAGGATTTAATAAGTTAAACTAATTTAAGGTGGTCGAATTTCGACCACGGGATATACTAGTATATATTACAAGTCTAACTATGTTTTTGGTGTATGTCCATGAAATCTAATTTTGTTTATTGAAATATTGACGGAATATGAAAGGAGTGGTGGGTCTGATGGTGGACTTTCAAACATTACTAAGTACCGTTTTCGCCATCTCATATTAATGATTACTGGTCTTTAATGGACGGATTTTTTTTTTGGTTAGTTGTCAAATTACCCGTCTTTAGAGTAAACCAGCTTTTATGAAAGCGACTCTCAATAAATCAACTATAAATAATTATTTTCAGCAATAAAAATGTCTCCAATATTTATGCATCTAGGCATTAGGTACTGGAGAAAAATGCGAACCGAGGATTTAATAAGTTAAACTAATTTAAGGTGGTCGAATTTCGACAACGGGATATACTAGTCTATATATTAATAGGCTAACATTTTTTCCATACAATCAATTGCCAGAGTGTATCTCATAAAACAATGCATAACTCTAAATATTATGTATTTTGATATGTTTTCATGGGCCAGGAGCTTTGCATAGGTATATTACATTTAACAAAAAATGCTTCATTAATTTGTAATAATTCATCAAAGTTTTCACCAAAACCCAAAGCTGTTAACTACAGTATCTGACTTTTTTGTTGTACATACAGCAGTGGCGCAGGTGGTGAGCGTGCCGGCTATGATGCGTGCGTTCGTAGGTTCAAGGACGTGTTCAGGGCAGGTTAAGTTTTTTTTTTTTTTCTAAATTGAATTTGCCTTAAAATATACGAAAACTTTTTATTATATTTTTTTTTTACATTTATTATATTTGTAATCCAATATTTTTCTGTTTATTATGTTTATGACATCTATCTTGGAGTGAAAAACCCAAATTTTTTGAAAAAATATAAAAAATTATTCCAATTTATCAATATTTACCAATTTATATTTTTAAGAAATATATCATATTTCATATGGAAAAAGTAAAAACACAGTTTGTAGCTTCTTCAATTTTACACTTACGAAATAATTAGAACTCGCGTTAATTTTCCTAAAGACATCAACTATTTTCTTCCTAAAAATTTTTATTTGTAAAAGAGTCGACATATAACCCAATATTTCAATAGTTTTCTGTTTATGACATCTGTCTTCGAGTGAAAAAACCAATTTTTTTGAAAAAAAGCTAAAATATTATTTCAATTTATCAATATATATTTTTTAAGAAATATATCATATTTAATATGGAAAAAGTAAAAACACAGTTTGTAGCGTCTTCAATTTTACACTTACGAAATAATTAGAAATCGCGCTAATTTTCCTACAGACATCAACTATTTTCTTCCTAAAAATTTTTATTTGTAAAAGAGTCGACATATAACCCAATATTTCAATATTTTTCTGTTTATGACATCTATCTTCGAGTGAAAAAACCAATTTTTTTGAAAAAAAGCTAAAAAATTATTTCAATTTATCAATATATATTTTTTAAGAAATATATCATATTTAATATACAAAAAGTAAAAACGCAGTTTGTAGCTTCTTCAATTTTATATTCACGAAATAGTTTGAAATTGCGTTAATTTTCCTAAAGACATCAACTATTTTCTTCCTAAAAATTTTTATTTGGAAAAGAGTCGACATATAACCCAATATTTCAATATTTTTCTGTTTATGACATCTATTTTCGAGTGAAAAAACCAAATTTTTTGAAAAAAAGCAAAAAAATTATTTCAATTTATCAATATATATTTTTTAAGAAATATATCATATTTAATATGGAAAAAGTAAAAACACAGTTTGTAGCGTCTTCAATTTTACACTTACGAAATAATTAGAAATCGCGCTAATTTTCCTACAGACATCAACTATTTTCTTCCTAAAAATTTTTATTTGTAAAAGAGTCGACATATAACCCAATATTTCAATAGTTTTCTGGTTATGACATCTGTCTTCGAGTGAAAAAACCAATTTTTTTGAAAAAAAGCTAAAATATTATTTCAATATATCAATATATATTTTTTAAGAAATATATCATATTTAATATACAAAAAGTAAAAACACAGTTTGTAGCTTCTTCAATTTTATATTCATGTAATAGTGTGAAATCGCGTTAATTTTCCTAAAAATTTTAATTTGTAAAAGAGTCGACATATAACCGAAATCCTTACATATTTAGGCTCATTGGGCCAGTTAAGATATGTGTTTTCAATATTTCCGAGTTGAATTTGACGAAAGAAACCAGAAAACCATCATATGTGTAAGTTGTAACATTCTCCCGCTAAACGGACTTCAAAAAATCCACAACTAAAGGAAAAATTGAGAAAACAGTCTGTATCACCAAAAAAAACACAATTTGGAAACCGGCTAATATTAAGAAGTTAACGGAATCTCAAAATGAACTTTCATTCGTTTCAATCCATATGGCCAATTTTGTTCGATATGGCATCATTCTATGTGACCATTATCTATATATTAATAGGCTAACATATTTTCCATACAATCAATTGCCAGAGTGTATCTCATAAAAAAATGCATAACTCCAATTATTATATATTTTGATATGTTTTCATGGGCCAGGAGCTTTGCATAGGCATATTATATTTAACAAAAAATGCTTAATTAATTTGTTATAATTCATCAAAGTTTTCACCAAAACCCAAAGCTATTAAGTACAGTATCTGACTGTTTTGTTGTACATACAGCAGTGGCGCAGGTGGTGAGTGTGCCGGCTATGATGCGTGCGTTCGTAGGTTCAAGGACGTGTTCAGGGCAGGTAAAGTTTTTTTTTTTTACTGAATTGAATTTGCCTTGAAATATACGAAAACTTTTTATTATATTTTTTTTTAAATTTATTATATTTGTAATCCAATATTTTTCTGTTTATTATGTTTATGACATCTATCTTGGAGTGAAAAACCCAAATTTTTTGAAAAAATATAAAAAATTATTCCAATTTATCAATATTTATCAAGTTATATTTTTTAAGAAATATATCATATTTAATATGGAAAAAGTAAAAAACACTGTTTGTAGCTTCTTCAATTTTATATTCACGAAATAGTTTGAAATTGCGTTAATTTTCCTAAAGACATCAACTATTTTCTTCCTAAAAATTTTTATTTGTAAAAGAGTCGACATATAACCCAATATTTCAATATTTTTCTGTTTATGACATCTATCTTCGAGTGAAAAAACCAATTTTTTTGAAAAAAAGCTAAAAAATTATTTCAATTTATCAATATATATTTTTTAAGAAATATATCATATTTAATATACAAAAAGTAAAAACGCAGTTTGTAGCTTCTTCAATTTTATATTCACGAAATAGTTTGAAATTGCGTTAATTTTCCTAAAGACATCAACTATTTTCTTCCTAAAAATTTTTATTTGGAAAAGAGTCGACATATAACCCAATATTTCAATATTTTTCTGTTTATGACATCTATTTTCGAGTGAAAAAACCAAATTTTTTGAAAAAAAGCAAAAAAATTATTTCAATTTATCAATATATATTTTTTAAGAAATATATCATATTTAATATAAAAAAAGTAAAAACACAGTTTGTAGCTTCTTCAATTTTATATTCATGATATAGTTTGAAATCGCGTTAATTTTCCTAAAGACATCAACTATTTTCTTCCTAAAAATTTTAATTTGTAAAAGAGTCGACATATAACCGGAATCCTGACATATTTAGGCTAATTGGGCCAGTTAAGATATGTGTTTTCAATTTTTCGAGTTGAATTTGACGAAAGAAACCAGAAAACCATCATATGTGTAAGTTGTAATATTCTCCCGCTAAACGGGCTTCAAAAAATCCACAACTAAAGGAAAAATTGAGAAAACAGTATCACCAAAAAAAAACACAATTTGGAAACCGGCTAATATTAAGAAGTTAACGGAATCTCAAAATGAACTTTCATTCGTTTCAATCCATATGGCCATTATATATATTACAAGTCTAACTATGTTTTTGGTGTATGTCCATGAAATCTAATTTTGTTTATTGAAATATTGACGGAATATGAAAGGAGTGGTGGGTCTGATGGTGGACTTTCAAACATTACTAAGTACCGTTTTTGCCATCTCATATTAATGATTACTGGTCTTTAATGGACGGATTTTTTTTGGTTAGTTGTCAAATTACCCGTCTTTAGAGTAAACCAGCTTTTATGAAAGCGACTCTCAATAAATCAACTATAAATAATTGTCTCCAATATTTATGCATCTAGGCATTAGGTACTGGAGAAAAATGCGAACAAAGGATTTAATAAGTTAAACTAATTTAAGGTGGTCGAATTTCGACCACGGGATATACTAGTATATATTACAAGTCTAACTATGTTTTTGGTGTATGTCCATGAAATCTAATTTTGTTTATTGAAATATTGACGGAATATGAAAGGAGTGGTGGGTCTGATGGTGGACTTTCAAACATTACTAAGTACCGTTTTTGCCATCTCATATTAATGATTACTGGTCTTTAATGGACGGATTTTTTTTGGTTAGTTGTCAAATTACCCGTCTTTAGAGTAAACCAGCTTTTATGAAAGCGACTCTCAATAAATGAACTATAAATAATTATTTTCAGCAATAAAAATGTCTCCAATATTTATGCATCTAGGCATTAGGTACTGGAGAAAAATGCGAACAGAGGATTTAATAAGTTAAACTAATTTAAGGTGGTCGAATTTCGACCACGCGATATACTAGTCTATATATTAATAGGCTAACATTTTTTCCATACAATCAATTGCCAGAGTGTATCTCATAAAACAATGCATAACTCTAAATATTATGTATTTTGATATGTTTTCATGGGCCAGGAGCTTTGCATAGGCATATTATATTTAAAAAAAAATGCTTTATTAATTTGTAATAATTCATCAAAGTTTTCACCAAAACCCAAAGCTGTTAACTACAGTATCTGACTTTTTTGTTGTACATACAGCAGTGGCGCAGGTGGTGAGCGTGCCGGCCATGATGCGTGCGTTCGTAGGTTCAAGGACGTGTTCAGGGCAGGTTAAGTTTTTTTTTTTTTTTCTAAATTGAATTTGCCTTAAAATATACGAAAACTTTTTATTATATTTTTTTTTTAAATTTATTATATTTGTAATCCAATATTTTTCTGTTTATTATGTTTATGACATCTATCTTGGAGTGAAAAACCCAAATTTTTTGAAAAAATATAAAAAATTATTCCAATTTATCAATATTTACCAATTTATATTTTTAAGAAATATATCATATTTCATATGGAAAAAGTAAAAACACAGTTTGTAGCTTCTTCAATTTTACACTTACGAAATAATTAGAAATCGCGTTAATTTTCCTAAAGACATCAACTATTTTCTTCATAAAAATTTTTATTTGTAAAAGATTGTAACCGGAATCCTGACATATTTAGGCTAATTGGGCCAGTTAAGATATGTGTTTTAAATTTTTCGAGTTGAATTTGACGAAAGAAACCAGAAAACCATCATATGTGTAAGTTGTAATATTCTCCCGCTAAACGGACTTCAAAAAATCCACAACTAAAGGAAAAATTGAGAAAACAGTCGGTATCACCAAAAAAAAAAAACACAATTTGGAAACCGACTAATATTAAGAAGTTAACGGAATCTCAAAATGAACTTTCATTCGTTTCAATCCATATGGCCAATTTTGTTCGATATGGCATCATTCTATGTGACCATTATCTATATATTAATAGGCTAACATTTTTTCCATACAATCAATTGCCAGAGTGTATCTCATAAAAAAATGCATAACTCCAATTATTATATATTTTGATATGTTTTCATGGGCCAGGAGCTTTGCATAGGCATATTACATTTAACAAAAAATGCTTCATTAATTTGTTATAATTCATCAAAGTTTTCACCAAAACCCAAAGCTATTAAGTACAGTATCTGACTGTTTTGTTGTACATACAGCAGTGGCGCAGGTGGTGAGTGTGCCGGCTATGATGCGTGCGTTCGTAGGTTCAAGGACGTGTTCAGGGCAGGTAAAGTTTTTTTTTTTTACTAAATTGAATTTGCCTTGAAATATACGAAAACTTTTTATTATATTTTTTTTTTAAATTTATTATATTTGTAATCCAATATTTTTCTGTTTATTATGTTTATGACATCTATCTTGGAGTGAAAAACCCAAATTTTTTGAAAAAATATAAAAAATCATTCCAATTTATCAATATTTATCAAGTTATATTTTTTAAGAAATATATCATATTTAATATGGAAAAAGTAAAAAACACTGTTTGTAGCTTCTTCAATTTTATATTCACGAAATAGTTTGAAATTGCGTTAATTTTCCTAAAGACATCAACTATTTTCTTCCTAAAAATTTTTATTTGGAAAAGAGTCGACATATAACCCAATATTTCAATATTTTTCTGTTTATGACATCTATTTTCGAGTGAAAAACCCAAATTTTTTGAAAAAAAGCAAAAAAATTATTTCAATTTATCAATATATATTTTTTAAGAAATATATCATATTTAATATAAAAAAGTAAAAACACAGTTTGTAGCTTCCTCAATTTTATATGCATGAAATAGTTTGAAATCGCGTTAATTTTCCTAAAGACATCAACTATTTTCTTCCTAAAAATTTTAATTTGTAAAAGAGTCGACATATAACCGGAATCCTGACATATTTAGGCTAATTGGGCCAGTTAAGATATGTGTTTTCAATTTTTCGAGTTGAATTTGACGAAAGAAACCAGAAAACCATCATATGTGTAAGTTGTAATATTCTCCCGCTAAACGGGCTTCAAAAAATCCACAACTAAAGGAAAAATTGAGAAAACAGTAGAGTAAGGGCGGGTATTGTGGTTAGGCGGGTAATGTGGTACACCAGATTTTCTCGGAAACTACAAATGTGCAAGTGACGAGACCTATCTAAATAGCTCGGCGTTCATATAATATCAAAAATACGTGCTTTAGCTTGTGTCTCACATGCGATGCTGTTAATTGGTAGTGCGTAGTGGTATGGTTGACTTTTTTTTGTGCCCTGACAAAACGATTTTTTAGAAAAAAATCAAGATTTGTTACTTAATCTTATTAGTGGGAAAGTTATAAGAGAATATTGTTATAGTGAACTGTTTTTGCAAAGTTTTGTATATATTTGTGTATAGCTAATTATTGAAAAAAAATGTGACAAAACTCGATGTCGGCTATTGTGGTATAGGTGCTGGCGGGTAAAGTGGTACAGTATACCATATAAAGCTTCCGATCACAAACAAGCCGAAAAAGGGTGAAATGCGAAAATGGAGAGCAAATGACATGAAAAAAGCTATACAAGCAGTAAGGAAAGGAGATATGGGTATTCTTTTGACTTGGTGTCCCCCATACTACACTGCAGCGCATGTCCAGAAGTGAGAAACCCATGGCTGAACTATTGGACACTAAACTTGGTCGGGCTCCAATTTTAACTGCAGCAATTGAGAAAGATTTAGTTTAATATTTTCTAGAGATGAAGTCGAGATATTGGGGACTAACACGTCCAGATGTCCGCTTATTTTTTCTATCAAATTGGGAAAAAAAAACAATATTCCAAATAAGTTCTCTATCATGAAAGAGAGCGCTGGTAAAGATTGGCCTAAAGGCTTTTTGAAGGGTCACCAGGATGTTTTATATTTTTGAAAGCCAACTGGTACAAGTGTCGACCGTGTGCGTGGTTTCTGTCGGGAAAATGTGGAAGAATTTTTTAAACTACTTGAAAATGAATACATAAAACTTAATTTTTCACCAACTCGTATGTATATGGCACGTGGACGAAACCGGAATTTCGGTAATGCCTTCACAACAACTACAAATAATAGCCCGAAAAGGCGAAAAACAAATTGGGACAATGACTTCAGCTGAACGAGGCTCACTTGCAACTGTCATCACTTGTATGAGTGCGGGAGGCGGGTTCGTTCCACCATTTCTTATATTTCCACGGAAAAGCCACAATCCTCTTCTCATGAAGGACGCTCTGCTTGGCGCCGGATCAGCTTGTCATTGTTCAGGATGGGTTCAGGTCCCCATATTCACTGAATGGTTCAGACATTTTTTAAACGCTATAAAATCAGTTGCATCTGAACCTGGGCTGCTTATGTTAATGAATTGAACTTGTTTGAAGTGTTGCAATCCATTTCTTTCCCAATTTGTAAGTTTTTGATATAAAATATAAGTTTTCCAACTAAAATACCTTTCTTTTAATTTAAGGATGCGATGTGCGGGTATTGTGGTATACGTATACCACATTATCCGACATGGTATACCACATTACCCGCCAATTTCTGCCAAAGCTTGTTTATGACTTTTAAGATATTTTCTCAAAAATCTCGAATACTTCCAGTAGTAAGGCTATTGCGTTATATTTTTTTTGTGTGCAATACTTGTGGCATCTTACTAGCCTAATTTGGTTGAAATTACATGCACATTACAGAGTTTACAGAGGAAAACAAAATAGGTATACCACAATACCCGCCCTTACTCTATCACCAAAAAAAAAACACAATTTGGAAACCGGCTAATATTAAGAAGTTAACGGAATCTCAAAATGAACTTTCATTCGTTTCAATCCATATGGCCAATTTTGTTCGATATGGCATCATTCTATGTGACCATTATATATATTACAAGTCTAACTATGTTTTTGGTGTATGTCCATGAAATCTAATTTTGTTTATTGAAATATTGACGGAATATGAAAGGAGTGGTGGGTCTGATGGTGGACTTTCAAACATTACTAAGTACCGTTTTTGCCATCTCATATTAATGATTACTGGTCTTTAATGGACGGATTTTTTTTGGTTAGTTGTCAAATTACCCGTCTTTAGAGTAAACCAGCTTTTATGAAAGCGACTCTCAATAAATCAACTATAAATAATTATTTTCAGCAATAAAAATGTCTCCAATATTTATGCATCTAGGCATTAGGTACTGGAGAAAAATGCGAACAGAGGATTTAATAAGTTAAACTAATTTAAGGTGGTCGAATTTCGACCACGCGATATACTAGTCTATATATTAATAGGCTAACATTTTTTCTATACAATCAATTGTCAGAGTGTATCTCATAAAAAAATGCATAACTCCAATTATTATATATTTTGATATGTTTTCATGGGCCAGGAGCTTTGCATAGGCATATTATATTTAACAAAAAATGCTTCATTAATTTGTTATAATTCATCAAAGTTTTCACCAAAACCCAAAGCTATTAAGTACAGTATCTGACTGTTTTGTTGTACATACAGCAGTGGCGCAGGTGGTGAGTGTGCCGGCTATGATGCGTGCGTTCGTAGGTTCAAGGACGTGTTCAGGGCAGGTAAAGTTTTTTTTTTTTACTAAATTGAATTTGCCTTGAAATATACGAAAACTTTTTATTATATTTTTTTTTAAATTTATTATATTTGTAATCCAATATTTTTCTGTTTATTATGTTTATGACATCTATCTTGGAGTGAAAACCCCAAATTTTTTTAAAAAATATAAAAAATTATTCCAATTTATCAATATTTATCAAGTTATATTTTTTAAGAAATATATCATATTTAATATGGAAAAAGTAAAAAACACTGTTTGTAGCTTCTTCAATTTTATATTCACGAAATAGTTTGAAATTGCGTTAATTTTCCTAAAGACATCAACTATTTTCTTCCTAAAAATTTTTATTTGGAAAAGAGTCGACATATAACCCAATATTTCAATATTTTTCTGTTTATGACATCTATTTTCGAGTGAAAACCCCAAATTTTTTGAAAAAAAGCAAAAAAATTATTTCAATTTATCAATATATATTTTTTAAGAAATATATCATATTTAATATAAAAAAAGTAAAACACAGTTTGTAGCTTCCTCAATTTTATATGCATGAAATAGTTTGAAATCGCGTTAATTTTCCTAAAGACATCAACTATTTTCTTCCTAAAAATTTTAATTTGTAAAAGAGTCGACATATAACCGGAATCCTGACATATTTAGGCTAATTGGGCCAGTTAAGATATGTGTTTTCAATTTTTCGAGTTGAATTTGACGAAAGAAACCAGAAAACCATCATATGTGTAAGTTGTAATATTCTCCCGCTAAACGGGCTTCAAAAAATCCACAACTAAAGGAAAAATTGAGAAAACAGTATCACCAAAAAAAAAAACACAATTTGGAAACCGGCTAATATTAAGAAGTTAACGGAATCTCAAAATGAACTTTCATTCGTTTCAATCCATATGGCCAATTTTGTTCGATATGGCATCATTCTATGTGACCATTATATATATTACAAGTCTAACTATGTTTTTGGTGTATGTCCATGAAATCTAATTTTGTTTATTGAAATATTGACGGAATATGAAAGGAGTGGTGGGTCTGATGGTGGACTTTCAAACATTACTAAGTACCGTTTTTGCCATCTCATATTAATGATTACTGGTCTTTAATGGACGGATTTTTTTTGGTTAGTTGTCAAATTACCCGTCTTTAGAGTAAACCAGCTTTTATGAAAGCGACTCTCAATAAATCAACTATAAATAATTATTTTCAGCAATAAAAATGTCTCCAATATTTATGCATCTAGGCATTAGGTACTGGAGAAAAATGCGAACAGAGGATTTAATAAGTTAAACTAATTTAAGGTGGTCGAATTTCGACCACGCGATATACTAGTCTATATATTAATAGGCTAACATTTTTTCCATACAATCAATTGCCAGAGTGTATCTCATAAAAAAATGCATAACTCCAATTATTATATATTTTGATATGTTTTCATGGGCCAGGAGCTTTGCATAGGCATATTATATTTAACAAAAAATGCTTCATTAATTTGTTATAATTCATCAAAGTTTTCACCAAAACCCAAAGCTATTAAGTACAGTATCTGACTGTTTTGTTGTACATACAGCAGTGGCGCAGGTGATGGGTGTGCCGGCTATGATGCGTGCGTTCGTAGGTTCAAGGACGTGTTCAGGGCAGGTAAAGTTTTTTTTTTTTACTAAATTGAATTTGCCTTGAAATATACGAAAACTTTTTATTATATTTTTCTGTTTATTATGTTTATGACATCTATCTTGGAGTGAAAAACCCAAATTTTTTGAAAAAATATAAAAAATTATTCCAATTTATCAATATTTATCAAGTTATATTTTTTAAGAAATATATCATATTTAATATGGAAAAAGTAAAAAACACTGTTTGTAGCTTCTTCAATTTTATATTCACGAAATATGTAGTTTGAAATTGCGTTAATTTTCCTAAAGACATCAACTATTTTCTTCCTAAAAATTTTTATTTGTAAAAGAGTCGACATATAACCCAATATTTCAATATTTTTCTGTTTATGACATCTATCTTCGAGTGAAAAAACCAATTTTTTTGAAAAAAGAGCTAAAAAATTATTTCAATTTATCAATATATATTTTTTAAGAAATATATCATATTTAATATACAAAAAGTAAAAACGCAGTTTGTAGCTTCTTCAATTTTATATTCACGAAATAGTTTGAAATTGCGTTAATTTTCCTAAAGACATCAACTATTTTCTTCCTAAAAATTTGTATTTGGAAAAGAGTCGACATATAACCCAATATTTCAATATTTTTCTGTTTATGACATCTATTTTCGGGTGAAAAAACCAAATTTTTTGAAAAAAAGCAAAAAAATTATTTCAATTTATCAATATATATTTTTTAAGAAATATATCATATTTAATATAAAAAAAGTAAAAACACAGTTTGTAGCTTCTTCAATTTTATATTCATGAAATAGTTTGAAATCGCGTTAATTTTCCTAAAGACATCAACTATTTTCTTCCTAAAAATTTTTATTTGTAAAAGAGTCGACATATAACCCAATATTTCAATATTTTTCTGTTTATGACATCTATTTTCGAGTGAAAAAACCAAATTTTTTTAAAAAAAGTTAAAAAATTATTTCCATTTATCAATATATATTTTTTAAGAAATATATCATATTTAATATACAAAAAGTAAAAACACAGTTTGTAGCTTCTTCAATTTTATATTTACGAAATAATTAGAAATTGCGTTAATTTTCCTAAAGACATCAACTATTTTCTTCCTAAAAATTTTTATTTGTAAAAGAGTCGACATATAACCCAATATTTCAATATTTTTCTGTTTATGGCATCTATTTTCGAGTGAAAAAACCAAATTTTTTAAAAAAGTTAAAAAATTATTTCCATTTATCAATATATGTATATTTTTTAAGAAATATATCATATTTAATATACAAAAAGTAAAAACACAGTTTGTAGCTTCTTCAATTTTATACTTACGAAATAATTAGAAATCGCGCTAATTTTCCTAAAGACATAAACTATTTTCTTCCTAAAAATTTTTATTTGTAAAAGAGTCAACATATAACCCAATATTTCAATATTTTTCTGTTTATGACATCTATCTTGGAGTGAAAAAACCAATTTTTTTGAAAAAAAAGCTAGACAATTATTTCAATTTATCAATATATATTTTTTAAGAAATATATCATATTTAATATACAAAAAGTAAAAACGCAGTTTGTAGCTTCTTCAATTTTATACTTACGAAATAATTAGAAATCGCGCTAATTTTCCTAAAGACATAAACTATTTTCTTCCTAAAAATTTTTATTTGTAAAAGAGTCGACATATAACCCAATATTTCAATATTTTTCTGTTTATGACATCTATCTTCGAGTGAAAAAACCAATTTTTTTGAAAAAAAAGCTAAAAAATTATTTCAATTTATCAATATCTATTTTTTAAGAAATATATCATATTTAATATACAAAAAGTAAAAACGCAGTTTGTAGCTTCTTCAATTTTATACTTACGAAATAATTAGAAATCGCGCTAATTTTCCTAAAGACATAAACTATTTTCTTCCTAAAAATTTTTATTTGTAAAAGAGTCGACATATAACCCAATATTTCAATATTTTTCTGTTTATGACATCTATCTTCGAGTGAAAAAACCAATTTTTTTGAAAAAAAAAGCTAAAAAATTATTTCAATTTATCAATATATATTTTTTAAGAAATATATCATATTTAATATACAAAAAGTAAAAACGCAGTTTGTAGCTTCTTCAATTTTATATTCACGAAATAGTTTGAAATTGCGTTAATTTTCCTAAAGACATCAACTATTTTCTTCTAAAAATTTTTATTTGGAAAAGAGTCGACATATAACCCAATATTTCAATATTTTTCTGTTTATGACATCTATTTTCGAGTGAAAAAACCAAATTTTTTGAAAAAAAGCAAAAAAATTATTTCAATTTATCAATATATATTTTTTAAGAAATATATCATATTTAATATAAAAAAAGTAAAAACACAGTTTGTAGCTTCTTCAATTTTATATTCATGAAATAGTTTGAAATCGCGTTAATTTTCCTAAAGACATCAACTATTTTCTTCCTAAAAATTTTTATTTGTAAAAGAGTCGACATATAACCCAATATTTCAATATTTTTCTCTTTATGACATCTATTTTCGAGTGAAAAAACCAAATTTTTTTAAAAAAGGCTAAAAAATTATTTCAATTTATCAATATATATTTTTTAAGAAATATATCATATTTAATATACAAAAAGTAAAAACACAGTTTGTAGCTTCTTCAATTTTATACTTACGAAATAATTAGAAATCGCGCTAATTTTACTAAAGACATCAACTATTTTCTTCCTAAAAATTTTTATTTGTAAAAGAGTCGACATATATCCCAATATTTCAATATTTTTCTGTTTATGACATCTATCTTGGAGTGAAAAAACCAATTTTTTTGAAAAAAAAGCTAGACAATTATTTCAATTTATCAATATATATTTTTTAAGAAATATATCATATTTAATATACAAAAAGTAAAAACGCAGTTTGTAGTTTCTTCAATTTTATATTCACGAAATAGTTTGAAATTGCGTTAATTTCCTAAAGACATCAACTATTTTCTTGATAAAAATTTTAATTTGTAAAAGAGTCGACATATAACCGGTATCATTACATATTTAGGTTAATTGGGCCAGTTAAGATATGTGTTTTCAATATTTCCGAGTTGAATTTGACGAAAGAAACCAGAAAACCATCATATGTGTAAGTTGTAATATTCTCCCGCTAAACGGACTTCAAAAAATCCACAACTAAAGGAAAAATTGAGAAAACAGTCTGT
The DNA here is from genome assembly GCA_951509765.1 of Sphenella marginata. Taxonomy (NCBI): domain Eukaryota; kingdom Metazoa; phylum Arthropoda; class Insecta; order Diptera; family Tephritidae; genus Sphenella; species Sphenella marginata. The sequence continues at coordinate 65,877,143 of OX608078.1, read as the reverse complement.
ATCACCAAAAAAAAAACACAATTTGGAAACCGGCTAATATTAAGAAGTTAACGGAATCTCAAAATGAACTTTCATTCGTTTCAATCCATATGGCCAATTTTGTTCGATATGGCATCATTCTATGTGACCATTATCTATATATTAATAGGCTAACATTTTTTCCATACAATCAATTGCCAGAGTGTATCTCATAAAACAATGCATAACTGCAATTATTATATATTTTGATATGTTTTCATGGGCCAGGAGCTTTGCATAGGCATATTATATTTAACAAAAAATGCTTCATTTATTTGTAATAATTCATCAAAGTTTTCACCAAAACCCAAAGCTGTTAACTACAGTATTTGACTTTTTTGTTGTACATACAGCAGTGGCGCAGGTGGTGAGCGTGCCGGCTATTATGCGTGCGTTCGTATGTTCAAGAACGTGTTCAGGGCAGGTAAAGTTTTTTTTTTTTTAATAATTGAATTTGCCTTAAAATATACGAAAACTTTTTATTAAATTTTTTTTTTTTTTTAATTTATTATATTTGTAATCCAATATTTTTCTGTTTATTATGTTTATGACATCTATCTTGGAGTGAAAAACTCAAATTTTTTGAATAAAATCTAAAAAATTATTCCAATTTATCAATATTTATAAATTTATATTTTTTAAGAAATCTATCATATTTAATATGGAAAAAGTAAAAACGCAGTTTGTAGTTCTTCAATTTTATATTCACGAAATAGTTTGAAATTGCGTTAATTTTCTTAAAGACATCAACTATTTTCTTCCTAAAAATTTTCATTTGTAAAAGAGTCGACATATAACCCGATATTTCAATATTTTTCTGTTTATGACATCTTTTTTCGAGTGAAAAAACCAAATTGTTGAAAAAAAAAGCTAAAAAATTATTTCAATTTATCAGTATATATTTTTTAAGAAATATATCATATTTAATATACGAAAAGTAAAAACGCAGTTTGTAGCTTCTTCAATTTTATATTCACGAAATAGTTTGAAATTGCGTTAATTTTCCTAAAGACATCAACTATTTTCTTCATAAAAATTTTTATTTGTAAAAGAGTCGACATATACCCCAATATTAAATTGGGCCAGTTAGGTTATGTGTTTTCAATATTTCCGAGTTGAATTTGACGAAAAAAACCAGAAAACCATCATATGTCTAAGTTGTAATATTCTCCCGCTATACGGACTTCAAAAAATATACAACTAAAAGAAAAATTGAGAAAACTGTCTGTATACCAAAAAAAAAAAATACAATTTGGAAACCGGCAAATGTTAAGAAGTTAACGGAATCTCAAAATGAACTTTCATTCGTTTCAATCCATATGGCCAATTTTGTTCGATATGGCATCATTCTATGTGACCATTATCTATATATTAATAGGCTAACATTTTTTCCATACAATCAATTGCCACAGTGTATCTCATAAAACAATGCATAACTCCAATTATTATATATTTTGATATGTTTTCATGGGCCAGGAGCTTTGCATAGGCATATTATATTTAACAAAAAATGCTTCATTAATTTGTAATAATTCATCAAAGTTTTCACCAAAACCCAAAGCTGTTAACTACAGTATTTGACTTTTTTGTTGTACATACAGCAGTGGCGCAGGTGGTGAGCGTGCCGGCTATTATGCGTGCGTTCGTATGTTCAATAACGTGTTCAGGGCAGGTAAATTTTTTTTTTTTTTACTAAATTGAATTTGCCTTAAAATATACGAAAACTTTTTATTATACTTTTTTTTTTTAATTTATTATATTTGTAATCCAATATTTTTCTGTTTATTATGTTTATGACATCTATCTTGGAGTGAAAAACTCAAATTTGTTGAATAAAATCTAAAAAATTATTCCAATTTATCAATATTTATAAATTTATATTTTTTAAGAAATCTATCATATTTAATATGGAAAAATTAAAAACGCAGTTTGTAGTTCTTCAATTTAATATTCACGAAATAGTTTGAAATTGCGTTGATTTTCCTAAAGACATCAACTATTTTCTTCCTAAAAATTTTCATTTGTAAAAGAGTCGACATATAACCCAATATTTCAATATTTTTCTGTTTCTGACATCCATCTTCGAGTGAAAAAACCAAATTTTTTGTAAAAAAAAGCTAAAAAATTATTTCAATTTATCAATATATATTTTTTAAGAAATATATCATATTTAATATATAAAAAGTAAAAACGCAGTTTGTAATTCTTCAATTTTATATTCATGAAATAGTTTGAAATTGCGTTAATTTTCCAAAGACATCAACTATTTTCTTCCTAAAAATTTTCATTTGTAAAAGAGTTGACATATAACCCAATATTTCAATATTTTTCTGCTTATGACATCTATTTTCGAGTGAAAAAACCAAATTTTTTTAAAAAAAGTTAAAAAATTATTTCCATTTATCAATATATATTTTTTAAGAAATATATCATATTTAATATACAAAAAGTAAAAACACAGTTTGTAGCTTCTTCAATTTTATACTTACGAAATAATTAGAAATCGCGCTAATTTTCCTAAAGACATCAACTATTTTCTTCCTAAAAATTTTTATTTGTAAAAGAGTCGACATATAACCCAATATTTCAATATTTTTCTGCTTATGACATCTATTTTCGAGTGAAAAAACCAAATTTTTTTAAAAAAAGCTAAAAAATTATTTCAATTTATCAATATATATTTTTTAAGAAATATATCATATTTAATATACAAAAAGTAAAAACACAGTTTGTAGCTTCTTCAATTTTATACTTACGAAATAATTAGAAATCGCGTTAATTTTCCTAAAGACATCAACTATTTTCTTCCTAAAAATTTTTATTTGTAAAAGAGTCGACATATAACCCAATATTTCAATATGTTTCTGTTTATGACATCTATCTTCGAGTGAAAAAACCAATTTTTTTGAAAAAAAAAGCTAAACAATTATTTCAATTTATCAATATATATTTTTTAAGAAATATATCATATTTAATATACAAAAAGTAAAAACGCAGTTTGTAGCTTCTTCAATTTTATATTTACGAAATAATTAGAAGGGCGTTAATTTTCCTAAAGACATCAACTATTTTCTTCCTAAAAATTTTTATTTGTAAAAGAGTCGACATATAACCCAATATTTCAATATTTTTCTGTTTATGACATCTATTTTCGAGTGAAAAAACCAAATTTTTTTAAAAAAAAGCTAAAAAATTATTTCAATTTATCAATATATATTTTTTAAGAAATATATCATATTTAATATACAAAAAGTAAAAACACAGTTTGTAGATTCTTCAATTTTATACTTACGAAATAATTAGAAATCGCGTTAATTTTCCTAAAGACATCAACTATTTTCTTCCTAAAAATTTTTATTTGTAAAAGAGTCGACATATAACCCAATATTTCAATATGTTTCTGTTTATGACATCTATCTTCGAGTGAAAAAACCAATTTTTTTGAAAAAAAAGCTAAACAATTATTTCAATTTATCAATATATATTTTTTAAGAAATATATCATATTTAATATACAAAAAGTAAAAACACAGTTTGTAGCTTCTTCAATTTTATATTTACGAAATAATTAGAAATTGCGTTAATTTTCCTAAAGACATCAACTATTTTCTTCCTAAAAATTTTTATTTGTAAAAGAGTCGACATATAACCCAATATTTCAATATTTTTCTGTTTATGGCATCTATTTTCGAGTGAAAAAACCAAATTTTTTTCAAAAAAGTTATAAAATTATTTCCATTTATCAATATATATTTTTTAAGAAATATATCATATTTAATATACAAAAAGTAAAAACACAGTTTGTAGCTTCTTCAATTTTATACTTACGAAATAATTAGAAATCGCGCTAATTTTCCTAAAGACATCAACTATTTTCTTCCTATAAATTTTTATTTGTAAAAGAGTCGACATATAACCCAATATTTCAATATGTTTCTGTTTATGACATCTATCTTTGAGTGAAAAAACCAAATTTTTTTAAAAAAAAGCTAAAAAATTATTTCAATTTATCAATATATATTTTTTAAGAAATATATCACATTTAATATACAAAAAGTAAAAACACAGTTTGTAGCTTCTTCAATTTTATACTTACGAAATAATTAGATATCGCGTTAATTTTCCTAAAGACATCAACTATTTTCTTCCTAAAAATTTTTATTTGTAAAAGAGTCGACATATAACCCAATATTTCAATATTTTTCTGTTTATGGCATCTATTTTCGAGTGAAAAAACAAAATTTTTTAAAAAAAAAGTTAAAAAATTATTTCCATTTATCAATATATATTTTTTAAGAAATATATCATATTTAATATACCAAAAGTAAAAACACAGTTTGTAGCTTCTTCAATTTTATACTTACGAAATAATTAGAAATCGCGCTAATTTTCCTAAAGACATAAACTATTTTCTTCCTAAAAATTTTTATTTGTAAAAGAGTCGACATATAACCCAATATTTCAATATTTTTCTGTTTATGACATCTATTTTCGAGTGAAAAAACCAAATTTTTTTAAAAAAAGCTAAAAAATTATTTCAATTTATCAATATATATTTTTTAAGAAATATATCATATTTAATATACAAAAAGTAAAAACACAGTTTGTAGCTTCTTCAATTTTATACTTACGAAATAATTAGAAATCGCGTTAATTTTCCTAAAGACATCAACTATTTTCTTCCTAAAAATTTTTATTTGTAAAAGAGTCGACATATAACCCAATATTTCAATATGTTTCTGTTTATGACATCTATCTTCGAGTGAAAAAACCAATTTTTTTGAAAAAAAAAGCTAAACAATTATTTCAATTTATCAATATATATTTTTTAAGAAATATATCATATTTAATATACAAAAAGTAAAAACGCAGTTTGTAGCTTCTTCAATTTTATATTTACGAAATAATTAGAAATCGCGCTAATTTTCCTAAAGACATCAACTATTTTCTTCCTAAAAATTTTTATTTGTAAAAGAGTCGACATATAACCCAATATTTCAATATTTTTCTGTTTATGACATCTATTTTCGAGTGAAAAAACCAAATTTTTTTAAAAAAAGTTAACAAATTATTTCCATTTATCAATATATATTTTTTAAGAAATATATCATATTTAATATACAAAAAGTAAAAACGCAGTTTGTAGCTTCTTCAATTTTATACTTACGAAATAATTAGAAATCGCGCTAATTTTCCTAAAGACATCAACTATTTTCTTCCTAAAAATTTTTATTTGTAAAAGAGTCGACATATAACCCAATATTTCAATATTTTTCTGTTTATGGCATCTATTTTCGAGTGAAAAAACCAAATTTTTTAAAAAAAAGTTAAAAAATTATTTAAATTTATCAATATATATTTTTTAAGAAATATATATCATATTTAATATACAAAAAGTAAAAAGGCAGTTTGTAGCTTCTTCAATTTTATATTTACGAAATAATTAGAAATCGCGCTAATTTTCCTAAAGACATCAACTATTTTCTTCCTAAAAATTTTTATTTGTAAAAGAGTCGACATATAACCCAATATTTCAATATTTTTCTGTTTATGGCATCTATTTTCGAGTGAAAAAACCAAATTTTTTTAAAAAAAGTTAAAAAATTATTTCCATTTATCAATATATATTTTTTAAGAAATATATCATATTTAATATACAAAAAGTAAAAACGCAGTTTGTAGCTTCTTCAATTTTATATTTACGAAATAATTAGAAATCGCGCTAATTTTCCTAAAGACATCAACTATTTTCTTCCTAAAAATTTTTATTTGTAAAAGAGTCGACATATAACCCAATATTTCAATATGTTTCTGTTTATGACATCTATCTTCGAGTGAAAAAACCAATTTTTTTGAAAAAAAAAGCTAAACAATTATTTCAATTTATCAATATATATTTTTTAAGAAATATATCATATTTAATATACAAAAAGTAAAAACGCAGTTTGTAGCTTCTTCAATTTTATATTTACGAAATAATTAGAAGGGCGTTAATTTTCCTAAAGACATCAACTATTTTCTTCCTAAAAATTTTTATTTGTAAAAGAGTCGACATATAACCCAATATTTCAATATTTTTCTGTTTATGACATCTATTTTCGAGTGAAAAAACCAAATTTTTTTAAAAAAAGCTAAAAAATTATTTCAATTTATCAATATATATTTTTTAAGAAATATATCATATTTAATATACAAAAAGTAAAAACACAGTTTGTAGCTTCTTCAATTTTATACTTACGAAATAATTAGAATCGCGTCTATCTTCGAGTGAAAAAACCAATTTTTTTGAAAAAAAAAGCTAAACAATTATTTCAATTTATCAATATATATTTTTTAAGAAATATATCATATTTAATATACAAAAAGTAAAAACGCAGTTTGTAGCTTCTTCAATTTTATATTTACGAAATAATTAGAAATCGCGCTAATTTTCCTAAAGACATCAACTATTTTCTTCCTAAAAATTTTTATTTGTAAAAGAGTCGACATATAACCCAATATTTCAATATTTTTCTGTTTATGACATCTATTTTCGAGTGAAAAAACCAAATTTTTTTAAAAAAAGTTAAAAAATTATTTCCATTTATCAATATATATTTTTTAAGAAATATATCATATTTAATATACCAAAAGTAAAAACGCAGTTTGTAGCTTCTTCAATTTTATACTTACGAAATAATTAGAAATCGCGCTAATTTTCCTAAAGACATCAACTATTTTCTTCCTAAAAATTTTTATTTGTAAAAGAGTCGACATATAACCCAATATTTCAATATTTTTCTGTTTATGGCATCTATTTTCGAGTGAAAAAACCAAATTTTTAAAAAAAAAGTTAAAAAATTATTTCCATTTATCAATATATATTTTTTAAGAAATATATATCATATTTAATATACAAAAAGTAAAAAGGCAGTTTGTAGCTTCTTCAATTTTATATTTACGAAATAATTAGAAATCGCGCTAATTTTCCTAAAGACATCAACTATTTTCTTCCTAAAAATTTTTATTTGTAAAAGAGTCGACATATAACCCAATATTTCAATATTTTTCTGTTTATGGCATCTATTTTTGAGTGAAAAAACCAAATTTTTTTAAAAAAAGTTAAAAAATTATTTCCATTTATCAATATATATTTTTTAAGAAATATATCATATTTAATATACAAAAAGTAAAAACGCAGTTTGTAGCTTCTTCAATTTTATATTTACGAAATAATTAGAAATCGCGCTAATTTTCCTAAAGACATCAACTATTTTCTTCCTAAAAATTTTTATTTGTAAAAGAGTCGGCATATAACCCAATATTTCAATATTTTTCTGTTTATGACATCTATTTTCGAGTGAAAAAACCAAATTTTTTTAAAAAAAGTTAAAAAATTATTTCCATTTATCAATATATATTTTTTAAGAAATATATCATATTTAATATACAAAAAGTAAAAACACAGTTTGTAGCTTCTTCAATTTTATACTTACGAAATAATTAGAAATCGCGCTAATTTTCCTAAAGACATCAACTATTTTCTTCCTAAAAATTTTTATTTGTAAAAGAGTCGACATATAACCCAATATTTCAATATTTTTCTGTTTATGGCATCTATTTTCGAGTGAAAAAACCAAATTTTTTTAAAAAAAGTTAAAAAATTATTTCCATTTATCAATATATATTTTTTAAGAAATATATCATATTTAATATACAAAAAGTAAAAACACAGTTTGTAGCTTCTTCAATTTTATACTTACGAAATAATTAGAAATCGCGTTAATTTTCCTAAAGACATCAACTATGTTAGAAATGTTATTGATTCAACTCAACTATACATATACTTTGATCGTGTTGAAATGATCATAGATGTTTTTCTAAGGCATTGAAAATTTGTACATCAGAAATTTTCAATATTATTTTCATTGAATTTATAAACTTCATACTGTAAACACATTCAAATTATTATTTTTGCTGAATAAACTGTAAACTATGTAGATACCTAACAAAGGTTATGGGCCTTTGCTTGTAGAGGATCAAGGATAATAGTTTGGCGAAATATTTTTGTTTATAAAAGAAGTTACCTGAGATTCAATCAATACTGAGAATGGCGGCGATCGCGAATATTGACAAATTAAATGCTGATAATTTTTCTAGCTGGTCAGTGCAAATGAAAGGACTACTAATCACACAGGATTTATGGGATGTGATTGAGTTATCTTGTAATCCTGAAGCAACGGTTGCTGAGAAGGAGCAATGGCAAAAACTGGATCGAAAGGCTCTAGCTACCATCACTTTATGCGTAAGACCTTCTGAATTAATTTACATTCGAAATTGTGAGAGCGCAAAAGAAGCGTGGCAGAATTTAGAAAAGACTTACAAGGACAAAGGTCCTGGAAGGAAGGTAAATTTATTTAAAAAATTGGTGAAATTTAAATTCACAGGAGAAAGGAAGTATGCGGCTCTATTAAATGAATTTTGCTCGATTGTGGATAATTTAAAAGAAATTGATATAAATGTTCCTGACGATATTTTAAGTATCCTGTTATTGTGCAGTTTACCGGAGGAAATGGAGGGATTTGCTATAGCAATTGAAACTAGAGATGAACTTCCGAAACTGGATCAATTAAAAATAAAAATATTAGAGGAAGAACAAAGACGTGGAGGTAAAAAGGATTTTGGAGATGGTGAAAAGGTACTGGTAGCTAACGGTAACAATAAAGGAAAAATTTGGAAAGGTAAAAAGAATATAAAATGTTTTTTGTGTGGCAAAGAAGGACATATTCGTGCGAATTGTCGTAATAAAATAAATAAGAATTATGTTTTGACTGCGTATGGTAATGAAAATGAGAGGCAAGGATGGATTCTTGATAGTGGTGCGTCTTCACATATGTCTAATATTAGAAAAATATTTTAATCTTTTGAAGAATGTGAACAACGGATAATTTTGGCATCTGGTGAAATTATTCTGGCAAAGGGTATTGGTAAAGTAAAGATTAATTTAACAGATAAAGACATTTTTTTATATAATGTTCTTTTTGTACCTGAGTTAAAATCAAATTTGCTATCAGTAGGCAAGATAATAGAACGAGGTAACAGCGTAAAATTCTTTAAGAATATTGCAATAATTTCAGATAAAAATGAGAAAAAGATATTTGATGCTTACTTATTAAATGGAATTTTTATTGCTAATTTTAGAAACGAGGATGTTGCAATGTTTGGAAAAAATGACATAGATTTTGGAACTTGGCATAGACGTTTAGGACATTTAAATGCAAACGATATAAGGGAAATGTCTGGAAAGCAATTGGTCAGAGGACTTGCAATTAATGTACCGAAGGATTTCAATTGTATGATTTGTGCATTATGCAAGATAACTCGCAAACCATTTCAAGTGTATAATAACGTAATTAGCAAGGGAATTTTGGATATTGTTCATAGCGATTTATGCGGGCCAATGCGTACTGCATCACATGGTCAGTCACTATATTTTGTTACATATATTGATGATTTTTCAAGATATATGTCGATATATTTTATGAAACGTAAGTCAGAAGCTCTTGATACATTCAAAGATTTCAAGGCGAAAGCAGAAAGAGAAACGGGTAAGAAAATCAAAACTTTACGTAGCGATAACGGAAAGGAATATTTTAATAAGGAATTTGATAATTTTCTTCGTGAGAATGATATAAAGCATCAATCAACAACTTCTTACACACCTCAGCAAAATGGTATAGCGGAAAGAGCAAATAGAACTTTGATGGAAATGGTTAGGTGTATGTTGGAGGAATCGAAATTGCAACATGAATTTTGGGCAGAAGCGGTAAATTCAGCAGCATATATACGCAATAGGGCACCTTCAAAAATACTCAAGGGAAAGACGCCATATGAATGCTGGTTTGGATATAAACCATCAATATCACATTTTAAAACATTCGGATGCGATGTTGTTGTACTGGACAAACGTAAAAATAAAAATAAATTAAATCCTAAAGGGGAAAAAATGACTTTTGTCGGATATTCCAGTAGGAGTAAAGGATATAGGTTGTACAATAAAGAAACAAAACAAATTTTAACTTCTAGAGACGTAAAATTTTTTGAAAACTCTTTTCAAAGCAATACATCTTGTAAGAATGTGGATAGTTGTGAAGTTCAGAAAAGCGATGTATTTACATTTGAATTAACAAAGAAAGATATTAATAGTTCAAGTAATGAAAACCATAATCAATTAAATGGTAATATTTCTGTTGCAGATGAACAAACATTAGATGATCAAAATAGCGAAACAAATGACTCAGTGGAAGTCAATGAAAGTTTAAAAAGAAAACGAGGAAGACCACGTATAGAAAGGAATGGTTTACCTGGAAGACCAAAGAAATTTACAAAACTGAGGAGTTGTCTCAAGCGAACGAGATAATAACCATGGAAAGAGATCCAATAACAGTAAAAGATGCAATGAGTAAAAATAATGCAGAAGAGTGGAAGAATGCGATGCAAAAGGAATATGATGCACTATGTAGAAATGAGACTTGGGAGATTGTAGACAAACCGCAAGGTAAAAATGTTATTGGGAGCAAATGGATTTTTGTCACTAAGCGTAAAGCTGATGGTAGCATAGAGAAACTTAAAGCTCGTTTGGTAGCAAAAGGATGTAGTCAAAAGTATAATATTGATTATTTCGATACATACGCGCAGTAATTCGTCATTCTACAATACGGCTGTTACTATCGATAGCGGTACAGTATAATTTATTGATTTATCACGTTGATATAGTGTCTGCATATCTCAATGGGCAATTAAACGAAGAAGTTTATATGAAACAACCTGAGATGTTCGAGGATAAACAATTTCCAAGTAAAGTATGTAAGCTAAAAAAATCACTATATGGTTTAAAGCAGGCAGGACGCGAATGGAATAGAAAATTTAATGAAGTATTGGAACACATGGGATTTATAAGGTGTAAATCTGATAATTGCTTATATGTTATGAAAAAAGGGAATGAAATGAATATAGTTGCGGTTTATGTGGATGACATGTTGATTGCATGCTCATTACAAGAATCAATGGAGTGGATTTTTAACGAATTAAATAAAGAATTGGATGCAATAAATCGTGGACCAGTATCATACTTTTTGGGAATGGAAATCGAGCGAGAAGAACGTGGAGATATTTTACTACATCAAAAGAGATATATACAAGACTTGCTAAAAACGTGGAGCATGGTAGATTGCAAACCAGGATCAACACCGTTTGCAAGTGGAGTAGTTTTAGACAAGTGTTGTAAAGATAATTGTTCGGATTTGATTGATATAAAGGAGTATCAGTCATTAATAGGAGGATTAATGTATTTGGCAACTATATCACGACCTGATATAACATATACTTTATCAAAGTTATCACAGTTTAATTCACATCCTCATAAAGATCATTTTATTGCAGCGAAACATGTTCTACGATATCTTAAAGGAACACAAGATTATACTATTAAATACGAGAAATCTGAAAACGAATTTTTATGTTTTACAGATGCTGACTGGGGTTCAAATCCAATTGATAGGAAGTCATATAGCGGTTTTGTAATATTTATGGCTAATGGTCCTGTGGCATGGGAGGCAAAAAAGCAAAACTCAATATCTTTAAGTTCAATGGAAGCTGAATATATTGCAATGTGTCAGGGTACAAGAGAGGTTATATTCATGAGAAATGTATTGCATGAAATTGGTTTGAAAGATTTATGTAACACACCTACATTGATCAAATGTGATAATCAAGGCGCAGAGTTTTTAGTCAAGAATCCAACAACTCATAAGCGAAGCAAACACATTGATATTAAGTATCACTACATACGGGAGAAATTCGATGCTAACGAAATTTGTATTGAATACGTTCAAACAACAGAAAATGTTGCAGATTTGTTAACAAAAAGTTTAACAAAAGAGAAACATATGAAATGTTGTAAAATGTTAAATTTAGTCAAATAATTTTTTTTTTTAAATGTACATACATACATGTATCTATATACATATATATATATATTTGAGTTGAGTGGAAGTTTGTTAGAAATGTTATTGATTCAACTCAACTATACATATACTTTGATCGTGTTGAAATGATCATAGATGTTTTTCTAAGGCATTGAAAATTTGTACATCAGAAATTTTCAATATTATTTTCATTGAATTTATAAACTTCATACTGTAAACACATTCAAATTATTATTTTTGCTGAATAAACTGTAAACTAGATACCTAACAAACTATTTTCTTCCTAAAAATTTTTATTTGTAAAAGAGTCGACATATAACCCAATATTTCAATATTTTTCTGTTTATGGCATCTATTTTCGAGTGAAAAAACCAAATTTTTTTTAAAAAAAGTTAAAAAATTATTTCCATTTATCAATATTTATTTTTTAAGAAATATATCATATTTAATATACAAAAAGTAAAAACGCAGTTTGTAGCTTCTTCAATTTTATATTTACGAAATAATTAGAAATCGCGATAATTTTCCTAAAGACATCAACTATTTTCTTCCTAAAAATTTTTATTTGTAAAAGAGTCGACATATAACCCAATATTTCAATATTTTTCTGTTTATGACATCTATTTTCGAGTGAAAAAACCAAATTTTTTTAAAAAAAGTTAAAAAATTATTTCCATTTATCAATATATATTTTTTAAAAAATATATCATATTTAATATACAAAAAGTAAAAACACAGTTTGTAGCTTCTTCAATTTTATATTTACGAAATAATTAGAAATTGCGTTAATTTTCCTAAAGACATCAACTATTTTCTTCCTAAAAATTTTTATTTGTAAAAGAGTCGACATATAACCCAATATTTAAATATTTTTCTGTTTATGGCATCTATTTTCGAGTGAAAAAACCAAATTTTTTTAAAAAAAGTTAAAAAATTATTTCCATTTATCAATATATATTTTTTAAGAAATATATCATATTTAATATACAAAAAGTAAAAACACAGTTTGTAGCTTCTTCAATTTTATACTTAAGAAATAATTAGAAATCGCGCTAATTTTCCTAAAGACATCAACTGTTTTCTTCCTAAAAATTTTTATTTGTAAAAGAGTCGACATATAACCCAATATTTCAATTTTTTTCTGTTTATGACATCTATTTTCGAGTGAAAAAACCAAATTTTTTTAAAAAAAGCTAAAAAATTATTTCAATTTATCAATATATATTTTTTAAGAAATATATCATATTTAATATACCAAAAGTAAAAACGCAGTTTGTAGCTTCTTCAATTTTATATTTACGAAATAATTAGAAATCGCGCTAATTTTCCTAAAGACATCAACTATTTTCTTCCTAAAAATTTTTATTTGTAAAAGAGTCGACATATAACCCAATATTTCAATATTTTTCTGTTTATGGCATATATTTTCGAGTGAAAAAACCAAATTTTTTAAAATAAAGTTAACAAAATATTTCCATTTATCAATATATATTTTTTAAGAAATATATCATATTTAATATACCAAAAGTAAAAACGCAGTTTGTAGCTTCTTCAATTTTATACTTACGAAATAATTAGAAATCGCGCTAATTTTCCTATAGACATCAACTATTTTCTTCCTAAAAATTTTTATTTGTAAAAGAGTCGACATATAACCCAATATTTCAATATGTTTCTGTTTATGACATCTATCTTCGAGTGAAAAAACCAATTTTTTTGAAAAAAAAAGCTAAACAATTATTTCAATTTATCAATATATATTTTTTAAGAAATATATCATATTTAATATACAAAAAGTAAAAACGCAGTTTGTAGCTTCTTCAATTTTATATTTACGAAATAATTAGAAATCGCGCTAATTTTCCTAAAGACATCAACTATTTTCTTCCTAAAAATTTTTATTTGTAAAAGAGTCGACATATAACCCAATATTTCAATATTTTTCTGTTTATGACATCTATTTTCGAGTGAAAAAACCAATTTTTTTTAAAAAAAGTTAAAAAATTATTTCCATTTATCAATATATATTTTTTAAGAAATATATCATATTTAATATACCAAAAGTAAAAACGCAGTTTGTAGCTTCTTCAATTTTATACTTACGAAATAATTAGAAATCGCGCTAATTTTCCAAAAGACATCAACTATTTTCTTGCTAAAAATTTTTATTTGTAAAAGAGTCGACATATAACCCAATATTTCAATATGTTTCTGTTTATGACATCTATCTTCGAGTGAAAAAACCAATTTTTTTGAAAAAAAAGCTAAACAATTATTTCAATTTATCAATATATATTTTTTAAGAAATATATCATATTTAATATACAAAAAGTAAAAACGCAGTTTGTAGCTTCTTCAATTTTATACTTACGAAATAATTAGAAATCGCGCTAATTTTCCTAAAGACATCAACTATTTTCTTCCTAAAAATTTTTATTTGTAAAAGAGTCGACATATAACCCAATATTTCAATATTTTTCTGTTTATGACATCTATTTTCGAGTGAAAAAACCAAATTTTTTTAAAAAAAGTTAAAAAATTATTTCCATTTATCAATATATATTTTTTAAGAAATATATCATATTTAATATACCAAAAGTAAAAACGCAGTTTGTAGCTTCTTCAATTTTATACTTACGAAATAATTAGAAATCGCGCTAATTTTCCTAAAGACATCAACTATTTTCTTGCTAAAAATTTTTATTTGTAAAAGAGTCGACATATAACCCAATATTTCAATATTTTTCTGTTTATGGCATCTATTTTCGAGTGAAAAAACCAAATTTTTTTAAAAAAAGTTAAAAAATTATGTCCATTTATCAATATATATTTTTTAAGAAATATATATCATATTTAATATACAAAAAGTAAAAACGCAGTTTGTAGCTTCTTCAATTTTATATTTACGAAATAATTAGAAATCGCGCTAATTTTCCTAAAGACATCAACTATTTTCTTCCTAAAAATTTTTATTTGTAAAAGAGTCGACATATAACCCAATATTTCAATATTTTTCTGTTTATGGCATCTATTTTCGAGTGAAAAAACCAAATTTTTTAAAATAAAGTTAACAAAATATTTCCATTTATCAATATATATTTTTTAAGAAATATATCATATTTAATATACAAAAAGTAAAAACGCAGTTTGTAGCTTCTTCAATTTTATATTTACGAAATAATTAGAAATCGCGCTAATTTTCCTAAAGACATCAACTATTTTCTTCCTAAAAATTTTTATTTGTAAAAGAGTCGACATATAACCCAATATTTCAATATTTTTCTGTTTATGGCATCTATTTTCGAGTGAAAAAACCAAATTTTTTTAAAAAAAGTTAAAAAATTATTTCCATTTATCAATATATATTTTTTAAGAAATATATCATATTTAATATACAAAAAGTAAAAACGCAGTTTGTAGCTTCTTCAATTTTATATTTACGAAATAATTAGAAATCGCGCTAATTTTCCTAAAGACATCAACTATTTTCTTCCTAAAAATTTGTATTTGTAAAAGAGTCGACATATAACCCAATATTTCAATATTTTTCTGTTTATGGCATCTATTTTCGAGTGAAAAAACCAAATTTTTTTAAAAAAAGTTAAAAAATTATTTCCATTTATCAATATATATTTTTTAAGAAATATATCATATTTAATATACAAAAAGTAAAAACACAGTTTGTAGCTTCTTCAATTTTATACTTACGAAATAATTAGAAATCGCGTTAATTTTCCTAAAGACATCAACTATTTTCTTCCTAAAAATTTTTATTTGTAAAAGAGTCGACATATAACCCAATATTTCAATCAGCCCGATTCTAAATATCCGCACGGATTTCTTTCCTTGCGGAAATTTTTGTTCGCCAGGAAAATTTCCGCCAATTCTCTTTCACTAGTGAACAGAAAAATTGGTGAAGAGGAATTTCGAATTTTCGAAATCAGCTGTGCTGCCATTTCACGCTTGATTTTGGTACTACTTTTTGTGCAAAATATAAAAACTTGTAATAAAAAGTTGTTAAATTAGATAAATTAAGAATAAAAATGCATAGTATTGCCTTTCCAATGGTAGCATGTGTATAAACGAAAGATTCTGTAGCACTGGATTGTAACAGAGGTCTAAAACAAGAAGGTTGCGTGATGATACGAGGCCACTTTAGTTGCGGGATTATTGGAAGAGCTAACAAAACTCTTTTTAGTGAATTTTATTGATTCAATTGTTTTGCAGATGTATTGAAATTTTAAAACTATAAATAAAGCCGCATACAAATATTTGTTGGACATTTTAAAAGCATACACACAACAAGCCTAAAAACTGTTTGCGCTTTCACTAAAGAAGCCCATCTGAAACATGTGTTATAAATAAGATGGTGCCTTTTTCGATTCCACAATACATTCTACTGGTGGTCCGGCCGAACTTACCTCCTCCTCATTTTGCCAACATCCTTTAAGGAAGACGCAGAGTTTAACAGATGCCTTTGAATAAAGCTTATTAAAGTGTCTATTTGCCGATTATTTATACTTTTCGCCCTACAAATCCAAAAACAATACGATATTAATGTGTATTAGTCGTTTTTAATTATTAAAAGTTAAATTTTCTTACATCTTGTTCAGCGTTCACTGTAAATTGGCTGGTGAAATATCTCCCGAAAAACTGTTGTGTATTCTCCCCTTTCTTTTCATTTATGATACCTACTTTACTCGCCAAACCGCTTTTTCGAACATCGTTTAGAATAGGCGAAGAGCGAGAAGCGAACAAATACGTGCGGATTTTATGTTCAGAATAAGGGAATAGGGAGAAGCGGAAAAATACGTGCGGATTTTTCGTTTAGAATTGGGCTGAATATGTTTCTGTTTATGACATCTATCTTCGAGTGAAAAAACCAATTTTTTTGAAAAAAAAAGCTAAACAATAATTTCAATTTATTGAAGGTTCGAGGAGTTTAAGTTGTAATTAACGACTGACTCTTTATTGAATATGAATGTGAAGAGAGAAGTAAAAACAGACATGGTTGCATTACAGAGTATTGTGATATTAAGACCATGTTATATAAAATGAATGGATGAACTACTTCGCCTCCACAACACCCCCTCTCGAAGTAGAGAATGTACTGCTCATGTGCTGCGCTCGACAAGTCCCAAATTCGTTGAACAGATATTGTGTTTCATTTTCGTGAGACCCTTAGTGAGCACGTCCGCTGGCATTTCTTGTGTTGGCATATACTTTATTGTGATTGTTCCATTAGTTACACAGTCACGGATGAAATGGTGACGTATATCGATATGTTTCGTTCGTGGATGGAAATTCGAAGATGTGGCCAGCTTTTGTGCGCTTTGATTATCATTGAACAACTTTACGCTGGCACAATCGATTCCCAATTCGTTTAATGCTGATTTCAAATATAAAGCTTCTTTAGTAGCTTCAGTTAATGCGATGTATTCTGACTCGGTGCTAGAAAGCGAGACAGTACGTTGCTTACGAGCCTCCCAACTTATGGAAGATCCGGCGAAAATAAATGCAAAGCCGGAATATGAGCGCCTGTCAGCAGAATTTGCGGCCCAGTCGGCATCGACAACGCCGTACAACTCCGCACCTGTCTTCTTGTACAGTAAACCCTTTTGTAGTGTACCTCTAACGTAACGCAGAATTCTCTTGGCTGACTTCCAATGCTCTTCGTTGTAGTTGCTGTTAAATTGGCTCATGAAATTAACAGCAAATGCTATGTCAGGTCTGGTATACACCGCCAGATACATTAATGCACCGATCATATTCTGATACGGATACTTTGCCATTATAGCTTCGTTTTTGGTTTCGGGCATAGTTAGTTTGCAATTCGCTTCAATTGGCATTTGCGAAGGATTGCACTCTGACATGCCGAACCTCTCCAGTACTGATTGTGCATATGATTGTTGTGATATAAATATCTCGCTCTTCTCCAGATTTTGATAAAAATCTATACCAAGGCATCGGTTGACCCTCCCGATGTCCTTCATGTCGAAATGCTGTGAAAGTGCTGCTTTTGTATCTTTTAACCAATTACACTGTCTTACAAAATTTTAAAAAAATATTTGCACCAAAGCTGAGATATTTTTCTTCCACCTCAAAGCATCGAAAAACATAGAAAAATGTGAAAAAAGTGGGGGGTAAACCGGAGAAATTCTGAGTTATTTCAATTTGACTGTTTTTTGAAAAATTAGCAAAATTTATCCCTGTTTTCTCCTATTCAAACCTAATTATCTTCTTTGGTACATCTGCTATATCGACAATCTTTACTTTTTTTCAAAAGGGAAGATTTTGCGCAAATTTTATGCTATCGCTCACTTTTTTCGACTTCCCCATTTAAAAGATATCGTCGAAAATGTCAACAGTCAAATTTAACGAAAACCTCATTTTCGTTATATATACCGAGCTTTGACGTCAGAAATCTATAGAACCGCTTAAGACACGACCCTCCTATCTTGTAGGAAATTTTATAGCAAAAATTTCGGTATATATAGATCTTGAAAAATATGCAAACTAATTGGCCCTTTACAAAAAAAGGGCAAGTTCAGAAAAAATTAGAGTTTTTTATAAAATACAGTTTTATTGTCTTTTCACGTAGTATAACTTCGTCTCTTTCAAAATTCATAATATTTGTTATTAGATAAGATAACATTTTTTTAATTTTCCTGTTCACAATTTTCATATTTTAATCAAAAACCCCCACTCATTGAATGAATTTTGCAATGTAAGTCTAGGACTGGACACAACCATTTATTTGTTTATTAAAATCAGCTGTATATGCCTATTAACATCTCTGATTTTTGAGGTGCCAAAATCGAGTATTGGCGAAACCCAAGAAAGTTAAATACAAAGTTAAATAAAAATAAAAATTAAGTGTAATACCTAAGACAGACATATGGTGTCTACACCACAATGTGTACTACAATGAAAGCTCAGGAAACCATGTAATAGCATAGTGACACACATTTGGTTTTCTATGACGTTGGCACTTACCAGCTGATTAAACAAAATAAAAAAGCAAAGTTAAAAATAAAATAAAACAAAAATGAACTCAATGAAAACTCGAAACTGCGTGCTCCTTTGCCAGCTGCGTGCACATCTTTGCATATATATGGCTATTTTTATGTGCTCCATGCAGCTCATGGCTAAATTGAGCCCACACACAAACTAATTGGCCCTTTACAAAAAAAGGGCAAGTTCAGAAAAAATTAGAGTTTTTTCTAAAATACAGTTTTATTGTCTTTTCACGTAGTTTAACTTCGTATTCTTTTTATCACAAGTTATTTGATCAAATCATACATGCTTTATATTACTCCGACATTTCCTGAAAGTGTATCTTAGATTTCGATTTGGCTTTTCCTCCTTGTCATTTTCTGACAGTGCCAAGAACCAGACATACTCCCCCATCATACGACTCGTGCATTTCCTTTTGTGTCTGGTCTCGATCACTTTGATCACCAAGGTTTTTTGGAAAAAAATCAAGATGTGAGTTGAGAAAATGTAGTTTCAATAGTTAAGTTCGAAAGCATATTGAGTTCCGTACCATGAAAGCAGGCAAGAAACCATTGAAATTGAGTGAAGTTGCTAATTGTACTACGTTGCAGTGCAATGAACACAGCCAATTCGTCTGTCACAATCAGGTGTTTTATGTCATTTTGACAACAAATATTAATTTAAAAAATCAACAAATTTATATCAGAAATAGAAAAAAAATTCAAAAAAGGACGTTGGGAGCGACGCAATTAAAAAAATAATTGCAGTGTGGGCTCAATTTAGCCATGAGCTGCATGGAGCACATAAAAATAGCCATATATATGTAGGACTTACCTCCACGAGCCCTATTTCCAATCACTGAACACACCGGTTTATTTGTAATTGAAGTTTGTTTAATTAGTAATAATAGTTTGTACATAGTTCATATTGAGGTTATTGTTATAATTAATTTAAGTTTATTTTAAACGATTACATGCGCGCGGTACATTTTGCGCGGACGGAAAACGAGCGAAGTTCACGACGAGTGCTTAACAACTAACTCTCCTTCTCTTCTCCTAATTCTGCCTAAGCCGTTCGCTTCGCCGTGGCGTTGCCACGCTGTCAGGATTAATTCCCACATTCGGCCGTCCTGATGGGTTATTCGACCCGAATGACGAACCCCACGGTTTCACGAACTCGCATACAGTTGATGTTTTACTTGGACCTTCGCTGTTCCCTATTTTCTTAACCTCATATCTCCCGTGATTTAACTTAGCGGTTATCTCGTACGGCCCTAAATACTTCGGCTTCAACTTAGTGTTGGTCCCAAACTGCGTTTTCTTTATTGCGACCAAATCACCAACTGCGTATTCTTTTCCTTTCTTCCGATTTTTGTTAAAATTTTTACGATTTTCTGTTTGAATTTTATTTATATTTTCCTGAGCTTTTTCCCTAACTGATTCCCTCTCTTCGTTTAATTCCTCCATAACTAAGTCGTCATGAATTTCCCTTAGATCTGGGTAATCTGATACACGCATATCTATTCCTGTAAGAACTTTGAATGGAGTTGCCTTTGTGCTTCTCGGAGCTGTACTGTTCATTATTTGTTGAACTTTGTCGACGCAGCCATACCAGCGAGCTGGGTCGTTGTGGCACAGTTTTGAAACCATTGGTACTACAACTTTGTGGACTCTCTCCACCTGCCCATTCCCGCGGGGTACACCCGTCGCTATTTGTAAATGCTGTATATTTTCGCGCTCGCAGTATTCTTTAAATAAGTTAGATGTGAACGCGCTTCCCCTATCTGACACTATACGCTTTGGGTTTCCAAAGATCGCCGCCTGTTTTTGAAGCCGTTCAACTACTTCTTCTGCCCCAGTAGACTTTGTTGGATATAACCATACGAATTTCGAAAACCCGTCCACTACAACAAAAATATGGTTATATTTTTTCCGCGTTTCAGTCAGTGGCCCCACGTGGTCCACATGATATGTGCCTAATGGATCTGAAGCTTTGTTGATTGTCGTCAACAACCCTTCCCTTTTCCCTGCTTTAGCATCCGTTATGATGCATTCAACGCATCCCCTCACCACCCTACTGACCTTGCTAGTTACGTTTGGTATGTAATAAAATTTTTCGACCAACTCTTGCGTCTTTTTAGCTGCGAAGTGACCTTGATTGTGTGCTAACCGTATGATTTCATCTTCCATTGAAGAAGGTCCACTAAAAGTTCTTTAGCTATATCTTTATAAAGTACTTCGTTCCGTAGAAAATAATCATCGTATTCGTCCTTTTCCAAAACCTTTTTGACTGCCTTAATCCACTCGTCTTCTGATTGCGCATCTCGTAATCGAAACTTTATCGAATCTTCGATTATTAAACAGTATACGCGGCTGAGAGCGTCAACATGTCTCATGCGTGTCCCTGCTCGGTGCTCTACAGTGTAGTCATACTCCTGTAGATATATAGCCCATCTCATAATCCGGTCCGTTACATCCCGTTTGCTCATGGTAAGAGCGAATGCGTTGCAATCCGTAACGATTTTAAATTTCACGTCCCTAAGATAAATTCTCCATTTCTTCACGGCCGCTATGACCGCCAAAACCTCAAGTTCGTACGAGCTATACTTCTCCTCAGCTGGTGTTGTCTTCCTACTCATGAATTCAACTGGATGCAACAGCTGATCCTCTCCATCCCTCTGCAATAGCACTGCCCCATATCCGTATTTCGAGGCATCCGCGTGGACCTCTGTGTATGCCGTCGGATTATACAATTTTAATGCTGGTGCGTTCACTAACGCACTTTTCAACTCTCGAATGGCTATAAAGTGTTCGTCGGCCAGAGAAAACTTAGTATCGTTTTTCAGCAAATCTGTCAACGGTTTTGCTACCGTTGCGTAATTTCTAACGAAACGTCTGAAAAATGAGGTTAACCCTAAGAACCGTTGAATTTCTTTCTTGCTTTTTGGTATTGGAAAGTTTTCCACTGCCCTAGTTTTCTCGCTTGACGGCAAAATTTGTCCCATTTCTATGATATACCCCAAGAAGTTTATTTGCCGTTTCAAAAATTGGCACTTCGACCACTGCATATTCAACCCGTATTCACTCGCGCGCTCTAAAACTATCTTGAGTTTACGTATACCTTCGGCTTCGTCTTTGGACGGGATGACGATATCGTAAGTAAATCATGGAAAACTGCTTGTATGTACCTACAAAATACCGCTGGCGAGTTGGATATGCCAAATGGTACGAAACGAAATTCGTACTGCCCTGTTTGTGTAACAAATGACGTGTATTTTCTAGAACCCTCCTCTATCGGAACGTGAAAGAATCCATCTTTCAGGTCCAAGGTCGTGTACACATACGCGCCGTATAATTTGTCAAGCACTTCATCAATAACTGTCATCGGAAAATTATCTCGTATAATTTTCTCATTTACTTTCCTATAGTCCACACACAATCTCTTTGATCCGTTTTTCTTAGTGGTGAGTACTATCGGAGAAGCATATTCAGACGAGCTTTTCCGTATAATACCTTCCTTTGCCCAAGACGTGATTTGCTCATCTACCCATTTCTGATCAGTAAAAGTCATCCTGCGTGGTCGCTGATAAACGGGCACTTCATCCATCAATATCAACTTCATTTCTACCGGTGATTTTTCTGGTTTCCTAGGCGTATAACTCTCTATCAAACTCTCGATTTCATCAGCATACTCTTTCCCTACACCTGACAGATCAATATTTTGCTGCTGCACGACTTCTTCCATGTCCCTTGCTAAACACAACGTTTCAAATTCACCAAGCCAAACCCCATTTGAACTACTCCCCTGACTAGTTCCCTTCGCAAATTTCACGTCCCCAGAAGTGGCGTTGCTACCGACTGCCGCAGTAGAAGGTACGACTGATACCTGTGTATCATCTGTCGCACTTGGCCTAACCATCTCTTCCTGACGTTTACTTGCCCGCGTAACCGCAGCTACGTTACTTACCAACGGCTTGAATTGAATCTCGTCACCCTTGACTACAAACTCGAATTTCTTTAAAACGTCGCACCCTATAATCGCCGCATATGGCACGTCTCTTTCGTGGACAACATGGAATAGTACTTCCAGCACTACCGCCCCTACCTGTATTTCGGCATTAAAGCAACCCAATGTCGTGAGTTGACCTTTTCCTACTCCACATAAGTGAAGCTTATCGTTAATTAGGTCGACACCACCTAACATCAAGAGTGTGTCATTTCTCATGACACTATATTTACTACCCGTGTCCACCAATGCAGAAAAATTTATATTATTTATAGTAATTTCCAAAAAGTAAAAATCGTTTTGTTTCTTTGCAACATTATCCGCTTTACCATCCTCGATCATGCTTATAGGCTCATTTTTCACCTCTTTGGCCTTTTCTTTGCACTCATAGGAGTAATGTCCGGCTTGCTTGCATTTAAAACATTTCACATTGCTTTCTTTGCCACAGTTTTTTGCAATGTGACCCTCCTTATTGCATTTAAAACAAACTTTTTTATAGATATTTTGTTTGTCTTTAACATCACTAGCATTTGTTGAGGTTTGAGGCGCACTCGACTTATTTAACGAATAGTGAGGCCCTTTAACCCTCTCATACACGCGCAATTGGTCTTTTAGTTCCTTCAGGTTTATTGCTTGATACAACATTATTTTGTTAGCCCTAACATCCGGAATTCCCTCTACAAAATACGAAATGATACTTTGATCATCCAGCGATATGGGTTTACCCATTTCAATTAGTACATATAAATATTCATTAAGGCTTTCTTTTGTTTGTTTCCGCCTATTCCTCATAGCGCGATGGATTTCTGCTGCGCATATCTTTTCGCCAAATTCATCAACTAAAGCATTTTTAAGAGAATCCCAATCCCTTACACCCACCAATCCCCGAGCAAATATTTTAGCAGCACCTGTCAGAAGTTGTTTTGCATAAACAAACTTTTGCAACTGATTCCAGCCCACTGTATCAGCTACGTCTTCAAATTCAACAATCCAATGCTTGACGTCAATAGAATTGTCGCCCGTAAATGAAGATATGCTCTCTTTAATATCGCGAAGCGTAAAAGCAACCCTATCTGTTCTGTTTTCACGCACATATTCATTTCCCACAGATCTAAAGGAATGTACACTACCCGCTTCATTTTCATTATCTTCATCGCAATGAAAATGTTCCAACAACCTATTTTGCAAATCCCTCTTTAACCCGTATGAGTTTAAATTAAGCTCTCTCAGCTTCGCTCTTAGCTCGTCAACCGTCAACGCTCTTATTTCATTTGCTTCCATTTCGCAAATCAAAGTAAACAAGGAAATCAAATAAAATCAATCAAAAATGAAAATACATAAAAAGACACATACATTAATACATCAATTTTTACGACTATATGCTGCATTCTTGGTTTCTTCTTCTTGTGCGCTGTCGACTCCGCTCTTCGTTGTTGCTGCTACTGCTGCCTTCGTTCCGATTCGGTTTCTTTGTATGTAACTTTTTGTTTTTGTTTTTTTTTTTTTTTTTTTTTTTTTGTGTGTTTCGTTTGTTTCTATTATGTGAATGTTTGATGTTTCGTTTGTTCACTTCGTGACTTTTGTTTTTTGTGTGTTTGGCACTCTTATTTCGCTCTTTTCAATAAGTATTTGTTATTCTTGTTGTATTTTTTATGTTCGCTCTGTTTTCTCATTTTTCACTTTTGAATCGTTTAACTGTCGATTCGGTTTTTTTTTCCAAAGGACGCTAAACTGGCGTCGCTGCTTCCACTAATACAAATTAACTGACCGCGATGTAAGTACGTGTGTGTATGTATTTGCTTACACTTGCACGGACATGTCTCACTAGGCCAACAGGTAAACTGTACGCTTTTTAAAACTTTTTTTTTTCACGTTCTATATGCGCATACGGCAAACTTTTCCAACATATAAAATCACTGCTCACAATTTGTATGTACATATGCATGTATTACTTTACGTCTGCGCAACTTGTTTCACTGACAAACTGTACGTTTTACACCACGCTTTCCCAAAAGGAATTTTTTCCAGAACAATCTAGGTGCTCGTATACATATTTATGTATGTACATATGTGGCTGCATTAGCTTCCACCCTGTCCACTTCCACTTACAGTTGTTATATCGCACACGCGACTGTTCTTAACACTTTTTTTTTCTCACAGCACTTCTAATTGTTCAAACGTTTCATTTAGCACAGTATTTTAATTAAATTTTTCCATTTTTCCGGTCTTACAATCCCGGTTGAGCCCCCACTTTGTAGGACTTACCTCCACGAGCCCTATTTCCAATCACTGAACACACCGGTTTATTTGTAATTGAAGTTTGTTTAATTAGTAATAATAGTTTGTACATAGTTCATATTGAGGTTATTGTTATAATTAATTTAAGTTTATTTTAAACGATTACATGCGCGCGGTACATTTTGCGCGGACGGAAAACGAGCGAAGTTCACGACGAGTGCTTAACAACTAACTCTCCTTCTCTTCTCCTAATTCTGCCTAAGCCGTTCGCTTCGCCGTGGCGTTGCCACGCTGTCAGGATTAATTCCCACATATATGCAAAGATGTGCACGCAGCTGGCAAAGGAGCACGCAGTTTCGAGTTTTCATTGAGTTCATTTTTGTTTTATTTTATTTTTAACTTTGCTTTTTTATTTTGTTTAATCAGCTGGTAAGTGCCAACGTCATAGAAAACCAAATGTGTGTCACTATGCTAATTCATGGTTTCCTGAGCTTTCATTGTAGTACACATTGTGGTGTAGACACCATATGTCTGTCTTAGGTATTACACTTAATTTTTATTTTTATTTAACTTTGTATTTAACTTTCTTGGGTTTCGCCAATACTCGATTTTGGCACCTCAAAAATCAGAGATGTTAATAGGCATATACAGCTGATTTTAATAAACAAATAAATGGTTGTGTCCAGTCCTAGACTTACATTGCAAAATTCATTCAATGAGTGGGGGTTTTTGATTAAAATATATAAAAAACTCTAATTTTTTCTGAACTTGCCCTTTTTTTGTAAAGGGCCAATTAGTTTGCATATTTTTCAAGATCTATATATACCGAAATTTTTGCTATAAAATTTCCTACAAGATAGGAGGGAAAAAATTGGTCGTGTCTTAAGCGGTTCTATAGATTTCTGACGTCAAAGCTCGGTATATATAACGAAAATGAGGTTTTCGTTAAATTTGACTGTTGACATTTTCGACGATATCTTTTAAATGGGGAAGTCAAAAAAAGTGAGCGATATCATAAAATTTGCGCGAAATCTTCCCTTTTGAATAAAAGTAAAGATTGTCCATATAGCAGATGTACCAAAGAAGATAATTAGGCTTGAATGTGAGAAAACAGGGATAAATTTTGCAAATTTTTCAAAAAACAGTCAAATTGAAATAACTCAGAATTTCTCCGGTTTACCCCCCCTTTTTTCACATTTTTCTATGTTTTTCGATGCTTTGAGCACGAAAAAAAATATATCAGCTTTGGTGCAAAATCATTGTAAGACAGTGTTATCGTTGTTCGAAGCCAACAGCAAATCGTCGACGTATATCACAACCAACATGATAGACTCGCCTTCACGGCGTACGTAAAAACATGGATCGAATTTCGTTGGTTCCAAACCAATCTTGCGTAGGGTAAGGGATAATTTTTGGTACCACATTAACCCTGACTGACGCAAACCATAGAGTGCTTTCGACACTAAACACGTAGGGTTGCTTTGTTTTAGTGCGACTCGCCACTCTTCCGCTGTCTGCTTAATCTCTTTGCTATGCTTCGTCAAGCCGTTTGAGCCCACAGGTTTACCTCGTTGTATTTTTTGTAATACGCTCATAAGCAGATCAGGAACGTCCATATATATTTTCTCATCCAGATCCCCATTCAAATATGCAGTGATTACATCCATCTGATGTATCTGAAGATCTAGCTCCGCAGCCAATGATGTGAAAAGTCGCACAGAAGTTGCTCGGACGACAGGAGATGAGATATCATGAAAATCTTCACCTGGACGTTGAGCGTAGCCCTTTGCTACAAGTCTAACCTTCTTTAAATTATCATCTTTAGTACGGAAAACGAGTTTATTACCAATTACCTTACGATCTGCATGTTTTTCTGTAATTTGCCAAGTTTTATTTCGAATATGCGCCAAAAACTCGTCTTCAAGCGCCTTCAACCACATAGACGCTTCGTCGGTTTTCATAGCCTCTGCTAAAGTTTGAGGGTCGTCAGTTATAAGGCCAGCTGATTCTCCCTCATTGCATTCGAAGAAGAAATCATCTGCATCTGCCTCACCCCCCACTGAATCAGCGCCTTCAATTGTTGCATTATTGTTATACACTTTTCGTGGCCTTCCTCGCTGGCCAGTACGTAAAAAAGTTGGCCGACCTCTACCACGTCGAGCCTCACCTGCACCTATTTCAACTCTGGGTGCATTTGACGATTCTTCGTCATCGTTGTTTATACTCGTATCATTTTCTAACAAAATTTCGATCTCACCATTATCGATTGCACGTTTACCATTGTCACCGATACTATCGCTATTGTTATCGGATTCAAAGTCTTCAAAGGTTCCTTCAAAACCCATTTTGTCAATAAGCTTTACATCGCGGCTTATTACAACGCGCCTTTTTGTTTGCGACCATAGACGGTACGCCTTCGAGTCATCAGAATAGCCAACTAATATACATGGCTCCGCGCGCGAGTCAAATTTTCCCTTCGAGGGATTTTTATTTAGCGCATACGCTTTTGTACCAAATATTTTCATATACGCCACAGTTGGATTACGATTTGTCCATGCTCTATATGGCACCTCACCCGTCGTTCTAGTTACGCAACGATTTCTTATATAACATGCCGTGTTCACTGCTTCGGCCCAAAATGACCCAGGTGCATTTGCATGCTTCATCATGCACCTGGCCATTTCAACAAGGGTTCGATTCTTACGCTCCGCCAAACCGTTCTGCTGCGGGGTATACGGAGCCGTAAGACGACGTTTAATACCGCACTCACTCAGAAAATTGTCAAACTTCTCATTACAATATTCGCGGCCATTATCGGACTGCAAAGCTTTTATTTTCTTTCCCGTAAATGTCTCAACTTTAGCTTTGTACTGCTTGAACACACTTAGTACGTCCGATTTGTTTTTTATAAAGTATATCACACCATCTCGACTTTTCGTCTATAAAGGTAACAAAATATTTTGCACCACCATTTGACGCATGTCTCATCGGACCACACACGTCGCTATGCACAATTTCGAGTAAATCATTTACCCTATCTGTATCGGATTTTGGAAAGGGTGCACGCACTTGTTTCTCACTAGCACAGATTTCACAGTCTGATAATTTGTCATTTTGTTTAAATTTAAGACCATACACAGGGCCATTTGCCATCTTTTTCAAGTCGCGTTCGTTTACGTGACCCATTCTGTAGTGCCACAAATCAACATCATTTTTAATATTTGCAAAATTAGCCACATTTGCCGAAGTTTTCAAAAAGAACAAATTTCCAATTCTTTCGGCCTCTAACTCCACTTTATTTTCTTTGTTTATAATAGCGGCACCATTCTTTTCAAATTTTACAGAATAACCCTTGTCGGTAATTTTAGCAACCGACATCAAATTTGTACGAAAATCAGATACATGTAATACATTATCTAATTCCAAATCAATTTGCTTTCCGCGAACGTCCATTTTTGTGCACACCTTACCGACACCACTTATTTTTGTCGAACAATTGTTTGCCAAATTTACTTCATCATTTACTTGTTTTATATTTTCAAACATGTTAATATTTGCACTCATGTGTGATGTGCAACCACTATCAAGGCACCACTTTGTATTTCCTACAGGCATTGCATATGCTTTTTCCACTGTATTCAAATTTACTTTTGCTTTTTCATTCAATTCTTCACTCGCACGGCTGTTTTGTTTTGATTCTTTGCTTATGCAATTTCTCGCGATGTGGCCTGCTTTGCCACAACGAAAACACTTTATTTGTTTTGATTTTGTTACACTTCTGTCGACGCTAGTTTGATTTTGCTTTTTCTTTACGTAAAGCACATTGTTGTTATTCTTTTCTTCTTTCGATTTTCGCGACTCATGCTCTTCAAGTATTTTTACACGAAGTACCTCTGTCTTTGGCAGTTCGTCGCGCGTTTCTACTGCGCACCTGAATGTTTCGTACGACGCCGGCAGAGAATATAAAAGCAAAATTGCCAACAACTCGTCGCCAATAGCGACTCCTATTTCTTTCAACTTAGCGACAGCGTCGAAAAAGGAATTGATATGATCGCGAACATTCTCGTCTTCTGTCATGCGCGACAGAGCGACGCGCTTTAGTAACGTTGCTTTTCTTGCAGGTCCCTTCGACTGAAATGTCGATTCTAACCTCAACCAAATATTGCGTGCAATGCTGCACTCTGAGATTAATCCTAACTCTGATGGTGAAATAGCCAATGTAATGTCCGCTGATGCTTTTTGATCAGCAATTGTCCACTCCGCCGCTTGCGCAGCATTTGCTGGCTTCACTATAGAGCCATCTACATAGCCCCACAAGTCATTTTTAATCAGAATTGCACGCATTTGCAATTTCCATGAATCGTAATTGTCCGCGTTTAGCGGCGCAATTCTCACTACACCTGCCATATTAGTCAGGCACTGTAACTTTTGTATTTTCACAAAAAATACACTTCATTTGTATTCTTTAAAGTTTTAACTTTTCTTTAACCGAATACACTTCACTTTTATTTGTTAGCGCTGGGCCCATAACCTGAAGGTTCGAGGAGTTTAAGTTGTAATTAACGACTGACTCTCTATTGAATATGAATGTGAAGAGAGAAGTAAAAACAGACATGGTTGCATTACTGAGTATTGTGATATTAAGACCATGTTATATAAAATGAATGGATGAACTACTTCGCCTCCACAACATTTATCAATACATATTTTTTAAGAAATATATCATATTTAATATACAAAAAGTAAAAACACAGTTTGTAGCTTCTTCAATTTTATACTTACGAAATAATTAGAAATCGCGTTAATTTTCCTAAAGACATCAACTATTTTCTTCCTAAAAATTTTTATTTGTAAAAGAGTCGACATATAACCCAATATTTCAATATGTTTCTGTTTATGACATCTATCTTGGAGTGAAAAAACCAAATTTTTATAAAAAAAAGCTAAAAAATTATTTCAATTTATCAATATATGTATATTTTTTAAGAAATATATCATATTTAATATACAAAAAGTAAAAACACAGTTTGTAGCTTCTTCAATTTTATACTTACGAAATAATTAGAAATCGCGTTAATTTTCCTAAAGACATCAACTATTTTCTTCCTAAAAATTTTTATTTGTAAAAGAGTCGACATATAACCCAATATTTCAATATTTTTCTGTTTATGGCATCTATTTTCGAGTGAAAAAACCAAATTTTTTTAAAAAAAGTTAAAAAATTAATTCCATTTATCAATATATATTTTTTAAGAAATATATCATATTTAATATACAAAAAGTAAAAACACAGTTTGTAGCTTCTTCAATTTTATACCTACGAAATAATTAGAAATCGCGTTAATTTTCCTAAAGACATCAACTATTTTCTTCCTAAAAATTTTTATTTGTAAAAGAGTCGACATATAACCCAATATTTCAATATGTTTCTGTTTATGACATCTATCTTCGAGTGAAAAAACCAATTTTTTTGAAAAAAAAAGCTAAACAATTATTTCAATTTATCAATATATATTTTTTAAGAAATATATCATATTTAATATACAAAAAGTAAAAACGCAGTTCTTCAATTTTATACTTACGAAATAATTAGAAATCGCGCTAATTTTCCTAAAGACATCAACTATTTTCTTCCTAAAAATTTTTATTTGTAAAAGAGTCGACATATAACCCAATATTTAAATATTTTTCTGTTTATGACATCTATTTTCGAGTGAAAAAACCAAATTTTTTTAAAAAAAGTTAAAAAATTATTTCCATTTATCAATATATATTTTTTAAGAAATATATCATATTTAATATACCAAAAGTAAAAACGCAGTTTGTAGCTTCTTCAATTTTATACTTACGAAATAATTAGAAATCGCGCTAATTTTCCTAAACACATCAACTATTTTCTCCCTAAAAATAATATTTCAATATTTTTCTGTTTATGGCATCTATTTTCGAGTGAAAAAACCAAATTTTTTTTAAAAAAGTTAAAAAATTATTTCCATTTATCAATATATATTTTTTAAGAAATATATATCATATTTAATATACAAAAAGTAAAAGCGCAGTTTGTAGCTTCTTCAATTTTATATTTACGAAATAATTAGAAATCGCGCTAATTTTCCCAAAGACATCAACTATTTTCTTCCTAAAAATTTTTATTTGTAAAAGAGTCGACATATAACCCAATATTTCAATATTTTTCTGTTTATGGCATCTATTTTCGAGTGAAAAAACCAAATTTTTTTAAAAAAAGTTACAAAATTATTTCCATTTATCAATATATATTTTTTAAGAAATATATCATATTTAATATACAAAAAGTAAAAACGCAGTTTGTAGCTTCTTCAATTTTATATTTACGAAATAATTAGAAATCGCGCTAATTTTCCTAAAGACATCAACTATTTTCTTCCTAAAAATTTTTATTTGTAAAAGAGTCGTCATATAACAGAATATTTCAAGATTTTTCTGTTTATGGCATCTATTTTCGAGTGAAAAAACCAAATTTTTTTAAAAAAAGTTAAAAAATTATTTCCATTTATCAATATATATTTTTTAAGAAATATATCATATTTAATATACAAAAAGTAAAAACGCAGTTTGTAGCTTCTTCAATTTTATATTTACGAAATAATTAGAAATCGCGCTAATTTTCCTAAAGACATCAACTATTTTCTTCCTAAAAATTTTTATTTGTAAAAGAGTCGACATATAACCCAATATTTCAATATTTTTCTGTTTATGGCATCTATTTTCGAGTGAAAAAACCAAATTTTTTTAAAAAAAGTTAAAAAATTATTTCCATTTATCAATATATATTTTTTAAGAAATATATCATATTTAATATACAAAAAGTAAAAACACAGTTTGTAGCTTCTTCAATTTTATACTTACGAAATAATTAGAAATCGCGCTAATTTTCCTAAAGACATCAACTATTTTCTTCCTAAAAATTTTTATTTGTAAAATAGTCGACATATAACCCAATATTTCAATATTTTTCTGTTTATGGCATCTATTTTCGAGTGAAAAAACCAAATTTTTTTAAAAAAAAGTTAAAAAATTATTTCCATTTAGCAATATATGTGTATTTTTAAAGAAATGTATCATATTTAATATACAAAAAGTAAAAACACAGTTTGTAGCTTCTTCAATTTTATACTTACGAAATAATTAGAAATCGCGTTAATTTTCCTAAAGACATCAACTATTTTCTTCCTAAAAATTTTTATTTGTAAAAGAGTCGACATATAACCCAATATTTCAATATTTTTCTGTTTATGGCATCTATTTTCGAGTGAAAAAACCAAATTTTTTTAAAAAAAGTTAAAAAATTATTTCCATTTATCAATATATATTTTTTAAGAAATATATCATATTTAATATACAAAAAGTAAAAACACAGTTTTTAGCTTCTTCAATTTTATATTTACGAAATAATTAGAAATTGCGTTAAATTTCCTAAAGACATCAACTATTTTCTTCCTAAAAATTTTTATTTGTAAAAGAGTCGACATATAACCCAATATTTCAATATTTTTCTGTTTATGGCATCTATTTTCGAGTGAAAAAACCAAATTTTTTTTTTAAAAAAGTTAAAAAATTATTTCCATTTATCAATATATATTTTTTAAGAAATATATCATATTTAATATACAAAAAGTAAAAACACTGTTTGTAGCTTCTTCAATTTTATACTTACGAAATAATTAGAAATCGCGCTAATTTTCCTAAAGACATAAACTATTTTCTTCCTAAAAATTTTTATTTGTAAAAGAGTCGACATATAACCCAATATTTCAATATTTTTCTGTTTATGGCATCTATTTTCGAGTGAAAAAACCAAATTTTTTTTTTAAAAAAGTTAAAAAATTATTTCCATTTATCAATATATATTTTTTAAGAAATATATATCATATTTAATATACAAAAAGTAAAAACGCAGTTTGTAGCTTCTTCAATTTTATATTTACGAAATAATTAGAAATTGCGTTAATTTTCCTAAAGACATCAACTATTTTCTTCCTAAAAATTTTTATTTGTAAAAGAGTCGACATATAACCCAATATTTCAATATTTTTCTGTTTATGGCATCTATTTTCGAGTGAAAAAACCAAATTTTTTTTTAAAAAAAGTTAAAAAATTATTTCCATTTATCAATATATATTTTTTAAGAAATATATCATATTTAATATACCAAAAGTAAAAACGCAGTTTGTAGCTTCTTCAATTTTTCAATAATTAGAAATCGCGCTAATTTTCCTAAAGACATCAACTATTTTCTTCCTAAAAATTTTTATTTGTAAAAGAGTCGACATATAACCCAATATTTCAATATTTTTCTGTTTATGGCATCTATTTTCGAGTGAAAAAACCAAATTTTTTTAAAAAAAGTTAAAAAATTATTTCCATTTATCAATATATATTTTTTAAGAAATATATCATATTTAATATACAAAAAGTAAAAACACAGTTTGTAGCTTCTTCAATTTTATATTTACGAAATAATTAGAAATTGCGTTAATTTTCCTAAAGACACCAACTATTTTCTTCCTAAAAATTTTTATTTGTAAAAGAGTCGACATATAACCCAATATTTCAATATTTTTCTGTTTATGGCATCTATTTTCGAGTGAAAAAACCAAATTTTTTTAAAAAAGTTAAAAAATTATTTCCATTTATCAATATATATTTTTAAGAAATATATCATATTTAATATACAAAAAGTAAAAACACAGTTTGTAGCTTCTTCAATTTTATATTTACGAAATAATTAGAAATTGCGTTAATTTTCCTAAAGACATCAACTATTTTCTTCCTAAAATTTTTATTTGTAAAAGAGTCGACATATAACCCAATATTTCAATATTTTTCTGTTTATGGCATCTATTTTCGAGTGAAAAAACCAAATTTTTTTAAAAAAGTTAAAAAATTATTTCCATTTATCAATATATATTTTTTAAGAAATATATCATATTTAATATACAAAAAGTAAAAACACAGTTTGTAGCTTCTTCAATTTTATATTTACGAAATAATTAGAAATTGCGTTAATTTTCCTAAAGACATCAACTATTTTCTTCCTAAAAATTTTTATTTGTAAAAGAGTCGACATATAACCCAATATTTCAATATTTTTCTGTTTATGGCATCTATTTTCGAGTGAAAAAACCAAATTTTTTTTTTTAAAAAAAGTTAAAAAATTATTTCCATTTATCAATATATATTTTTTAAGAAATATATCATATTTAATATACCAAAAGTAAAAACGCAGTTTGTAGCTTCTTCAATTTTTCAATAATTAGAAATCGCGCTAATTTTCCTAAAGACATCAACTATTTTCTTCCTAAAAATTTTTATTTGTAAAATAGTCGACATATAACCCAATATTTCAATATTTTTCTGTTTATGGCATCTATTTTCGAGTGAAAAAACCAAATTTTTTTAAAAAAAGTTAAAAAATTATTTCCATTTAGCAATATATGTATATTTTTTAAGAAATATATCATATTTAATATACAAAAAGTAAAAACACAGTTTGTAGCTTCTTCAATTTTATACTTACGAAATAATTAGAAATCGCGTTAATTTTCCTAAAGACATCAACTATTTTCTTCCTAAAAATTTTTATTTGTAAAAGAGTCGACATATAACCCAATATTTCAATATTTTTCTGTTTATGGCATCTATTTTCGAGTGAAAAAACCAAATTTTTTTAAAAAAAGTTAAAAAATTATTTCCATTTATCAATATATATTTTTTAAGAAATATATCATATTTAATATACAAAAAGTAAAAACTCAGTTTGTAGCTCTTCAATTTTATATTTACGAAATAATTAGAAATTGCGTTAAATTTCCTAAAGACATAAACTATTTTCTTCCTAAAAATTTTTATTTGTAAAATAGTCAACATATAACCCAATATTTCAATATTTTTCTGTTTATGGCATCTATTTTCGAGTGAAAAAACCAAATTTTTTTTTTAAAAAAGTTAAAAAATTATTTCCATTTATCAATATATATTTTTTAAGAAATATATCATATTTAATATACAAAAAGTAAAAACACAGTTTGTAGCTTCTTCAATTTTATACTTACGAAATAATTAGAAATCGCGCTAATTTTCCTAAAGACATAAACTATTTTCTTCCTAAAAATTTTTATTTGTAAAAGAGTCGACATATAACCCAATATTTCAATATTTTTCTGTTTATGGCATCTATTTTCGAGTGAAAAAACCAAATTTTTTTTTAAAAAAAGTTAAAAAATTATTTCCATTTATCAATACATATTTTTTAAGAAATATATATCATATTTAATATACAAAAAGTAAAAACGCAGTTTGTAGCTTCTTCAATTTTATATTTACGAAATAATTAGAAATTGCGTTAATTTTCCTAAAGACATCAACTATTTTCTTCCTAAAAATTTTTATTTGTGAAAGAGTCGACATATAACCCAATATTTCAATATTTTTCTGTTTATGGCATCTATTTTCGAGTGAAAAAACCAATTTTTTTTTAAAAAAAGTTAAAAAATTATTTCCATTTATGAATATATATTTTTTAAGAAATATATCATATTTAATATACCAAAAGTAAAAACGCAGTTTGTAGCTTCTTCAATTTTTCAATAATTAGAAATCGCGCTAATTTTCCTAAAGACATCAACTATTTTCTTCCTAAAAATTTTTATTTGTAAAAGAGTCGACATATAGCCCAATATTTCAATATTTTTCTGTTTATGGCATCTATTTTCGAGTGAAAAAACCAAATTTTTTTTTAAAAAAGTTAAAAAATTATTTCCATTTATCAATATATATTTTTTAAGAAATATATCATATTTAATATACAAAAAGTAAAAACTCAGTTTGTAGCTTCTTCAATTTTATATTTACGAAATAATTAGAAATTACGTTAATTTTCCTAAAGACATCAACTATTTTCTTCCTAAAAATTTTTATTTGTAAAAGAGTCGACATATAACCCAATATTTCAATATTTTTCTGTTTATGGCATCTATTTTCGAGTGAAAAAACCAAATTTTTTTTAAAAAAGTTAAAAAATTATTTCCATTTATCAATATATATTTTTTAAGAAATATATCATATTTAATATACCAAAAGTAAAAACGCAGTTTGTAGCTTCTTCAATTTTTCAATAATTAGAAATCGCGCTAATTTTCCTAAAGACATCAACTATTTTCTTCCTAAAAATTTTTATTTGTAAAAGAGTCGACATATAACCCAATATTTCAATATTTTTCTGTTTATGGCATCTATTTTCGAGTGAAAAAACCAAATTTTTTTAAAAAAAGTTAAAAAATTATTTCCATTTATCAATATATATTTTTTAAGAAATATATCATATTTAATATACAAAAAGTAAAAACACAGTTTGTAGCTTCTTCAATTTTATATTTACGAAATAATTAGAAATTGCGTTAATTTTCCTAAAGACATCAACTATTTTCTTCCTAAAAATTTTTATTTGTAAAAGAGTCGACATATAACCCAATATTTCAATATTTTTCTGTTTATGGCATCTATTTTCGAGTGAAAAAACCAAATTTTTTTAAAAAAAGTTAAAAAATTATTTCCATTTATCAATATATATTTTTTAAGAAATATATCATATTTAATATACAAAAAGTAAAAACTCAGTTTGTAGCTTCTTCAATTTTATATTTACGAAATAATTAGAAATTGCGTTAATTTTCCTAAAGACATCAACTATTTTCTTCCTAAAAATTTTTATTTGTAAAAGAGTCGACATATAACCCAATATTTCAATATTTTTCTGTTTATGGCATCTATTTTCGAGTGAAAAAACCAAATTTTTTTAAAAAAAGTTAAAAAATTATTTCCATTTATCAATATATATTTTTTAAGAAATATATCATATTTAATATACAAAAAGTAAAAACACAGTTTGTAGCTTCTTCAATTTTATATTTACGAAATAATTAGAAATTGCGTTAAATTTCCTAAAGACATAAACTATTTTCTTCCTAAAAATTTTTATTTGTAAAAGAGTCGACATATAACCCAATATTTCAATATTTTTCTGTTTATGGCATCTATTTTCGAGTGAAAAAACCAAATTTTTTTTTTAAAAAAGTTAAAAAATTATTTCCATTTATCAATATATATTTTTTAAGAAATATATCATATTTAATATACAAAAAGTAAAAACACAGTTTGTAGTTTCTTCAATTTTATACTTACGAAATAATTAGAAATCGCGCTAATTTTCCTAAAGACATAAACTATTTTCTTCCTAAAAATTTTTATTTGTAAAAGAGTCGACATATAACCCAATATTTCAATATTTTTCTGTTTATGGCATCTATTTTCGAGTGAAAAAACCAAATTTTTTTTTAAAAAAAGTTAAAAAATTATTTCCATTTATCAATATATATTTTTTAAGAAATATATATCATATTTAATATACAAAAAGTAAAAACGCAGTTTGTAGCTTCTTCAATTTTATATTTACGAAATAATTAGAAATTGCGTTAATTTTCCTAAAGACATCAACTATTTTCTTCCTAAAAATTTTTATTTGTGAAAGAGTCGACATATAACCCAATATTTCAATATTTTTCTGTTTATGGCATCTATTTTCGAGTGAAAAAACCAATTTTTTTTTTAAAAAAGTTAAAAAATTATTTCCATTTATCAATATATATTTTTTAAGAAATATATCATATTTAATATACCAAAAGTAAAAACGCAGTTTGTAGCTTCTTCAATTTTTCAATAATTAGAAATCGCGCTAATTTTCCTAAAGACATCAACTATTTTCTTCCTAAAAATTTTTATTTGTAAAAGAGTCGACATATAGCCCAATATTTCAATATTTTTCTGTTTATGGCATCTATTTTCGAGTGAAAAAACCAAATTTTTTTTTAAAAAAAGTTAAAAAATTATTTCCATTTATCAATATATATTTTTTAAGAAATATATATCATATTTAATATACAAAAAGTAAAAACGCAGTTTGTAGCTTCTTCAATTTTATATTTACGAAATAATTAGAAATTACGTTAATTTTCCTAAAGACATCAACTATTTTCTTCCTAAAAATTTCTATTTGTAAAAGAGTCGACATATAGCCCAATATTTCAATATTTTTCTGTTTATGGCATCTATTTTCGAGTGAAAAAACCAAATTTTTTTTTAAAAAAAGTTAAAAAATTATTTCCATTTATCAATATATATTTTTTAAGAAATATATATCATATTTAATATACAAAAAGTAAAAACGCAGTTTGTAGCTTCTTCAATTTTATATTTACGAAATAATTAGAAATTACGTTAATTTTCCTAAAGACATCAACTATTTTCTTCCTAAAAATTTTTATTTGTAAAAGAGTCGACATATAACCCAATATTTCAATATTTTTGTGTTTATGGCATCTATTTTCGAGTGAAAAAACCAAATTTTTTTAAAAAAAGTTAAAAAATTATTTCCATTTATCAATATATATTTTTTAAGAAATATATCATATTTAATATACAAAAAGTAAAAACACAGTTAGTTTGTAGCTTCTTCAATTTTATATTTACGAAATAATTAGAAATTGCGTTAATTTTCCTAAAGACATCAACTATTTTCTTCCTAAAAATTTTTATTTGTAAAAGAGTCGACATATAACCCAATATTTCAATATTTTTCTGTTTATGGCATCTATTTTCGAGTGAAAAAACCAAATTTTTTTAAAAAAAGTTAAAAAATTATTTCCATTTATCAATATATATATTTTAAGAAATATATCATATTTAATATACAAAAAGTAAAAACACAGTTTGTAGCTTCTTCAATTTTATATTTACGAAATAATTAGAAATTGCGTTAATTTTCCTAAAGACATCAACTATTTTCTTCCTAAAAATTTTTATTTGTAAAAGAGTCGACATATAACCCAATATTTCAATATTTTTCTGTTTATGGCATCTATTTTCGAGTGAAAAAACTAAATTTTTTTTTAAAAAAAGTTAAAAAATTATTTCCATTTATCAATATATATTTTTTAAGAAATATATCATATTTAATATACCAAAAGTAAAAACGCAGTTTGTAGCTTCTTCAATTTTTCAATAATTAGAAATCGCGCTAATTTTCCTAAAGACATCAACTATTTTCTTCCTAAAAATTTTTATTTGTAAAATAGTCGACATATAACCCAATATTTCAATCTATACTATAATAAATCTCTAGAAGGGTCGTGTCTGTACATTGAAAATTTCTTTGAAAAGATGACTGGGGGTGACTTGGGGGATACTATAGAGTTCATCTGACCCATTTTTAGAATTATTGTCTGTCTGTTTGTCTGTTTGTCTGTTTGTCTGTTTGTCTGTTTGAACTTAAGGATCTCGGAAACTAAGCAATGGATTTTGATGAGACTTTCACAAATATACTGCTTGAAGCTTAGAAAGGGATCTGCACTTTGTTTTATCAAAATCGGACCACAAACAAAAAAGATATACTAATTTTTAGGGAGGAACCTATAAAATTTTTTTTCTTAAATAAATTTAAATAAATATTTATGTGGGTATCAGCATATCTTTAATAAAACTCTAGAAAAGTCGTGTCTGTGCATTGAAAATTTCTTTGAAAAAATTACTGGGGGTGACTTGGGGAATACTATAGAGTTCATCTGACTCATTTTTAGAATTATCGTCTGTCTGTTTGTCTGTTTGAACTTAAGGATCTCGGAAACTAAGAAATGGATTTTGATGAGACTTTCACAAATATACTGCTTGAAGCTTTTTGCACTTTGTTTTATCAAAATCGGACCACAAACAAAAAAGATATACTAATTTTTAGGGAGGAACCTATAAATTTTTTTTTCTTTAATAAATTTAAATAAATATTTATGTGGGTATCAGCATATCTATACTATAATAAATCTCTAGAAGGGTCGTGTCTGTACATTGAAAATTTCTTTGAAAAGATGACTGGGGGTGACTTGGGGGATACTATAGAGTTCATCTGACCCATTTTTAGAATTATTGTCTGTCTGTTTGTCTGTTTGTCTGTTTGAACTTAAGGATCTCGGAAACTAAGCAATGGATTTTGATGAGACTTTCACAAATATACTGCTTGAAGCTTAGAAAGGGATCTGCACTTTGTTTTATCAAAATCGGACCACAAACAAAAAAGATATACTAATTTTTAGGGAGGAACCTATAAAATTTTTTTTCTTAAATAAATTTAAATAAATATTTATGTGGGTATCAGCATATCTTTAATAAAACTCTAGAAAAGTCGTGTCTGTGCATTGAAAATTTCTTTGAAAAAATTACTGGGGGTGACTTGGGGAATACTATAGAGTTCATCTGACTCATTTTTAGAATTATCGTCTGTCTGTTTGTCTGTTTGAACTTAAGGATCTCGGAAACTAAGAAATGGATTTTGATGAGACTTTCACAAATATACTGCTTGAAGCTTTTTGCACTTTGTTTTATCAAAATCGGACCACAAACAAAAAAGATATACTAATTTTTAGGGAGGAACCTATAAAATTTTTTTTCTTTAATAAATTTAAATAAATATTTATGTGGGTATCAGCATATCTATACTATAATAAATCTCTAGAAGGGTCGTGTCTGTACATTGAAAATTTCTTTGAAAAGATGACTGGGGGTGACTTGGGGGATACTATAGAGTTCATCTGACCCATTTTTAGAATTATTGTCTGTCTGTTTGTCTGTTTGTCTGTTTGAACTTAAGGATCTCGGAAACTAAGCAATGGATTTTGATGAGACTTTCACAAATATACTGCTTGAAGCTTAGAAAGGGATCTGCACTTTGTTTTATCAAAATCGGACCACAAACAAAAAAGATATACTAATTTTTAGGGAGGAACCTATAAAATTTTGTTTCTTAAATAAATTTAAATAAATATTTATGTGGGTATCAGCATATCTATCTATACTATAATAAATCTCTAGAAGGGTCGTGTCTGTACATTGAAAATTTCTTTGAAAAGATGACTGGGGGTGACTTGGGGGATACTATAGAGTTCATCTGACCCATTTTTAGAATTATTGTCTGTCTGTTTGTCTGTTTGTCTGTTTGAACTTAAGGATCTCGGAAACTAAGCAATGGATTTTGATGAGACTTTCACAAATATACTGCTTGAAGCTTAGAAAGGGATCTGCACTTTGTTTTATCAAAATCGGACCACAAACAAAAAAGATATACTAATTTTTAGGGAGGAACCTATGAAATTTTTTTTCTTAAATAAATTTAAATAAATATTTATGTGGGTATCAGCATATCTATACTATAATAAATCTCTAGAAGGGTCGTGTCTGTACATTGAAAATTTCTTTGAAAAAATTTCTGGGGGTGACTTGGGGAATACTATAGAGTTCATCTGACCCATTTTTAGAATTATCGTCTGTCTGTTTGTCTGTTTGAACTTAAGGATCTCGGAAACTAAGCAATGGATTTTGATGAGACTTTTACAAATATACTGCTTGAAGCTTAGAAAGGGATCTGCACTTTGTTTTATCAAAATCGGACCACAAACAAAAAAGATATACTAATTTTTAGGGAGGAACCTATGACATTTTTTTTCTTAAATAAATTTAAATAAATATTTATGTGGGTATCAGCATATCTATCTATCTATCTATACTATAATAAATCTCTAGAAGGGTCGTGTCTGTACATTGAAAATTTCTTTGAAAAGATGACTGGGGGTGACTTGGGGGATACTATAGAGTTCATCTGACCCATTTTTAGAATTATTGTCTGTCTGTTTGTCTGTTTGTCTGTTTGAACTTAAGGATCTCGGAAACTAAGCAATGGATTTTGATGAGACTTTCACAAATATACTGCTTGAAGCTTAGAAAGGGATCTGCACTTTGTTTTATCAAAATCGGACCACAAACAAAAAAGATATACTAATTTTTAGGGAGGAACCTATGAAATTTTTTTTCTTAAATAAATTTAAATAAATATTTATGTGGGTATCAGCATATCTTTAATAAAACTCTAGAAAAGCCATGTCTGTGCATTGAAAATTTATTTGAAAAAATTACTGGGGGTGACTTGGGGAATACTATAGAGTTCATCTGACCCATTTTTAGAATTATCGTCTGTCTGTTTGTCTGTTTGAACTTAAGGATCTCGGAAACTAAGCAATGGATTTTGATGAGACTTTCACAAATATACTGTTAGAAGCTTAGAAAGGGATCTGCACTTTGTTTTATCGAAATCGGACC
Source organism: Sphenella marginata (assembly GCA_951509765.1). Taxonomy (NCBI): domain Eukaryota; kingdom Metazoa; phylum Arthropoda; class Insecta; order Diptera; family Tephritidae; genus Sphenella; species Sphenella marginata. The sequence continues at coordinate 65,834,686 of OX608078.1, read as the reverse complement.
ACAAACAAAAAAGATATACTAATTTTTAGGGAGGAACCTATGAAATTTTTTTTCTTAAATAAATTTAAATAAATATTTAGGTGGGTATCAGCATATCTTTAATAAAACTCTAGAAAAGTCGTGTCTGTGCATTGAAAATTTCTTTGAAAAGATGACTGGGGATGACCTGGGGAATGCTATGGAGTTCATCTGACCCATTTTTAAAATTATTGTCTGTCTGTTTGTCTGTTTGTCTGTTTGTCTGTTTGAACTTAAGGATCTCGGAAACTAAGCAATGGATTTTGATGAGACTTTCACAAATATACTGCTTGAAGCTTAGAAAGGGATCTTCACTTTGTTTTATCAAAATCGGACCACAAACAAAAAAAGATATACTAATTTTTAGGGAGGAACCTATGAAATTTTTTTTCTTAAATAAATTTAAATAAATATTTATGTGTGTATCAGCATATCTATACTATAATGAATCTCTAGAAGGGTCGTGTCTGTACATTGAAAATTTCTTTGAAAAAATTACTGGGGGTGACTTGGGGAATACTATAGAGTTCATCTGACCCATTTTTAGAATTATCGTCTGTCTGTTTGTCTGTTTGAACTTAAGGATCTCGGAAACTAAGGAATGGATTTTGATGAGACTTTCACAAGTATACTGCTTGAAGCTTAGAAAGGGATTTGCACTTTGTTTTATCAAAATCGAACAAAAAAGATATACTAATTTTTTTTTTTAAATAAATTTATATGAAGAAAAATTCACTTAGTTTGTCAAAAAAAAACTAAGCGTGCCTTTCTAAAATTTTTGTTTACTTTTTTTTCAATGTCTGCTAAATCAAAAATCAATTGCATAGGTACACTGCCGCGCTATGTGGAAAGTAACAAAGTTTGTTACGTTTTCACGCCAAAACTAAGGCACCTAGCAGTATGAAACTTTGTATACATTTTCTCTGTGACCTGGAAGGATTCATGGAGATGATATTTGTTTGATAAATTAATCGATAACAGAGTTATCGGCGAAAATAAGGTTGCCCTAAAACCTCAAAACTTTCCTACAATTTGAGTATCAACCGAAAGAGGAAGTCCCCTTTTTTCATTTAAACTTCGATATAATTCGATAAATTTATCGATAACTTAATTATACGTCAGAAAATCCAAAAATCTTAAAATTTCCCTGCAATATGGATATCAAATGAAAGGGGAGATCCAAAGGTTTCATTTATACTTCGATATATTTCGATACATTTTTCCATAGCTGAGTTATCGGTCAAAATATGATTGCACAAAAACCTTAAAAATGGCCTACAATATGGGTATCAAACGAAAGGGGAAGGCCCCAGGTTTCATTTGTACTTCAATATTTTTCGATAAGTTTATCGATAACTGAGTCATCGGTCAAAATCCGATTGCCCGAAAACCTTAATATTACCCTACAATATGTGTATCAAACGAAATGGGATAGCTCCAGGTTTCTTTTGGACTTTGATATATTTCGATAAGTTTATCGATATCTGAGTTATCGGTGATTGCCCAAAAAACTTAACATTACCCCATAATATGGGTATAAAACGAAAGGAGAAGGCCGCAGGTTTCATTTAGACTTCGATTGGTTTCGATAAATGTATCGATGATGAGTTATCGGTGAAAATGTGATTGCCCAAAAACCTTAAACTTGCCCTACAATATGGGTATCAAACGAAAGGGAAAAGCTCCAGGTTTCATTTGGACTTCGATATATTTCGATAAATTGATAGATAACTGAGTTATCGGTCAAAATGCGAATTCCCGAAAACCTAAATATTACCCTACAATATGGGTATCAAACGAATGGGGATGGTCCCGGGTTTCATTTTTACTTCGATATATTTCAATAAATTTATCGTTAATTTAGTTATCGGTGAGAATGTGATTGCCTTAAAATTTACCTACAATATGGTATCAAATCAGCTTTTGAATTTCTATTCATCCTGACACAATTTGTCAAAATTGAATTCTTGAAAGGCCCCCTAATGTTACCAACGATTACGGCAAAAGAAAATTTTTGAAAACCGGTTTTTAATACTCTTTTTTCAAAATATTCGAATTTGGTAAATTCTTCAGTAGGCAATAATCTATATATATAAAATTCAAATTATGTAAATATATATGTATGTATGTATGTAGGTATAGATCGACTTGCGTCCTAAACTTATAAACCGATCGTAACCAAATTTTACACACCCACTGTACATCTTCCAGGGATGGTCACAGGCTAAAAAATATTTTGATATATATAGGGGGCGTGGCACCTCCCATACAAATGGAATTTTCCATTGTCCGTATCTCCGGAAGTATTTATGTTAGACCATTGAAACTCGGTAAGGGGTTATATGGGATCGATCCCTACCACCTCCAAAACAACTGGGTATAACGAAAAAGTGGGCGTGGCACCTCCCATACGAATGAAATACTTCTTAGTCGATATCTCTGGAACTATTTAGGTTAGATCATTGAAACTTGGTTAGGGGTTATATGCAATCGATCCCTACCACCTCCAAAAAAACTGGGGATAACGACAAAGTGGGCGTGGCACCTCCCATACGAATGAAATACTTCTTAGTCGATATCTCTGGAACTATTTAGGTTAGACCATTGAAACTCGGTAAGGGGTTATATGGGATCGATCCCTACCACCTCCAAAACAACTGGGTATAACGAAAAAGTGGGCGTGGCACCTCCCATACGAATGAAATACTTCTTAGTCGATATCTCTGGAACTATTTAGGTTAGACCACTGAAATTTGGTTAGGGGTTATATGGAATCGATCCCTACCACCTCCAAAAAAAACTGGGGATAACGACATAGTGGGCGTGGCACCTCCCATACGAATGAAATACTTCTTAGTCGATATCTCTGGAAGTATTTAGGTTAGAACACTGAAATTTGGTTAGGGGTTATATGGAATCGATCCCTACCACCTCCAAAAAAAACTGGGGATAACGACATAGTGGGCGTGGCACCTCCCATACGAATGAAATACTTCTTAGTCGATATCTCTGGAACTATTTAGGTTAGACCACTGAAATTTGGTTAGGGGTTATATGGAATCGATCCCTACCACCTCCAAAAAAAACTGGGGATAACGACAGTGTGGGCGTGGCACCTCCCATACGAATGAAATACTTCTTAGTCGATATCTCTGGAAGTATTTAGGTTAGAACACTGAAATTTGGTTAGGGGTTATATGGAATCGATCCCTACCACCTCCAAAAAAAACTGGGGATAACGACATAGTGGGCGTGGCACCTCCCATACGAATGAAATACTTCTTAGTCGATATCTCTGGAACTATTTAGGTTAGATCATTGAAACTTGGTTAGGGGTTATATGCAATCGATCCCTACCACCTCCAAAAAAACTGGGGATAACGACAAAGTGGGCGTGGCACCTCCCATACGAATGAAATACTTCTTAGTCGATATCTCTGGAACTATTTAGGTTAGACCATTGAAACTCGGTAAGGGGTTATATGGGATCGATCCCTACCACCTCCAAAACAACTGGGTATAACGAAAAAGTGGGCGTGGCACCTCCCATACGAATGAAATACTTCTTAGTCGATATCTCTGGAACTATTTAGGTTAGACCACTGAAATTTGGTTAGGGGTTATATGGAATCGATCCCTACCACCTCCAAAAAAAACTGGGGATAACGACATAGTGGGCGTGGCACCTCCCATACGAATGAAATACTTCTTAGTCGATATCTCTGGAACTATTTAGGTTAGACCACTGAAATTTGGTTAGGGGTTATATGGAATCGATCCCTACCACCTCCAAAAAAAACTGGGGATAACGACAGTGTGGGCGTGGCACCTCCCATACGAATGAAATACTTCTTAGTCGATATCTCTGGAAGTATTTAGGTTAGAACACTGAAATTTGGTTAGGGGTTATATGGAATCGATCCCTACCACCTCCAAAAAAAACTGGGGATAACGACATAGTGGGCGTGGCACCTCCCATACGAATGAAATACTTCTTAGTCGATATCTCTGGAACTATTTAGGTTAGATCATTGAAACTTGGTTAGGGGTTATATGCAATCGATCCCTACCACCTCCAAAAAAACTGGGGATAACGACAAAGTGGGCGTGGCACCTCCCATACGAATGAAATACTTCTTAGTCGATATCTCTGGAACTATTTAGGTTAGACCATTGAAACTCGGTAAGGGGTTATATGGGATCGATCCCTACCACCTCCAAAACAACTGGGTATAACGAAAAAGTGGGCGTGGCACCTCCCATACGAATGAAATACTTCTTAGTCGATATCTCTGGAAGTATTGAGGTTAGATCATTGAAACTTGGTTAGGGGTTATATGGAATCGATCCCTACCACCTCCAAAAAAAACTGGGGATAACGACAGTGTGGGCGTGGCACCTCCCATACGAATGAAATACTTCTTAGTCGATATCTCTGGAAGTATTGAGGTTAGATCATTGAAATTTGGTTAGGGGTTATATGGAATCGATCCCTACCACCTCCAAAAAAAACTGGGGATAACGAAAAAGGGGGCGTGGCACCTCCCATACGAATGAAATACTTCTTAGTCGATATCTTTGGAAGTATTTAGGTTAGACCACTGAAATTTGGTGAGAGATTATATGGAATCGATCCCTACCACCTCCAAAAAAACTGGGAAGTATTGAGGTTAGATCATTGAAACTTGGTTAGGGGTTATATGGAATCGATCCCTACCACCTCCAAAAAAAACTGGGGATAACGGCAGTGTGGGCGTGGCACCTCCCATACGAATGAAATACTTCTTAGTCGATATCTCTGGACGTATTTAGGTTAGATCATTGAAACTTGGTTAGGGGTTATATGGAATCGATCCCTACCACCTCCAAAAAAATTGGGGTTAACGAAAATGGGGGCGTGGCACCTCCCATACTAATTTTTCAAGCTAAAGTATTTAAGGCAGGAACCTGGAAATTGGTATAGAGCTAAATGATATCAAAACAATTTTCGCGCATAAAAGTGGGGTTATCGTAAAAGTGTTTAAAGTTAGGACCTGAAAATTGATCAGGAGATTAATGATATCAATAGTTCCCGTGTAGGAAAATTTTTTCGCTATTTACTTATGCTCCGGGACAGAAAACTAAAAATTTTGTGTATCGTGTAGCCTTAAACGGAATACTAAAATTTTATATTTTTGAAGTTGTATGCACAATGAAGTAGTGAAAAATTAATAAAAAAATCTATTTTGGGAAGAACGAAGTTTGCCGGGTCAGCTATATTTTATGTATATAAATATGAAATCTTAAAGTATATTATTGATTTTGAAAGGCCCCCTAACTACTTACATCCCGAGCAACGCCGGGTACCCTGCTAGTATTTCAATATTTTTCTGTTTATGGCATCTATTTTCGAGTGAAAAAACCAAATTTTTTTAAAAAAAGTTAAAAAATTATTTCCATTTAGCAATACATATATGTATATTTTTTAAGAAATATATCATATTTAATATACAAAAAGTAAAAACACAGTTTGTAGCTTCTTCAATTTTATACTTACGAAATAATTAGAAATCGCGTTAATTTTCCTAAAGACATCAACTATTTTCTTCCTAAAAATTTTTATTTGTAAAAGAGTCGACATATAACCCAATATTTCAATATTTTTCTGTTTATGGCATCTATTTTCGAGTGAAAAAACCAAATTTTTTTAAAAAAAGTTAAAAAATTATTTCCATTTATCAATATATATTTTTTAAGAAATATATCATATTTAATATACAAAAAGTAAAAACGCAGTTTGTAGCTTCTTCAATTTTATATTTACGAAATAATTAGAAATTGCGTTAATTTTCCTAAAGACATCAACTATTTTCTTCCTAAAAATTTTTATTTGTAAAAGAGTCGACATATAACCCAATATTTCAATATTTTTCTGTTTATGGCATCTATTTTCGAGTGAAAAAACCAAATTTTTTTAAAAAAAGTTAAAAAATTATTTCCATTTATCAATATATATTTTTTAAGAAATATATCATATTTAATATACAAAAAGTAAAAACACGGTTTGTAGCTTCTTCAATTTTATATTTACGAAATAATTAGAAATTGCGTTAAATTTCCTAAAGACATCAACTATTTTCTTCCTAAAAATTTTTATTTGTAAAAGAGTCGACATATAACCCAATATTTCAATATTTTACTGTTTATGGCATCTATTTTCGAGTGAAAAAACCAAATTTTTTTTTTAAAAAAGTTAAAAAATTATTTCCATTTATCAATATATATTTTTTAAGAAATATATCATATTTAATATACAAAAAGTAAAAACACAGTTTGTAGCTTCTTCAATTTTATACTTACGAAATAATTAGAAATCGCGCTAATTTTCCTAAAGACATAAACTATTTTCTTCCTAAAAATTTTTATTTGTAAAAGAGTCGACATATAACCCAATATTTCAATATTTTTCTGTTTATGGCATCTATTTTCGAGTGAAAAAACCAAATTTTTTTTTAAAAAAAGTTAAAAAATTATTTCCATTTATCAATATATATTTTTTAAGAAATATATATCATATTTAATATACAAAAAGTAAAAACGCAGTTTGTAGCTTCTTCAATTTTATATTTACGAAATAATTAGAAATTGCGTTAATTTTCCTAAAGACATCAACTATTTTCTTCCTAAAAATTTTTATTTGTGAAAGAGTCGACATATAACCCAATATTTCAATATTTTTCTGTTTATGGCATCTATTTTCGAGTGAAAAAACCAAATTTTTTTTTAAAAAAAGTTAAAAAATTATTTCCATTTATCAATATATATTTTTTAAGAAATATATCATATTTAATATACCAAAAGTAAAAACGCAGTTTGTAGCTTCTTCAATTTTTCAATAATTAGAAATCGCGCTAATTTTCCTAAAGACATCAACTATTTTCTTCCTAAAAATTTTTATTTGTAAAAGAGTCGACATATAACCCAATATTTCAATATTTTTCTGTTTATGGCATCTATTTTCGAGTGAAAAAACCAAATTTTTTTTTAAAAAAAGTTAAAAAATTATTTCCATTTATCAATATATATTTTTTAAGAAATATATATCATATTTAATATACAAAAAGTAAAAACGCAGTTTGTAGCTTCTTCAATTTTATATTTAGTAAATAATTAGAAATTACGTTAATTTTCCTAAAGACATCAACTATTTTCTTCCTAAAAATTTTTATTTGTAAAAGAGTCGACATATAACCCAATATTTCAATATTTTTCTGTTTATGGCATCTATTTTCGAGTGAAAAAACCAAATTTTTTTTTAAAAAAAGTTAAAAAATTATTTCCATTTATCAATATATATTTTTTAAGAAATATATCATATTTAATATACCAAAAGTAAAAACGCTGTTTGTAGCTTCTTCAATTTTTCAATAATTAGAAATCGCGCTAATTTTCCTAAAGACATCAACTATTTTCTTCCTAAAAATTTTTATTTGTAAAAGAGTCGACATATAACCCAATATTTCAATATTTTTCTGTTTATGGCATCTATTTTCGAGTGAAAAAACCAAATTTTTTTAAAAAAAGTTAAAAAATTATTTCCATTTATCAATATATATTTTTTAAGAAATATATCATATTTAATATACAAAAAGTAAAAACACAGTTTGTAGCTTCTTCAATTTTATATTTACGAAATAATTAGAAATTGCGTTAATTTTCCTAAAGACATCAACTATTTTCTTCCTAAAAATTTTTATTTGTAAAAGAGTCGACATATAACCCAATATTTCAATATTTTTCTGTTTATGGCATCTATTTTCGAGTGAAAAAACCAAATTTTTTTAAAAAAAGTTAAAAAATTATTTCCATTTATCAATATATATTTTTTAAGAAATATATCATATTTAATATACAAAAAGTAAAAACACAGTTTGTAGCTTCTTCAATTTTATATTTACGAAATAATTAGAAATTGCGCTAATTTTCCTAAAGACATCAACTATTTTCTTCCTAAAAATTTTTATTTGTAAAAGAGTCGACATATAACC
>OX608078.1:65616676-65826441 GCA_951509765.1 Sphenella marginata | reverse complement strand
GAAAAAAAAGCTAAAAAATTATTTCAATTTATGAATATATATTTTTTAAGAAATATATCATATTTAATATACAAAAAGTAAAAACGCAGTTTGTAGTTCTTCAATTTTATATTCACGAAATAGTTTGAAATTGAGTTAATTTTTCTAAAGACATCAACTATTTTCTTCCTAAAAATTTTAATTTGTAAAAGAGTCGACATATAATCGGAATCCTTACATATTTAGGCTAAATTGGGCCAGTTAGGTTATGTGTTTTCAATATTTCCGAGTTGAATTTGACGAAAAAAAGTTGTAAGACTTCAAAAAATCTACAACTAAAAGAAAAATTGAGAAAACTGTCTGTATACCAAAAAAAAAACACAATTTGGAAACCGGCTAATGTTAAGAAGTTAACGGAATCTCAAAATGAACTTTCATTCCTTTCAACCCATATGGCCAATTTTGTTCGATATGGCATCATTCTATGTGACCATTATCTATATATTAATAGGCTGACATTTTTTCCATACAATCAATTGCCAGAGTGTATCTCATAAAAAAATGCATAACTCCAATTATTATATATTTTGATATGTTTTCATGGGCCAGGAGCTTTGCATAGGCATATTATATTTAACAAAAAATGCTTCATTAATTTGTAATAATTCATCAAAGTTTTCACCAAAACCCAAAGCTGCTAACTACAGTATCTGACTGTTTTGTTGTACATACAGCAGTGGCGCATGTGGTGAGCGTGCCGGCTATGATGCGAGCGTTCGTAGGTTCAAGGACGTGTTCAGGGCAGGTTAAGTTTTTTTTTTTTTTACTAAATTGAATTTGCCTTAAAATATACGAAAACTTTTTACTATATTTTTTTTTCTAAATTTATTATGTTTGTAGTCCAATATTTTTCTGTTTATTATGTTTATGACATCTATCTTGGAGTGAAAAACCCAAATTTTTTGAAAAAATATAAAAAATTATTCGAATTTATCAATATATATTTTTTAAGAAATATATCATATTTAATATACAAAAAGTAAAAAATTAATTAAAAATCGCGTAATTTTCCTAAAGACATCAACTATTTTCTTCCTAAAAATTTTTATTTGTTAAAGAGTCGACATATAACCGGAATCCTTACATATTTAGGCTAATTGGGCCAGTTAAGATATGTGTTTTCAATATTTCCGAGTTGAATTTGACGAAAGAAACCAGAAAACCATCATATGTGTAAGTTGTAATATTCTCCCGCTAAACGGACTTCAAAAAAATCCACAACTAAAGGAAAAATTGAGAAAACAGTCTGTATCACCAAAAAAAAAAACACAATTTGGAAACCGGCTAATATTAAGAAGTTAACGGAATCTCAAAATGAACTTTCATTCGTTTCAATACATGTGGCCAATTTTGTTCGATATGGCATCATTCTATGTGACCATTATCTATATATTAATAGGCTAACATTTTTTCCATACAATCAATTGCCAGAGTGTATCTCATAAAAAAATGCATAACTCCAATTATTATATATTTTGATATGTTTTCATGGGCCAGGAGCTTTGCATAGGCATATTATATTTAACAAAAAATGCTTCATTAATTTGTAATAATTCATCAAAGTTTTCACCAAAACCCAAAGCTGTTAACTACAGTATCTGACTTTTTTGTTGTACATACAGCAGTGGCGCAGGTGGTGAGCGTGCCGGCTATGATGCGTGCGTTCGTAGGTTCAAGGACGTGTTCAAGGCAGGTTAAGTTTTTTTTTTTTTTTTACTAAATTGAATTTGCCTTAAAATATACGAAAACTTTTTATTATATTTTTTTTTTTAATTTATTATATTTGTAATCCAATATTTTTCTGTTTATTATGTTTATGACATCTATCTTGGAGTGAAAATACCAAATTTTTAGAAAAAATATAAAAAATTATTCCAATTTATCAATATCTATCAATTTATATTTTTTTAGAAATATATCATATTTAAAATGGAAAAAGTAAAAACACAGTTTGTAGCTTCTTGAATTTTATATTTACGAAATAATTAGAAATCGCGTTAATTTTCCTAAAGACATCAACTATTTTCTTCCTAAAAATTTTTATTTGTAAAAGAGTCGACATATAACCCAATATTTCAATATTTTTCTGTTTATGACATCCATCTTCAAGTGAAAAAACCAATTTTTTTGAAAAAAAAGCTAAAAAATTATTTCAATTTATGAATATATATTTTTTAAGAAATATATCATATTTAATATACAAAAAGTAAAAACGCAGTTTGTAGTTCTTCAATTTTATATTCACGAAATAGTTTGAAATTGCGTTAATTTTCCTAAAGACATCAACTATTTTCTTCCTAAAAATTTTCATTTGTAAAAGAGTCGACATATAACCCAATATTTCAATATTTTTCTGTTTATGACATCTATTTTCCAGTGAAAAAACCAATTTTTGTGAAAAAAAAAGCTAAAAAATTTTTTCAATTTATGAATATATATTTTTTAAGAAATATATCATATTTAATATACAAAAAGTAAAAACGCAGTTTGTAGTTCTTCAATTTTATATTCACGAAATAGTTTGAAATTGCGTTAATTTTCCTAAAGACGTCAACTATTTTCTTCCTAAAAATATTCATTTGTAAAAGAGTCGACATATAACCCAATATTTCAATATTTTTCTGTTTATGACATCTATTTTCCAGTGAAAAAACCAATTTTTTTGAAAAAAAAGCTAAAAAACTATTTCAATTTATGAATATATATTTTTTAAGAAATATATCATATTTAATATACAAAAAGTAAAAACGCAGTTTGTAGTTCTTCAATTTTATATTCACGAAATAGTTTGAAATTGAGTTAATTTTTCTAAAGACATCAACTATTTTCTTCCTAAAAATTTTAATTTGTAAAAGAGTCGACATATAATCGGAATCCTTACATATTTAGGCTAAATTGGGCCAGTTAGGTTATGTGTTTTCAATATTTCCGAGTTGAATTTGACGAAAAAAAGTTGTAAGACTTCAAAAAATCTACAACTAAAAGAAAAATTGAGAAAACTGTCTGTATACCAAAAAAAAAACACAATTTGGAAACCGGCTAATGTTAAGAAGTTAACGGAATCTCAAAATGAACTTTCATTCCTTTCAACCCATATGGCCAATTTTGTTCGATATGGCATCATTCTATGTGACCATTATCTATATATTAATAGGCTAACATTTTTTCCATACAATCAATTGCCAGAGTGTATCTCATAAAAAAATGCATAACTCCAATTATTATATATTTTGATATGTTTTCATGGGCCAGAAGCTTTGCATAGGCACATTATATTTAACAAAAAATGCTTCATTAATTTGTAATAATTCATCAAAGTTTTCACCAAAACCCAAAGCTGCTAACTACAGTATCTGACTGTTTTGTTGTACATACAGCAGTGGCGCATGTGGTGAGCGTGCCGGCTATGATGCGAGCGTTCGTAGGTTCAAGGACGTGTTCAGGGCAGGTTAAGTTTTTTTTTTTTTTTTACTAAATTGAATTTGCCTTAAAATATACAAAAACTTTTTACTATATTTTTTTTTCTAAATTTATTATGTTTGTAGTCCAATATTTTTCTGTTTATTATGTTTATGACATCTATCTTGGAGTGAAAAACCCAAATTTTTTGAAAAAATATAAAAAATTATTCCAATTTATCAATATATATTTTTTAAGAAATATATCATATTTAATATACAAAAAGTAAAAAATTAATTAAAAATCGCGTAATTTTCCTAAAGACATCAACTATTCTCTTCCTAAAAATTTTTATTTGTTAAAGAGTCGACATATAACCGGAATCCTTACATATTTAGGCTAATTGGGCCAGTTAAGATATGTGTTTTCAATATTTCCGAGTTGAATTTGACGAAAGAAACCAGAAAACCATCATATGTGTAAGTTGTAATATTCTCCCGCTAAACGGACTTCAAAAAAATCCACAACTAAAGGAAAAATTGAGAAAACAGTCTGTATCACCAAAAAAAAAACACAATTTGGAAACCGGCTAATATTAAGAAGTTAACGGAATCTCAAAATGAACTTTCATTCGTTTCAATCCATGTGGCCAATTTTGTTCGATATGGCATCATTCTATGTGACCATTATCTATATATTAATAGGCTAACATTTTTTCCATACAATCAATTGCCAGAGTGTATCTCATAAAAAAATGCATAACTCCAATTATTATATATTTTGATATGTTTTCATGGGCCAGGAGCTCTGCATAGGCATATTATATTTAACAAAAAATGCTTCATTAATTTGTAATAATTCATCAAAGTTTTCACCAAAACCCAAAGCTGTTAACTACAGTATCTGACTTTTTTGTTGTACATACAGCAGTGGCGCAGGTGGTGAGCGTGCCGGCTATGATGCGTGCGTTCGTAGGTTCAAGGACGTGTTCAAGGCAGGTTAAGTTTTTTTTTTTTTTTTACTAAATTGAATTTGCCTTAAAATATACGAAAACTTTTTATTATATTTTTTTTTTTAATTTATTATATTTGTAATCCAATATTTTTCTGTTTATTATGTTTATGACATCTATCTTGGAGTGAAAATACCAAATTTTTAGAAAAAATATAAAAAATTATTCCAATTTATCAATATCTATCAATTTATATTTTTTTAGAAATATATCATATTTAAAATGGAAAAAGTAAAAACACAGTTTGTAGCTTCTTGAATTTTATATTTACGAAATAATTAGAAATCGCGTTAATTTTCCTAAAGACATCAACTATTTTCTTCCTAAAAATTTTTATTTGTAAAAGAGTCGACATATAACCCAATATTTCAATATTTTTCTGTTTATGACATCCATCTTCAAGTGAAAAAACCAATTTTTTTGAAAAAAAAGCTAAAAAATTATTTCAATTTATGAATATATATTTTTTAAGAAATATATCATATTTAATATACAAAAAGTAAAAACGCAGTTTGTAGTTCTTCAATTTTATATTCACGAAATAGTTTGAAATTGCGTTAATTTTCCTAAAGACATCAACTATTTTCTTCCTAAAAATTTTCATTTGTAAAAGAGTCGACATATAACCCAATATTTCAATATTTTTCTGTTTATGACATCTATTTTCCAGTGAAAAAACCAATTTTTGTGAAAAAAAAAGCTAAAAAATTTTTTCAATTTATGAATATATATTTTTTAAGAAATATATCATATTTAATATACAAAAAGTAAAAACGCAGTTTGTAGTTCTTCAATTTTATATTCACGAAATAGTTTGAAATTGCGTTAATTTTTCTAAAGACATCAACTATTTTCTTCCTAAAAATTTTAATTTGTAAAAGAGTCGACATATAATCGGAATCCTTACATATTTAGGCTAAATTGGGCCAGTTAGGTTATGTGTTTTCAATATTTCCGAGTTGAATTTGACGAAAAAAAGTTGTAAGACTTCAAAAAATCTACAACTAAAAGAAAAATTGAGAAAACTGTCTGTATACCAAAAAAAAAACACAATTTGGAAACCGGCTAATGTTAAGAAGTTAACGGAATCTCAAAATGAACTTTCATTCCTTTCAACCCATATGGCCAATTTTGTTCGATATGGCATCATTCTATGTGACCATTATCTATATATTAATAGGCTAACATTTTTTCCATACAATCAATTGCCAGAGTGTATCTCATAAAAAAATGCATAACTCCAATTATTATATATTTTGATATGTTTTCATGGGCCAGGAGCTTTGCATAGGCACATTATATTTAACAAAAAATGCTTCATTAATTTGTAATAATTCATCAAAGTTTTCACCAAAACCCAAAGCTGCTAACTACAGTATCTGACTGTTTTGTTGTACATACAGCAGTGGCGCATGTGGTGAGCGTGCCGGCTATGATGCGAGCGTTCGTAGGTTCAAGGACGTGTTCAGGGCAGGTTAAGTTTTTTTTTTTTTTTTACTAAATTGAATTTGCCTTAAAATATACAAAAACTTTTTACTATATTTTTTTTTCTAAATTTATTATGTTTGTAGTCCAATATTTTTCTGTTTATTATGTTTATGACATCTATCTTGGAGTGAAAAACCCAAATTTTTTGAAAAAATATAAAAAATTATTCCAATTTATCAATATATATTTTTTAAGAAATATATCATATTTAATATACAAAAAGTAAAAAATTAATTAAAAATCGCGTAATTTTCCTAAAGACATCAACTATTCTCTTCCTAAAAATTTTTATTTGTTAAAGAGTCGACATATAACCGGAATCCTTACATATTTAGGCTAATTGGGCCAGTTAAGATATGTGTTTTCAATATTTCCGAGTTGAATTTGACGAAAGAAACCAGAAAACCATCATATGTGTAAGTTGTAATATTCTCCCGCTAAACGGACTTCAAAAAAATCCACAACTAAAGGAAAAATTGAGAAAACAGTCTGTATCACCAAAAAAAAAACACAATTTGGAAACCGGCTAATATTAAGAAGTTAACGGAATCTCAAAATGAACTTTCATTCGTTTCAATCCATGTGGCCAATTTTGTTCGATATGGCATCATTCTATGTGACCATTATCTATATATTAATAGGCTAACATTTTTTCCATACAATCAATTGCCAGAGTGTATCTCATAAAAAAATGCATAACTCCAATTATTATATATTTTGATATGTTTTCATGGGCCAGGAGCTCTGCATAGGCATATTATATTTAACAAAAAATGCTTCATTAATTTGTAATAATTCATCAAAGTTTTCACCAAAACCCAAAGCTGTTAACTACAGTATCTGACTTTTTTGTTGTACATACAGCAGTGGCGCAGGTGGTGAGCGTGCCGGCTATGATGCGTGCGTTCGTAGGTTCAAGGACGTGTTCAAGGCAGGTTAAGTTTTTTTTTTTTTTTTACTAAATTGAATTTGCCTTAAAATATACGAAAACTTTTTATTATATTTTTTTTTTTAATTTATTATATTTGTAATCCAATATTTTTCTGTTTATTATGTTTATGACATCTATCTTGGAGTGAAAATACCAAATTTTTAGAAAAAATATAAAAAATTATTCCAATTTATCAATATCTATCAATTTATATTTTTTTAGAAATATATCATATTTAAAATGGAAAAAGTAAAAACACAGTTTGTAGCTTCTTGAATTTTATATTTACGAAATAATTAGAAATCGCGTTAATTTTCCTAAAGACATCAACTATTTTCTTCCTAAAAATTTTTATTTGTAAAAGAGTCGACATATAACCCAATATTTCAATATTTTTCTGTTTATGACATCCATCTTCAAGTGGAAAAACCAATTTTTTTGAAAAAAAAAAGCTAAAAAATTATTTCAATTTATGAATATATATTTTTTAAGAAATATATCATATTTAATATACAAAAAGTAAAAACGCAGTTTGTAGTTCTTCAATTTTATATTCACGAAATAGTTTGAAATTGCGTTAATTTTCCTAAAGACATCAACTATTTTCTTCCTAAAAATTTTCATTTGTAAAAGAGTCGACATATAACCCAATATTTCAATATTTTTCTGTTTATGACATCTATTTTCCAGTGAAAAAACCAATTTTTTTGAAAAAAAAGCTAAAAAATTATTTCAATTTATGAATATATATTTTTTAAGAAATATATCATATTTAATATACAAAAAGTAAAAACGCAGTTTGTAGTTCTTCAATTTTATATTCACGAAATAGTTTGAAATTGCGTTAATTTTTCTAAAGACATCAACTATTTTCTTCCTAAAAATTTTAATTTGTAAAAGAGTCGACATATAATCGGAATCCTTACATATTTAGGCTAAATTGGGCCAGTTAGGTTATGTGTTTTCAATATTTCCGAGTTGAATTTGACGAAAAAAAGTTGTAAGACTTCAAAAAATCTACAACTAAAAGAAAAATTGAGAAAACTGTCTGTATACCAAAAAAAAAACACAATTTGGAAACCGGCTAATGTTAAGAAGTTAACGGAATCTCAAAATGAACTTTCATTCCTTTCAACCCATATGGCCAATTTTGTTCGATATGGCATCATTCTATGTGACCATTATCTATATATTAATAGGCTAACATTTTTTCCATACAATCAATTGCCAGAGTGTATCTCATAAAAAAATGCATAACTCCAATTATTATATATTTTGATATGTTTTCATGGGCCAGGAGCTTTGCATAGGCATATTATATTTAACAAAAAATGCTTCATTAATTTGTAATAATTCATCAAAGTTTTCACCAAAACCCAAAGCTGCTAACTACAGTATCTGACTGTTTTGTTGTACATACAGCAGTGGCGCATGTGGTGAGCGTGCCGGCTATGATGCGAGCGTTCGTAGGTTCAAGGACGTGTTCAGGGCAGGTTAAGTTTTTTTTTTTTTTACTAAATTGAATTTGCCTTAAAATATACGAAAACTTTTTACTATATTTTTTTTTCTAAATTTATTATGTTTGTAGTCCAATATTTTTCTGTTTATTATGTTTATGACATCTATCTTGGAGTGAAAAACCCAAATTTTTTGAAAAAATATAAAAAATTATTCGAATTTATCAATATATATTTTTTAAGAAATATATCATATTTAATATACAAAAAGTAAAAAATTAATTAAAAATCGCGTAATTTTCCTAAAGACATCAACTATTTTCTTCCTAAAAATTTTTATTTGTTAAAGAGTCGACATATAACCGGAATCCTTACATATTTAGGCTAATTGGGCCAGTTAAGATATGTGTTTTCAATATTTCCGAGTTGAATTTGACGAAAGAAACCAGAAAACCATCATATGTGTAAGTTGTAATATTCTCCCGCTAAACGGACTTCAAAAAAATCCACAACTAAAGGAAAAATTGAGAAAACAGTCTGTATCACCAAAAAAAAAAACACAATTTGGAAACCGGCTAATATTAAGAAGTTAACGGAATCTCAAAATGAACTTTCATTCGTTTCAATCCATGTGGCCAATTTTGTTCGATATGGCATCATTCTATGTGACCATTATCTATATATTAATAGGCTAACATTTTTTCCATACAATCAATTGCCAGAGTGTATCTCATAAAAAAATGCATAACTCCAATTATTATATATTTTGATATGTTTTCATGGGCCAGGAGCTTTGCATAGGCATATTATATTTAACAAAAAATGCTTCATTAATTTGTAATAATTCATCAAAGTTTTCACCAAAACCCAAAGCTGTTAACTACAGTATCTGACTTTTTTGTTGTACATACAGCAGTGGCGCAGGTGGTGAGCGTGCCGGCTATGATGCGTGCGTTCGTAGGTTCAAGGACGTGTTCAAGGCAGGTTAAGTTTTTTTTTTTTTTTTACTAAATTGAATTTGCCTTAAAATATACGAAAACTTTTTATTATATTTTTTTTTTTAATTTATTATATTTGTAATCCAATATTTTTCTGTTTATTATGTTTATGACATCTATCTTGGAGTGAAAATACCAAATTTTTAGAAAAAATATAAAAAATTATTCCAATTTATCAATATCTATCAATTTATATTTTTTTAGAAATATATCATATTTAAAATGGAAAAAGTAAAAACACAGTTTGTAGCTTCTTGAATTTTATATTTACGAAATAATTAGAAATCGCGTTAATTTTCCTAAAGACATCAACTATTTTCTTCCTAAAAATTTTTATTTGTAAAAGAGTCGACATATAACCCAATATTTCAATATTTTTCTGTTTATGACATCCATCTTCAAGTGAAAAAACCAATTTTTTTGAAAAAAAAAGCTAAAAAATTATTTCAATTTATGAATATATATTTTTTAAGAAATATATCATATTTAATATACAAAAAGTAAAAACGCAGTTTGTAGTTCTTCAATTTTATATTCACGAAATAGTTTGAAATTGCGTTAATTTTCCTAAAGACATCAACTATTTTCTTCCTAAAAATTTTCATTTGTAAAAGAGTCGACATATAACCCAATATTTCAATATTTTTCTGTTTATGACATCTATTTTCCAGTGAAAAAACCAATTTTTGTGAAAAAAAAAGCTAAAAAAGTATTTCAATTTATGAATATATATTTTTTAAGAAATATATCATATTTAATATACAAAAAGTAAAAACGCAGTTTGTAGTTCTTCAATTTTATATTCACGAAATAGTTTGAAATTGAGTTAATTTTTCTAAAGACATCAACTATTTTCTTCCTAAAAATTTTAATTTGTAAAAGAGTCGACATATAATCGGAATCCTTACATATTTAGGCTAAATTGGGCCAGTTAGGTTATGTGTTTTCAATATTTCCGAGTTGAATTTGACGAAAAAAAGTTGTAAGACTTCAAAAAATCTACAACTAAAAGAAAAATTGAGAAAACTGTCTGTATACCAAAAAAAAAACACAATTTGGAAACCGGCTAATGTTAAGAAGTTAACGGAATCTCAAAATGAACTTTCATTCCTTTCAACCCATATGGCCAATTTTGTTCGATATGGCATCATTCTATGTGACCATTATCTATATATTAATAGGCTAACATTTTTTCCATACAATCAATTGCCAGAGTGTATCTCATAAAAAAATGCATAACTCCAATTATTATATATTTTGATATGTTTTCATGGACCAAGAGCTTTGCATAGGCATATTATATTTAACAAAAAATGCTTCATTAATTTGTAATAATTCATCAAAGTTTTCACCAAAACCCAAAGCTGCTAACTACAGTATCTGACTGTTTTGTTGTACATACAGCAGTGGCGCATGTGGTGAGCGTGCCGGCTATGATGCGAGCGTTCGTAGGTTCAAGGACGTGTTCAGGGCAGGTTAAGTTTTTTTTTTTTTTTTACTAAATTGAATTTGCCTTAAAATATACAAAAACTTTTTACTATATTTTTTTTTCTAAATTTATTATGTTTGTAGTCCAATATTTTTCTGTTTATTATGTTTATGACATCTATCTTGGAGTGAAAAACCCAAATTTTTTGAAAAAATATAAAAAATTATTCCAATTTATCAATATATATTTTTTAAGAAATATATCATATTTAATATACAAAAAGTAAAAAATTAATTAAAAATCGCGTAATTTTCCTAAAGACATCAACTATTTTCTTCCTAAAAATTTTTATTTGTTAAAGAGTCGACATATAACCGGAATCCTTACATATTTAGGCTAATTGGGCCAGTTAAGATATGTGTTTTCAATATTTCCGAGTTGAATTTGACGAAAGAAACCAGAAAACCATCATATGTGTAAGTTGTAATATTCTCCCGCTAAACGGACTTCAAAAAAATGCACAACTAAAGGAAAAATTGAGAAAACAGTCTGTATCACCAAAAAAAAAACACAATTTGGAAACCGGCTAATATTAAGAAGTTAACGGAATCTCAAAATGAACTTTCATTCGTTTCAATCCATGTGGCCAATTTTGTTCGATATGGCATCATTCTATGTGACCATTATCTATATATTAATAGGCTAACATTTTTTCCATACAATCAATTGCCAGAGTGTATCTCATAAAAAAATGCATAACTCCAATTATTATATATTTTGATATGTTTTCATGGGCCAGGAGCTTTGCATAGGCATATTATATTTAACAAAAAATGCTTCATTAATTTGTAATAATTCATCAAAGTTTTCACCAAAACCCAAAGCTGTTAACTACAGTATCTGACTTTTTTGTTGTACATACAGCAGTGGCGCAGGTGGTGAGCGTGCCGGCTATGATGCGTGCGTTCGTAGGTTCAAGGACGTGTTCAAGGCAGGTTAAGTTTTTTTTTTTTTTTTTACTAAATTGAATTTGCCTTAAAATATACGAAAACTTTTTATTATATTTTTTTTTTTAATTTATTATATTTGTAATCCAATATTTTTCTGTTTATTATGTTTATGACATCTATCTTGGAGTGAAAATACCAAATTTTTAGAAAAAATATAAAAAATTATTCCAATTTATCAATATCTATCAATTTATATTTTTTTAGAAATATATCATATTTAAAATGGAAAAAGTAAAAACACAGTTTGTAGCTCCTTGAATTTTATATTTACGAAATAATTAGAAATCGCGTTAATTTTCCTAAAGACATCAACTATTTTCTTCCTAAAAATTTTTATTTGTAAAAGAGTCGACATATAACCCAATATTTCAATATTTTTCTGTTTATGACATCCATCTTCAAGTGGAAAAACCAATTTTTTTGAAAAAAAAAAGCTAAAAAATTATTTCAATTTATGAATATATATTTTTTAAGAAATATATCATATTTAATATACAAAAAGTAAAAACGCAGTTTGTAGTTCTTCAATTTTATATTCACGAAATAGTTTGAAATTGCGTTAATTTTCCTAAAGACATCAACTATTTTCTTCCTAAAAATTTTCATTTGTAAAAGAGTCGACATATAACCCAATATTTCAATATTTTTCTGTTTATGACATCTATTTTCCAGTGAAAAAACCAATTTTTTTGAAAAAAAAAGCTAAAAAATTATTTCAATTTATGAATATATATTTTTTAAGAAATATATCATATTTAATATACAAAAAGTAAAAACGCAGTTTGTAGTTCTTCAATTTTATATTCACGAAATAGTTTGAAATTGCGTTAATTTTTCTAAAGACATCAACTATTTTCTTCCTAAAAATTTTAATTTGTAAAAGAGTCGACATATAATCGGAATCCTTACATATTTAGGCTAAATTGGGCCAGTTAGGTTATGTGTTTTCAATATTTCCGAGTTGAATTTGACGAAAAAAAGTTGTAAGACTTCAAAAAATCTACAACTAAAAGAAAAATTGAGAAAACTGTCTGTATACCAAAAAAAAAACACAATTTGGAAACCGGCTAATGTTAAGAAGTTAACGGAATCTCAAAATGAACTTTCATTCCTTTCAACCCATATGGCCAATTTTGTTCGATATGGCATCATTCTATGTGACCATTATATATATTATAAGTCTAACTATGTTGTTGGTATATGTCCATGAAATTTAATTTTGTTTATTGAAATATTGACGGAATATGAAAGGAGTGGTGGGTCTGATGGTGGACTTTCAAACATTACTAAGTACCGTTTTTGCCATCTCCTATTAGGTACTAGAGAAAAATGCGAACAGAGGATTTAATAAGTTAAACTAATTTAAGGTGGTCGAATTTCGACCACGGGATATACTAGTTCTTATTATTCTCCTCCTCGACAAAGAATTGTAAATCGACTTGCTCGACAGTCGGTACACCATCAGTACGTATACTCGTATATTCATTATTATCATCAATTTTAGACTCATTAAAATTACATCTCTTTTGACCACAATTCTCTTCGATTCTTTGTCGTACAAACGATACGCCTTACTTTCTAGAGAGTAACCAACCATGATAAATTGTTTGCCTTTAGCCTCGAATTTGCCATGTACTGTTTTATCTAATCCTACTGCTACAGTACCAAACGTTTTCAAGTGTGCGACCATTGGTTTTTTATTAAACCACATTTCGTACGGTGTTTTCTTTATAAGACATTTAGTTGGACACCTATTTCTTAAATACGCTGCCGTTGATATGCTCTCTGCCCACAAATTTTTCTGAACCTTAGCATGTAAAAGCATACATCGTGCCATTTCCACAAGTGTACGATTGGCGCGTTCTGCCACACCATTCTGTTGTGGCGTATAAGGCACACTCAATTCATGATGTATACCGTGTTGTTTCAAAAACAAATCAAACTCGTTGTTTACATACTCTTTGCCATTGTCGCTTCTTAGTGCTTTTATCTTACAATTCGTTTGACGTTCGACATAGGCTTTATATATTTTGAACTTTTCTAAAACTTCATTTTTAGATTTCAAGAAATAAACACTAATAAACCTTGATTTATCATCAATTAGTGTCAAAAAATAACGTGAACCTCCCACAGATTGTATATTAATCGGGCCACATATATCAGAATGGATTAGTTCTAATAATTTTTCTGATTTTCGTTCAGATTGCTTAGGAAACGGCTTAGTATGTATTTTTCCTAACATACAAGTATTACAACATATATTATCGTCTTTCTCACATAATTTCATACCATATACCATATCATATTTATTTAAATCACGTAGACTTTGAAAATTGAGATGACCATACCTGTTGTGCCAAACTTCGTTGCTTTTCATAGCAAACAAACCTTCTTGCCTCATTTCTACCACATAGAGATTGTTCCGTTTGATAGCTTTCAATACAACTTCACCAGACCTGTCGTTCATACATGCATGTTCACCTTCAAACTTGACCATCAAACCGCGTTCAACTGCTTTGCTTATTGAAATAAAATTTGCTTTCAAATCTGGCGAATACAAAACATTATGCAAACGAACATTTCGTTCTTTTGTCTTCAACAATACATCACCTTTTCCAAACGCTACAATTTATGAATTTGATGCTAGCCAAATGGTTTCTTTTGTCTCTTCAAACCTAACAAACATTGTCTTATTGTTGCACATATGAGACGTTGCACCACTGTCTATATACCAACAGTTTTCTTCGAGGGTACTAGGTGTATTTGTTGTTGCTATGACGTTCATAGCAGCTTCGATAGAATTTTTCTTATCTTTGTCTTTGCACTTATTTGCAAAAATGCCCCTTTTTACCGCACACAAAACATTTACCTTTAAACTTCTGCTGAACCTTTTTATTGTTGTTGTCTCGTACTACAAACGCTTGTTGTCCACCAATCTCTGACACAACATTTTGCCGTTTTCGTCGCTCTCCTTCTTCTAACAATTTCAATTTTAATGCACTAATAGACGGTAAATTATCACGCGTCTCCATGGCTATAACAAAATTATGGTAAGACTTAGGTAAACTTGATAGCAAAATTATTGTAAGTAATTCTTCCTGAATAGAAATACCAGTCTCTGACAACTTATCTGCCACTTCATTGAAAGAATTCAGAAATTGCTGCATATTTTCCTCCTCGCCCATTTGTTTGTTCAAAAATTGCTTGTATAGCGAGACCTTTTGGACCGGACCTTGAGGTTTATGTACATCCCTTAATTTCTGCCACGCTTCCGCTGATGACTTGCAGTTCTTTATATAATTTAGTTGGTTTGACTTCACACTGAGTAACATTGTAGCTAATGCTTTCTCATCATTCACAATCCATAATGCTAATTCGTCTGCATCTGTTGGCTTCGCCTCACTCAGCATTTTCCATAAACCCCCATGGATCAGCACGCTTCTCATTTGTACTGTCCACGTTTCATAGTTGGACACGTCCAACTTTTCAATTGCATAAAGTGATGATGCCATGTTATTTAAAATATTCGCGTATAAACTCCTGGGCCCAAAACCTAATGGAAACGTAACTATGTTTGTATCAGCACAATTCAGAAGTTTATTAAGAAGTGAAAAAATATTTTTTTTCATTTGATATAATATGACATGACAATTCCACAAAGCACACGTTGTTACAATTCAAACTCTATAAACTCAAAGTTCAACAAAAGTAAAAACGCAGTTTGTAGCTTCTTCAATTTTATATTTACGAAATAATTAGAAATCGCGCTAATTTTCCTAAAGACATCAACTATTTTCTTCCTAAAAATTTTTATTTGTAAAAGAGTCGCCATATAACCCAATATTTCAATATTTTTCTGTTTATGACATCTATTTTCGAGTGAAAAAACCAAATTTTTTTAAAAAAAGTTAAAAAATTATTTCCATTTACCAATATATATTTTTTAAGAAATATATCATATTTAATATACAAAAAGTAAAAACACAGTTTGTAGCTTCTTCAATTTTATACTTACGAAATAATTTGAAATCGCGTTAATTTTCCTAAAGACATCAACTATTTTCTTCCTAAAAATTTTTATTTGTAAAAGAGTCGACATATAACCCAATATTTCAATATGTTTCTGTTTATGACATCTATCTTCGAGTGAAAAAACCAATTGTTTTGAAAAAAAAGCTAAACAATTATTTCAATTTATCAATATATATTTTTTAAGAAATATATCATATTTAATATACAAAAAGTAAAAACGCAGTTTGTAGCCTCTTCAATGTTATATTTACGAAATAATTAGAAGGGCGTTAATTTTCCTAAAGACATCAACTATTTAATTAATAATTTAGTAATTAGAAGGGCGTTAATTTTCCTAAAGACATCAACTATTTTCTTCCTAAAAATTTTTATTTGTAAAAGAGTCGACATATAACCCAATATTTCAATATGTTTCTGTTTATGACATCTATCTTGGAGTGAAAAAACCAAATTTTTATAAAAAAAAGCTAAAAAATTATTTCAATTTATCAATATATGTATATTTTTTAAGAAATATATCATATTTAATATACAAAAAGTAAAAACACAGTTTGTAGCTTCTTCAATTTTATACTTACGAAATAATTAGAAATCGCGTTAATTTTCCTAAAGACATCAACTATTTTCTTCCTAAAAATTTTTATTTGTAAAAGAGTCGACATATAACCCAATATTTCAATATTTTTCTGTTTATGACATCTATTTTCCAGTGAAAAAACCAAATTTTTTTAAAAAAAGTTAAAAAATTATTTCCATTTATCAATATATATTTTTTAAGAAATATATCATATTTAATATACAAAAAGTAAAAACGCAGTTTGTAGCTTCTTCAATTTTATATTTACGAAATAATTAGAAATCGCGCTAATTTTCCTAAAGACATCAACTATTTTCTTCCTAAAAATTTTTATTTGTAAAAGAGTCGACATATAACCCAATATTTCAATATTTTTCTGTTTATGGCATCTATTTTCGAGTGAAAAAACCAAATTTTTTTAAAAAAAGTTAAAAAATTATTTCCATTTATCAATATATATTTTTTAAGAAATATATCATATTTAAATACAAAAAGTAAAAACGCAGTTTGTAGCTTCTTCAATTTTATATTTACGAAGTAATTAGAAATCGCGCTAATTTTCCTAAAGACATCAACTATTTTCTTCCTAAAAATTTTTATTTGTAAAAGAGTCGACATATAACCCAATATTTCAATATTTTTCTGTTTATGGCATCTATTTTCGAGTGAAAAAACCAAATTTTTTTAAAAAAAGTTAAAAAATTATTTCCCTTTATCAATATATATTTTTTAAGATATATATCATATTTAATATACAAAAAGTAAAAACACAGTTTGTAGCTTCTTCACTTTTATACTTACGAAATAATTAGAAATCGCGTTAATTTTCCTAAAGACATTACTATTTTCTTCCTAAAAATTTTTATTTGTAAAAGAGTCGACATATAACCCAATATTTCAATATTTTTCTGTTTATGGCATCTATTTTCGAGTGAAAAAACCAAATTTTTTTAAAAAAAGTTAAAAACTTATTTCCATTTATCAATATATATTTTTTAAGAAATATATATCATATTTAATATACCAAAAGTAAAAACGCAGTTTGTAGCTTCTTCAATTTTATATTTACGAAATAATTAGAAATTGCGTTAATTTTCCTAAAGACATCAACTATTTTCTTCCTAAAAATTTTTATTTGTAAAAGAGTCGACATATAACCCAATATTTAAATATTTTTCTGTTTATGGCATCTATTTTCGAGTGAAAAAACCAAATTTTTTTAAAAAAAGTTAAAAAATTATTTCCATTTATCAATATATATTTTTTAAGAAATATATCATATTTAATATACAAAAAGTAAAAACACAGTTTGTAGCTTCTTCAATTTTATACTTACGAAATAATTAGAAATCGCGTTAATTTTCCTAAAGACATAAACTATTTTCTTCCTAAAAATTTTTATTTGTAAAAGAGTCGACATATAACCCAATATTTCAATATTTTTCTGTTTATGACATCTATTTTCGAGTGAAAAAACCAAATTTTTTTAAAAAAAGCTAAAAAATTATTTCAATTTATCAATATATATTTTTTAAGAAATATATCATATTTAATATACAAAAAGTAAAAACACAGTTTGTAGCTTCTTCAATTTTATACTTACGAAATAATTAGAAATCGCGTTAATTTTCCTAAAGACATCAACTATTTTCTTCCTAAAAACTTTTATTTGTAAAAGAGTCGACATATAACCCAATATGTTTCTGTTTATGACATCTATCTTCGAGTGAAAAAACCAATTTTTTTGAAAAAAAAAGCTAAACAATTATTTCAATTTATCAATATATATTTTTTAAGAAATATATCATATTTAATATACAAAAAGTTAATGGAAACGTAACTATGTTTGTATCAGCACAATTCAGAAGTTTATTAAGAAGTGAAAAAATATTTTTTTCATTTGATATAATATGACATGACAATTCCACAAAGCACACGTTGTTACAATTCAAACTCTATAAACTCAAAGCTCAACACTCCTCCTCAACGTGAATGCGTATCTTAAAAATATTACAATATATTCATATCATTTGTAAATTTCAAATGTTTGTTTTTTGGAAGACTCTTCGTGAATATATCAGCTGTCATCTGATCCGTTGGACAATAACATAAAACGATTTTTTGTTCTTTTACAAGTTGACGTATGTAATGATATCTAACATCAATATGCTTAGTTCTGTTGTGATACACAGGATTTGTTGCCAGCTTCTGTGCACCCTGATTGTCCATATGTAGAATAATCGGATCGCGCTTCCAGAAATCTAGTTCTGACAATAAACTTTGCAAGTAAACTGCTTCTTTGGCGGCATTCGACGCAGCCATATATTCAGCCTCCGTACT
Source organism: Sphenella marginata (assembly GCA_951509765.1). Lineage (NCBI taxonomy): Eukaryota > Metazoa > Arthropoda > Insecta > Diptera > Tephritidae > Sphenella > Sphenella marginata. Next base: position 65,807,729 of record OX608078.1, on the reverse strand, counting down.
GCTTAATGCTATAGTGGCTTGTTTTTTAGACTCCCAAGATATAGCACTGTTTCCGTAAAAGAAAACAAACCCAGTATATGATTTCCGGTCTTGAGGATCACATCCCCAATCAGCATCAACGAAACCTTCGACACGTTTACTGCCTGCTTTATATGTAAGTTTGAAATCTATTGTAGCTTTCAAATACCTCAAAACATGTTTCGCCGCAGACATATGTTCAACATGTGGATTATTATTTCTTTGCGATAATTTTGAAACAGAGTGTATAATGTCAGGTCTAGTTGTTATGCCCAAGTGCATAAGTGCACCTATCAATGATTGATAATTCTTAATATCTGCTTTATTGCAATTTTCCTTACATGCAACTTGATACCCAGCTTCTAAAGGAACTGCTGCGGTTTTACAATCTTCCATACCATGTAACTTTAATAAATTTAATATATATTGTTTATGACTCAATGTAATATCACCCAGCTCGCCTTTTCGTCGGATGTCTATTCCAAGAAAATGTTGGATTACACCTTTATCCACTATCTCAAATTTTTCGGATATAAGTCCTTTTATTATTAGCAACTTTAATTTATTCTTGCATGCTATAAGCATGTCATCTACGTATACTGCAATAAGAACCACATCGTTCTCAAAATTCATTTTGTATAAACAAGTCTCCCTACCACAAGCATCAAATCCAATTTCTCGTAATACTTCGTCTAATTTAACATTCCATTGTCTGCCTGATTGTTTTAAACCATAAATAGATTTACTCAATTTCAAGACTTTATCTGGTTGTTCTTTGCACACAAAAAATTCGGGTTGCTGCATGTATATTTCATCTGTCAAATCGCCATTCAAATATGCAGTACTAACATCCAACTGATGTATATGCATTTTTTCTTCTACGCCTATTGCCAATAGCATACGAATGGTAGCATAACGAACAACAGGAGAAAATGTTTCATTATAATCAATACCAAAACGCTGCTCACAACCTTTGGCAACAAGTCGTGCTTTGTATCGCTCAACTTCACCGTTGCTATTACGTTTGATTGTAAAAACCCACTTACACTTAATTGCTTTCTTATCTAGTGGTAAATCGACATATGACCAAGTTTCGTTTTTCAATAATGCATTGAATTCATCTTGCATTGCTTTCTTCCAGAAATCATGGTTCTCGCATGATAAAGCTTCAGTCACAGTAACAGGAACGCTTATATCTGATAACGTATTTATTATGTTGTACTGCTTTCTTGGTCGACCACGCGAACCTGTTCGCACCAATTTGGGTCTACCCCTACCAATCTTAACAACATTTTCACAAATCTCCTCCTGATCAGTTATTTCCTCAGTACAACTTGAACTTGAACTTGGTTCATCCACACTATCATATATCGAACTATCACTATCAAACCTTTCGGTCTCAACAACTGGCAAAACAATATTCTTATTATTCTCCTCCTCGACAAAGAATTGTAAATCGACTTGCTCGACAGTCGGTACACCATCAGTACGTATACTCGTATATTCATTATTATCATCAATTTTAGACTCATTAAAATTACATCTCTTTTGACCACAATTCTCTTCGATTCTTTGTCGTACAAACGATACGCCTTACTTTCTAGAGAGTAACCAACCATGATAAATTGTTTGCCTTTAGCCTCGAATTTGCCATGTACTGTTTTATCTAATCCTACTGCTACAGTACCAAACGTTTTCAAGTGTGCGACCATTGGTTTTTTATTAAACCACATTTCGTACGGTGTTTTCTTTATAAGACATTTAGTTGGACACCTATTTCTTAAATACGCTGCCGTTGATATGCTCTCTGCCCACAAATTTTTCTGAACCTTAGCATGTAAAAGCATACATCGTGCCATTTCCACAAGTGTACGATTGGCGCGTTCTGCCACACCATTCTGTTGTGGCGTATAAGGCACACTCAATTCATGATGTATACCGTGTTGTTTCAAAAACAAATCAAACTCGTTGTTTACATACTCTTTGCCATTGTCGCTTCTTAGTGCTTTTATCTTACAATTCGTTTGACGTTCGACATAGGCTTTATATATTTTGAACTTTTCTAAAACTTCATTTTTAGATTTCAAGAAATAAACACTAATAAACCTTGATTTATCATCAATTAGTGTCAAAAAATAACGTGAACCTCCCACAGATTGTATATTAATCGGGCCACATATATCAGAATGGATTAGTTCTAATAATTTTTCTGATTTTCGTTCAGATTGCTTAGGAAACGGCTTAGTATGTATTTTTCCTAACATACAAGTATTACAACATATATTATCGTCTTTCTCACATAATTTCATACCATATACCATATCATATTTATTTAAATCACGTAGACTTTGAAAATTGAGATGACCATACCTGTTGTGCCAAACTTCGTTGCTTTTCATAGCAAACAAACCTTCTTGCCTCATTTCTACCACATAGAGATTGTTCCGTTTGATAGCTTTCAATACAACTTCACCAGACCTGTCGTTCATACATGCATGTTCACCTTCAAACTTGACCATCAAACCGCGTTCAACTGCTTTGCTTATTGAAATAAAATTTGCTTTCAAATCTGGCGAATACAAGACATTATGCAAACGAACATTTCGTTCTTTTGTCTTCAACAATACATCACCTTTTCCAAACGCTACAATTTATGAATTTGATGCTAGCCAAATGGTTTCTTTTGTCTCTTCAAACCTAACAAACATTGTCTTATTGTTGCACATATGAGACGTTGCACCACTGTCTATATACCAACAGTTTTCTTCGAGGGTACTAGGTGTATTTGTTGTTGCTATGACGTTCATAGCAGCTTCGATAGAATTTTTCTTATCTTTGTCTTTGCACTTATATGCAAAAATGCCCCTTTTTACCGCACACAAAACATTTACCTTTAAACTTCTGCTGAACCTTTTTATTGTTGTTGTCTCGTACTACAAACGCTTGTTGTCCACCAATCTCTGACACAACATTTTGCCGTTTTCGTCGCTCTCCTTCTTCTAACAATTTCAATTTTAATGCACTAATAGACGGTAAATTATCACGCGTCTCCATGGCTATAACAAAATTATGGTAAGACTTAGGTAAACTTGATAGCAAAATTATTGTAAGTAATTCTTCCTGAATAGAAATACCAGTCTCTGACAACTTATCTGCCACTTCATTGAAAGAATTCAGAAATTGCTGCATATTTTCCTCCTCGCCCATTTGTTTGTTCAAAAATTGCTTGTATAGCGAGACCTTTTGGACCGGACCTTGAGGTTTATGTACATCCCTTAATTTCTGCCACGCTTCCGCTGATGACTTGCAGTTCTTTATATAATTTAGTTGGTTTGACTTCACACTGAGTAACATTGTAGCTAATGCTTTCTCATCATTCACAATCCATAATGCTAATTCGTCTGCATCTGTTGGCTTCGCTTCACTCACCATTTTCCATAAACCCCCATGGATCAGCACGCTTCTCATTTGTACTGTCCACGTTTCATAGTTGGACACATCCAACTTTTCAATTGCATAAAGTGATGATGCCATGTTATTTAAAATATTCGCGTATAAACTCCTGGGCCCAAAACCTAATGGAAACGTAACTATGTTTGTATCAGCACAATTCAGAAGTTTATTAAGAAGTGAAAAAATATTTTTTTTCATTTGATATAATATGACATGACAATTCCACAAAGCACACGTTGTTACAATTCAAACTCTATAAACTCAAAGTTCAACAAAAGTAAAAACGCAGTTTGTAGCTTCTTCAATTTTATATTTACGAAATAATTAGAAATCGCGCTAATTTTCCTAAAGACATCAACTATTTTCTTCCTAAAAATTTTTATTTGTAAAAGAGTCGACATATAACCCAATATTTCAATATTTTTCTGTTTATGACATCTATTTTCGAGTGAAAAAACCAAATTTTTTTAAAAAAAGTTAAAAAATTATTTCCATTTATCAATATATATTTTTTAAGAAATATATCATATTTAATATACCAAAAGTAAAAACGCAGTTTGTAGCTTCTTCAATTTTATACTTACAAAATAATTAGAAATCGCGCTAATTTTCCTAAAGACATCAACTATTTTCTTCCTAAAAATTTTTATTTGTAAAAGAGTCGACATAAAACCCAATATTTCAATATTTTTCTGTTTATGGCATCTATTTTCGAGTGAAAAAACCAAATTTTTTTAAAAAAAGTTAAAAAATTATTTCCATTTATCAATATATATTTTTTAAGAAATATATATCATATTTAATATACAAAAAGTAAAAACGCAGTTTGTAGCTTCTTCAATTTTATATTTACGAAATAATTAGAAATCGCGCTAATTTTCCTAAAGACATCAACTATTTTCTTCCTAAAAATTTTTATTTGTAAAAGAGTCGACATATAACCCAATATTTCAATATTTTTCTGTTAATGGCATCTATTTTCGAGTGAAAAAACCAAATTTTTTTAAAAAAAGTTAAAAAATTATTTCCATTTATCAATATATATTTTTTAAGAAATATATCATATTTAAATACAAAAAGTAAAAACGCAGTTTGTAGCTTCTTCAATTTTATATTTACGAAGTAATTAGAAATCGCGCTAATTTTCCTAAAGACATCAACTATTTTCTTCCTAAAAATTTTTATTTGTAAAAGAGTCGACATATAACCCAATATTTCAATATTTTTCTGTTTATGGCATCTATTTTCGAGTGAAAAAACCAAATTTTTTTAAAAAAAGTTAAAAAATTATTTCCATTTATCAATATATATTTTTTAAGAAATATATCATATTTATTATATAAAAAGTAAAAACGCAGTTTGTAGCTTCTTCAATTTTATATTTACGAAATAATTAGAAATCGCGCTAATTTTCCTAAAGACATCAACTATTTTCTTCCTAAAAATTTTTATTTGTAAAAGAGTCGACATATAACCCAATATTTCAATATTTTTCTGTTTATGGCATCTATTTTCGAGTGAAAAAACCAAATTTTTTTAAAAAAAGTTAAAAAATTTTTTCCATTTATCAATATATATTTTTTAAGAAATATATCATATTTAATATACAAAAAGTGAAAACACAGTTTGTAGCTTCTTCAATTTTATATTTACGAAATAATTAGAAATTGCGTTAATTTTCCTAAAGACATCAACTATTTTCTTCCTAAAAATTTTTATTTGTAAAAGAGTCGACATATAACCCAATATTTCAATATTTTTCTGTTTATGGCATCTATTTTCGAGTGAAAAAACCAAATTTTTTTAAAAAAAGTTAAAAAATTATTTTCATTTATCAATATATATTTTGTAAGAAATATATCTTATTTAATATACAAAAAGTAAAAACACAGTTTGTAGCTTCTTCAATTTTATACTTACGAAATAATTAGAAATCGCGCTAATTTTCCTAAAGACATAAACTATTTTCTTCCTAAAAATTTTTATTTGTAAAAGAGTCGACATATAACCCAATATTTCAATATTTTTCTGTTTATGACATCTATTTTCGAGTGAAAAAACCAAATTTTTTTAAAAAAAGCTAAAAAATTATTTCAATTTATCAATATATATTTTTTAAGTAATATATCATATTTAATATACAAAAAGTAAAAACACAGTTTGTAGCTTCTTCAATTTTATACTTACGAAATAATTAGAAATCGCGTTAATTTTCCTAAAGACATCAACTATTTTCTTCCTAAAAATTTTTATTTGTAAAAGAGTCGACATATAACCCAATATTTCAATATGTTTCTGTTTATGACATCTATCTTCGAGTGAAAAAACCAATTTTTTTGAAAAAAAAGCTAAACAATTATTTCAATTTATCAATATATATTTTTTAAGAAATATATCATGTTTAATATACAAAAAGTAAAAACGCAGTTTGTAGCTTCTTCAATTTTATATTTACGAAATAATTAGAAATCGCGCTAATTTTCCTAAAGACATCAACTATTTTCTTCCTAAAAATTTTTATTTGTATAAGAGTCGACATATAACCCAATATTTCAATATTTTTCTGTTTATGACATCTATTTTCGAGTGAAAAAACCAAATTTTTTTAAAAAAACTTAAAAAATTATTTCCATTTATCAATATATATTTTTTAAGAAATATATCATATTTAATATACCAAAAGTAAAAACGCAGTTTGTAGCTTCTTCAATTTTATACTTACGAAATAATTAGAAATCGCGCTAATTTTCCTAAAGACATCAACTATTTTCTTCCTAAAAATTTTTATTTGTAAAAGAGTCGACATATAACCCAATATTTCAATATTTTTCTGTTTATGGCATCTATTTTCGAGTGAAAAAACCAAATTTTTTTAAAAAAAGTTAAAAAATTATTTCCATTTATCAATATATATTTTTTAAGAAATATATCATATTTAATATACAAAAAGTAAAAACACAGTTTGTAGCTTCTTCAATTGTATACTTACGAAATAATTAGAAATCGCGCTAATTTTCCTAAAGACATCAACTATTTTCTTCCTAAAAATTTTTATTTGTAAAAGTGTCGACATATAACCCAATATTTCAATATTTTTCTGTTTATGGCATCTATTTTCGAGTGAAAAAACCAAATTTTTTTAAAAAAAGTTAAAAAATTATTTCCATTTATCAATATATATTTTTTAAGAAATATATATCATATTTAATATACAAAAAGTAAAAACGCAGTTTGTAGCTTCTTCAATTTTATATTTACGAAATAATTAGAAATCGCGCTAATTTTCCTAAAGACATCAACTATTTTCTTCCTAAAAATTTTTATTTGTAAAAGAGTCGACATATAACCCAATATTTCAATATTTTTCTGTTTATGGCATCTATTTTCGAGTGAAAAAACCAAATTTTTTAAAAAAAAAGTTAAAAAATTATTTCCATTTATCAATATATATTTTTTAAGAAATATATCATATTTAATATACAAAAAGTAAAAACGCAGTTTGTAGCTTCTTCAATTTTATATTTACGAAATAATTAGAAATCGCGCTAATTTTCCTAAAGACATCAACTATTTTCTTCCTAAAAATTTTTATTTGTAAAAGAGTCGACATATAACCCAATATTTCAATATTTTTCTGTTTATGGCATCTATTTTCGAGTGAAAAAACCAAATTTTTTAAAAAAAAGTTAAAAAATTATTTCCATTTATCAATATATATTTTTTAAGAAATATATCATATTTAATATACAAAAAGTAAAAACGCAGTTTGTAGCTTCTTCAATTTTATATTTACGAAATAATTAGAAATCGCGATAATTTTCCTAAAGACATCAACTATTTTCTTCCTAAAAATTTTTATTTGTAAAAGAGTCGACATATAACCCAATATTTCAATATTTTTCTGTTTATGACATCTATTTTCGAGTGAAAAAACCAAATTTTTTAAAAAAAAGTTAAAAAATTATTTCCATTTATCAATATATATTTGTTAAGAAATATATCATATTTAATATACAAAAAGTAAAAACACAGTTTGTAGCTTCTTCAATTTTATACTTACGAAATAATTAGTAATCGCGCTAATTTTCCTAAAGACATCAACTATTTTCTTCCTAAAAATTTTTATTTGTAAAAGAGTCGACATATAACGTAATATTTCAATATGTTTCTGTTTATGACATCTATCTTCGAGTGAAAAAACCAATTTTTTTGAAAAAAAAAGCTAAACAATTATTTCAATTTATCAATATATATTTTTTAAGAAATATATCATATTTAATATACAAAAAGTAAAAACACAGTTTGTAGCTTCTTCAATTTTATACTTACGAAATAATTAGAAATCGCGTTAATTTTCCTAAAGACATCAACTATTTTCTTCCTAAAAATTTTTATTTGTAAAAGAGTCGACATATAACCCAATATTTCAATATGTTTCTGTTTATGACATCTATCTTCGAGTGAAAAAACAAATTTTTTTGAAAAAAAAGCTAAACAATTATTTCAATTTATCAATATATATATTTTAAGAAATATATCATATTTAATATACAAAAAGTAAAAACGCAGTTTGTAGCTTCTTCAATTTTATATTTACGAAATAATTAGAAGGGCGTTAATTTTCCTAAAGACATCAACTATTTTCTTCTTAAAAATTTTTATTTGTAAAAGAGTCGACATATAACCCAATATTTCAATATTTTTCTGTTTATGACATCTATCTTCGAGTGAAAAAACCAATTTTTTTGAAAAAAAAAGCTAAACAATTATTTCAATTTATCAATATATATTTTTTAAGAAATATATCATATTTAATATACAAAAAGTAAAAACACAGTTTGTAGCTTCTTCAATTTTATACTTACGAAATAATTAGAAATCGCGTTAATTTTCCTAAAGACATCAACTATTTTCTTCCTAAAAATTTTTATTTGTAAAAGAGTCGACATATAACCCAATATTTCAATATGTTTCTGTTTATGACATCTATCTTCGAGTGAAAAAACCAATTTTTTTGAAAAAAAAAGCTAAACAATTATTTCAATTTATCAATATATATTTTTTAAGAAATATATCATATTTAATATACAAAAAGTAAAAACGCAGTTTGTAGCTTCTTCAATTTTATATTTACGAAATAATTAGAAGGGCGTTAATTTTCCTAAAGACATCAACTATTTTCTTCCTAAAAATTTTTATTTGTAAAAGAGTCGACATATAACCCAATATTTCAATATGTTTCTGTTTATGACATCTATCTTCGAGTGAAAAAACCAATTTTTTTGAAAAAAAAAGCTAAACAATTATTTCAATTTATCAATACATATTTTTTAAGAAATATATCATATTTAATATACAAAAAGTAAAAACACAGTTTGTAGCTTCTTCAATTTTATATTTACGAAATAATTAGAAATTGCGTTAATTTTCCTAAAGACATTAACTATTTTCTTCCTAAAAATTTTTATTTGTAAAAGAGTCGACATATAACCCAATATTTCAATATTTTTCTGTTTATGGCATCTATTTTCGAGTGAAAAAACCAAATTTTTTTAAAAAAAGTTACAAAATTATTTCCAATTATCAGTATATATTTTTTAAGAAATATATCATATTTAATATACAAAAAGTAAAAACGCAGTTTGTAGCTTCTTCAATTTTATACTTACGAAATAATTAGAAATTGCGTTAATTTTCCTAAAGACATCAACTATTTTCTTCCTAAAAATTTTTATTTGTAAAAGAGTCGACATATAACCCAATATTTCAATATTTTTCTGTTTATGGCATCTATTTTCGAGTGAAAAAACCAAATTTTTTTAAAAAAAGTTAAAAAATTATTTTCATTTATCAATATATATTTTTTAAGAAATATATCTTATTTAATATACAAAAAGTAAAAACACAGTTTGTAGCTTCTTCAATTTTATACTTACGAAATAATTAGAAATCGCGCTAATTTTCCTAAAGACATAAACTATTTTCTTCCTAAAAATTTTTATTTGTAAAAGAGTCGACATATAACCCAATATTTCAATATTTTTCTGTTTATGACATCTATTTTCGAGTGAAAAAACCAAATTTTTTTAAAAAAAGCTAAAAAATTATTTCAATTTATCAATATATATTTTTTAAGTAATATATCATATTTAATATACAAAAAGTAAAAACACAGTTTGTAGCTTCTTCAATTTTATACTTACGAAATAATTAGAAATCGCGTTAATTTTCCTAAAGACATCAACTATTTTCTTCCTAAAAATTTTTATTTGTAAAAGAGTCGACATATAACCCAATAATTCAATATGTTTCTGTTTATGACATCTATCTTCGAGTGAAAAAACCAATTTTTTTGAAAAAAAAGCTAAACAATTATTTCAATTTATCAATATATATTTTTTAAGAAATATATCATGTTTAATATACAAAAAGTAAAAACGCAGTTTGTAGCTTCTTCAATTTTATATTTACGAAATAATTAGAAATCGCGCTAATTTTCCTAAAGACATCAACTATTTTCTTCCTAAAAATTTTTATTTGTATAAGAGTCGACATATAACCCAATATTTCAATATTTTTCTGTTTATGACATCTATTTTCGAGTGAAAAAACCAAATTTTTTTAAAAAAACTTAAAAAATTATTTCCATTTATCAATATATATTTTTTAAGAAATATATCATATTTAATATACCAAAAGTAAAAACGCAGTTTGTAGCTTCTTCAATTTTATACTTACGAAATAATTAGAAATCGCGCTAATTTTCCTAAAGACATCAACTATTTTCTTCCTAAAAATTTTTATTTGTAAAAGAGTCGACATATAACCCAATATTTCAATATTTTTCTGTTTATGGCATCTATTTTCGAGTGAAAAAACCAAATTTTTTTAAAAAAAGTTAAAAAATTATTTCCATTTATCAATATATATTTTTTAAGAAATATATATCATATTTAATATACAAAAAGTAAAAACGCAGTTTGTAGCTTCTTCAATTTTATATTTACGAAATAATTAGAAATCGCGCTAATTTTCCTAAAGACATCAACTATTTTCTTCCTAAAAATTTTTATTTGTAAAAGAGTCGACATATAACCCAATATTTCAATATTTTTCTGTTTATGGCATCTATTTTCGAGTGAAAAAACCAAATTTTTTAAAAAAAAAGTTAAAAAATTATTTCCATTTATCAATATATATTTTTTAAGAAATATATCATATTTAATATACAAAAAGTAAAAACGCAGTTTGTAGCTTCTTCAATTTTATATTTACGAAATAATTAGAAATCGCGCTAATTTTCCTAAAGACATCAACTATTTTCTTCCTAAAAATTTTTATTTGTAAAAGAGTCGACATATAACCCAATATTTCAATATTTTTCTGTTTATGGCATCTATTTTCGAGTGAAAAAACCAAATTTTTTTAAAAAAAGTTAAAAAATTATTTCCATTTATCAATATATATTTTTTAAGAAATATATCATATTTAATATACAAAAAGTAAAAACGCAGTTTGTAGCTTCTTCAATTTTATATTTACGAAATAATTAGAAATCGCGATAATTTTCCTAAAGACATCAACTATTTTCTTCCTAAAAATTTTTATTTGTAAAAGAGTCGACATATAACCCAATATTTCAATATTTTTCTGTTTATGACATCTATTTTCGAGTGAAAAAACCAAATTTTTTAAAAAAAAGTTAAAAAATTATTTCCATTTATCAATATATATTTGTTAAGAAATATATCATATTTAATATACAAAAAGTAAAAACACAGTTTGTAGCTTCTTCAATTTTATACTTACGAAATAATTAGTAATCGCGCTAATTTTCCTAAAGACATCAACTATTTTCTTCCTAAAAATTTTTATTTGTAAAAGAGTCGACATATAACGTAATATTTCAATATGTTTCTGTTTATGACATCTATCTTCGAGTGAAAAAACCAATTTTTTTGAAAAAAAAAGCTAAACAATTATTTCAATTTATCAATATATATTTTTTAAGAAATATATCATATTTAATATACAAAAAGTAAAAACACAGTTTGTAGCTTCTTCAATTTTATACTTACGAAATAATTAGAAATCGCGTTAATTTTCCTAAAGACATCAACTATTTTCTTCCTAAAAATTTTTATTTGTAAAAGAGTCGACATATAACCCAATATTTCAATATGTTTCTGTTTATGACATCTATCTTCGAGTGAAAAAACCAATTTTTTTGAAAAAAAAAGCTAAACAATTATTTCAATTTATCAATATATATTTTTTAAGAAATATATCATATTTAATATACAAAAAGTAAAAACGCAGTTTGTAGCTTCTTCAATTTTATATTTACGAAATAATTAGAAGGGCGTTAATTTTCCTAAAGACATCAACTATTTTCTTCCTAAAAATTTTTATTTGTAAAAGAGTCGACATATAACCCAATATTTCAATATGTTTCTGTTTATGACATCTATCTTCGAGTGAAAAAACCAATTTTTTTGAAAAAAAAAGCTAAACAATTATTTCAATTTATCAATACATATTTTTTAAGAAATATATCATATTTAATATACAAAAAGTAAAAACACAGTTTGTAGCTTCTTCAATTTTATATTTACGAAATAATTAGAAATTGCGTTAATTTTCCTAAAGACATTAACTATTTTCTTCCTAAAAATTTTTATTTGTAAAAGAGTCGACATATAACCCAATATTTCAATATTTTTCTGTTTATGGCATCTATTTTCGAGTGAAAAAACCAAATTTTTTTAAAAAAAGTTACAAAATTATTTCCAATTATCAGTATATATTTTTTAAGAAATATATCATATTTAATATACAAAAAGTAAAAACGCAGTTTGTAGCTTCTTCAATTTTATACTTACGAAATAATTAGAAATCGCGCTAATTTTCCTAAAGACATCAACTATTTTCTTCCTAAAAATTTTTATTTGTAAAAGAGTCGACATATAACACAATATTTCAATATTTTTCTGTTTATGATATCTATCTTGGAGTGAAAAAACCAAATTTTTTTAAAAAAAGCTAAAAAATTATTTCAATTTATCAATATATATTTTTTAAGAAATATATCATATTTAATATACAAAAAGTAAAAACACAGTTTGTAGCTTCTTCAATTTTATACTTACGAAATAATTAGAAATCGCGTTAATTTTCCTAAAGACATCAACTATTTTCTTCCTAGAAATTTTTATTTGTAAAAGAGTCGACATATAACCCAATATTTCAATATGTTTCTGTTTATGACATCTATTTTCGAGTGAAAAAACCAAATTTTTTTAAAAAAAGCTAAAAAATTATTTCAATTTATCAATATATATTTTTTAAGAAATATATCATATTTAATATACAAAAAGTAAAAACGCAGTTTGTAGCTTCTTCAATGTTATATTTACGAAATAATTAGAAGGGCGTTAATTTTCCTAAAGACATCAACTATTTTCTTCCTAAAAATTTTTATTTGTAAAAGAGTCGACATATAACCCAATATTTCAATATTTTTCTGTTTATGACATCTATTTTCGAGTGAAAAAACCAAATTTTTTTAAAAAAAGCTAAAAAATTATTTCAATTTATCAATATATATTTTTTAAGAAATATATCATATTTAATATACAAAAAGTAAAAACGCAGTTTGTAACTTCTTCAATGTTATATTTACGAAATAATTAGAAGGGCGTTAATTTTCCTAAAGACATCAACTATTTTCTTCCTAAAAATTTTTATTTGTAAAAGAGTCGACATAAGTATAACCCAATATTTCAATATGTTTCTGTTTATGACATCTATCTTCGAGTGAAAAAACCAATTTTTTTGAAAAAAAAAGCTAAACAATTATTTCAATTTATCAATATATATTTTTTAAGAAATATATCATATTTAATATACAAAAAGTAAAAACACAGTTTGTAGCTTCTTCAATTTTATACTTACGAAATAATTAGAAGGGCGTTAATTTTCCTAAAGACATCAACTATTTAATTAATAATTTAGTAATTAGAAGGGCGTTAATTTTCCTAAAGACATCAACTCTTTTCTTCCTAAAAATTTTTATTTGTAAAAGAGTCGACATATAACCCAATATTTCAATATTTTTCTGTTTATGACATCTATTTTCGAGTGAAAAAACCAAAGTTTTTTAAAAAAAGCTAAAAAATTATTTCAATTTATCAATATATATTTTTTAAGAAATATATCATATTTAATATACAAAAAGTAAAAACACAGTTTGTAGCTTCTTCAATTTTATACTTACGAAATAATTTGAAATCGCGTTAATTTTCCTAAAGACATCAACTATTTTCTTCCTAAAAATTTTTATTTGTAAAAGAGTCGACATATAACCCAATATTTCAATATTTTTCTGTTTATGACATCTATTTTCGAGTGAAAAAACCAAAGTTTTTTAAAAAAAGCTAAAAAATTATTTCCATTTATCAATATATATTTTTTAAGAAATATATCATATTTAATATACCAAAAGTAAAAACGCAGTTTGTAGCTTCTTCAATTTTATACTTACGAAATAATTAGAAATCGCGCTAATTTTCCTAAAGACATCAACTATTTTCTTCCTAAAAATTTTTATTTGTAAAAGAGTCGACATATAACCCAATATTTCAATATTTTTCTGTTTATGGCATCTATTTTCGAGTGAAAAAACCAAATTTTTTTAAAAAAAGTTAAAAAATTATTTCCATTTATCAATATATATTTTTTAAGAAATATATATCATATTTAATATACAAAAAGTAAAAACGCAGTTTGTAGCTTCTTCAATTTTATATTTACGAAATAATTAGAAATCGCGCTAATTTTCCTAAAGACATCAACTATTTTCTTCCTAAAAATTTTTATTTGTAAAAGAGTCGACATATAACCCAATATTTCAATATTTTTCTGTTTATGGCATCTATTTTCGAGTGAAAAAACCAAATTTTTTAAAAAAAAAGTTAAAAAATTATTTCCATTTATCAATATATATTTTTTAAGAAATATATCATATTTAATATACAAAAAGTAAAAACGCAGTTTGTAGCTTCTTCAATTTTATATTTACGAAATAATTAGAAATCGCGCTAATTTTCCTAAAGACATCAACTATTTTCTTCCTAAAAATTTTTATTTGTAAAAGAGTCGACATATAACCCAATATTTCAATATTTTTCTGTTTATGGCATCTATTTTCGAGTGAAAAAACCAAATTTTTTTAAAAAAAGTTAAAAAATTATTTCCATTTATCAATATATATTTTTTAAGAAATATATCATATTTAATATACAAAAAGTAAAAACGCAGTTTGTAGCTTCTTCAATTTTATATTTACGAAATAATTAGAAATCGCGATAATTTTCCTAAAGACATCAACTATTTTCTTCCTAAAAATTTTTATTTGTAAAAGAGTCGACATATAACCCAATATTTCAATATTTTTCTGTTTATGACATCTATTTTCGAGTGAAAAAACCAAATTTTTTAAAAAAAAGTTAAAAAATTATTTCCATTTATCAATATATATTTGTTAAGAAATATATCATATTTAATATACAAAAAGTAAAAACACAGTTTGTAGCTTCTTCAATTTTATACTTACGAAATAATTAGTAATCGCGCTAATTTTCCTAAAGACATCAACTATTTTCTTCCTAAAAATTTTTATTTGTAAAAGAGTCGACATATAACGTAATATTTCAATATGTTTCTGTTTATGACATCTATCTTCGAGTGAAAAAACCAATTTTTTTGAAAAAAAAAGCTAAACAATTATTTCAATTTATCAATATATATTTTTTAAGAAATATATCATATTTAATATACAAAAAGTAAAAACACAGTTTGTAGCTTCTTCAATTTTATACTTACGAAATAATTAGAAATCGCGTTAATTTTCCTAAAGACATCAACTATTTTCTTCCTAAAAATTTTTATTTGTAAAAGAGTCGACATATAACCCAATATTTCAATATGTTTCTGTTTATGACATCTATCTTCGAGTGAAAAAACCAATTTTTTTGAAAAAAAAAGCTAAACAATTATTTCAATTTATCAATATATATTTTTTAAGAAATATATCATATTTAATATACAAAAAGTAAAAACGCAGTTTGTAGCTTCTTCAATTTTATATTTACGAAATAATTAGAAGGGCGTTAATTTTCCTAAAGACATCAACTATTTTCTTCCTAAAAATTTTTATTTGTAAAAGAGTCGACATATAACCCAATATTTCAATATGTTTCTGTTTATGACATCTATCTTCGAGTGAAAAAACCAATTTTTTTGAAAAAAAAAGCTAAACAATTATTTCAATTTATCAATACATATTTTTTAAGAAATATATCATATTTAATATACAAAAAGTAAAAACACAGTTTGTAGCTTCTTCAATTTTATATTTACGAAATAATTAGAAATTGCGTTAATTTTCCTAAAGACATTAACTATTTTCTTCCTAAAAATTTTTATTTGTAAAAGAGTCGACATATAACCCAATATTTCAATATTTTTCTGTTTATGGCATCTATTTTCGAGTGAAAAAACCAAATTTTTTTAAAAAAAGTTACAAAATTATTTCCAATTATCAGTATATATTTTTTAAGAAATATATCATATTTAATATACAAAAAGTAAAAACGCAGTTTGTAGCTTCTTCAATTTTATACTTACGAAATAATTAGAAATCGCGCTAATTTTCCTAAAGACATCAACTATTTTCTTCCTAAAAATTTTTATTTGTAAAAGAGTCGACATATAACACAATATTTCAATATTTTTCTGTTTATGATATCTATCTTGGAGTGAAAAAACCAAATTTTTTTAAAAAAAGCTAAAAAATTATTTCAATTTATCAATATATATTTTTTAAGAAATATATCATATTTAATATACAAAAAGTAAAAACACAGTTTGTAGCTTCTTCAATTTTATACTTACGAAATAATTAGAAATCGCGTTAATTTTCCTAAAGACATCAACTATTTTCTTCCTAGAAATTTTTATTTGTAAAAGAGTCGACATATAACCCAATATTTCAATATGTTTCTGTTTATGACATCTATTTTCGAGTGAAAAAACCAAATTTTTTTAAAAAAAGCTAAAAAATTATTTCAATTTATCAATATATATTTTTTAAGAAATATATCATATGTTAGACAGAATTTTATTCGGAATAAAAAAATAGTTTTCTACATTTGATTATGTGTAAAAAGTAAATTGATTTACAAAATGTTTGAATTGCAAAGTATAATATCAACAAGTATTATAACAAACTTCCGCTCAAATCAAACATAAAAAAAAAATATTTACTAATTTATATTTAATAAATTACAGCAATTGTTATGTTTGCCTTTAGTTAACGGTTTTGTTAATACATCTGCTGCGTTTTCTTCAGATGGAACGTATTCAATATCGATTTGATGAGCTTCGTATATCTCTCGAACGTAATGGTAACGTATGTCTATATGTTTGCTTTTCTTTTGGACTGTTGGATTTTTAACCATAAATTTAGCTCCCTGATTGTCGCAGTTAATAATTGTTGGATTCTGAATCTCTTCGGTGAAACCCATTTCTTCCAAAATACCACGTAGAAAAACCACTTCCTTTGCCCCTTGACATACTGCAACATATTCTGCTTCCATTGTGCTTAATGCCACAACTGATTGTTTTCTTGATTCCCAAGACACCGGCCCACCAGCCATAAGTATAGCGTACCCTGTATAAGACTTTCGATCTCCTGAATCTGAACCCCAATCAGCATCTGTGAAGCAAATAAATTTATCAACATTAGCCGAATACGATATTTTAGTCAATGGTTGTTTTCTTAAATATCTCAAAACATGCTTCGCAGCTTGCATATGTTCCTCGTGTGGATGAGTATTATATTGCGACAGTTTTGAAACAACATGTGCAATATCTGGTCTTGAAATAACCGCTAAATACATTAAAGCACCAATTAAACTTTGATAACGTTTAATATCCAAATTTTCGCAATTTTTATCACACTTGTTCAATACAGTTCCGGATGCCCATGGAGTAGAAGCTGGCTTACAATTTGCCATACCCCAATTTTTAAGTATTTCTTCGGTATACTTTTTCTGATGTATCGTTATATCACCATCCTGTCCATTTCTCTCAACTTCCATGCCTAAATATAATGATATTGGTCCTCGATCAACCGCCTCTATATGTGTGTTGAGATTCAAAATTATGTTTTCCATCTCCCGCTGACTCGAGCATGCAATCATCATGTCATCGACATAAAGGGCCACAATACAAATGTTTTGCTTATACCTCTTTATGTAAACACAAGTATCAAATTTGCATCTTTTAAATTGCATATCGATCAATATTTCGGTTACTTTTTTATTCCATTCGCGGCCAGATTGTTTCAACCCATACAGCGACTTTTTCAACTTGCATACCTTTTCAGGATGCTTCTCATCTTTAAACATTGCGGGCTGTTGCATGTATATTTCGTCCTTCAGTTCACCGTTCAGATAAGCTGCAACAATGTCTACGTGATTGACAAGCAAGCGGTATTTTGCAGACAGTGCCAGTAACAGTCTTATAGTAGAATGTCGAACCACTGGAGCATACGTCTCATGATAATCGACACTATACTTCTGTGAACAACCTCTTGCAACAAGCCTTGCCTTGTATTTTTCAATTGAACCATCCGCTCTACGTTTAATTGCGAATACCCATTTGCAAGTTATTACATTTTTGCCCTGTGGCTTATCAACCAAATCCCAGGTTTTATTTCTAACCAGTGAAGAAAACTCCAACTGCATTGCCTCTCTCCAATGCTCAGAATTCTCAGAATTAAGTGCTTGTGACACAGTGGTAGGATTCTCAATTACAACATTCAAAAACTCAGGACCTGTTTCAGTACAAAACACTTTCCTTGGCCTTCCCCTTTCACCTGTTCTAGCTATTTTAGGTCTACCTCTTTTTCTTCTAATTTCCACAATAGATTCACTATTAATAACGCGTACATCTTCAGCAACCCGCGCATCTTCACATTGCGCTTCTGTTACTAACGCTGCTGGTAGTTCCTCATTCGAAATATTCTCATCATCATTAAGATTTTCAACAACATCATGATCATATTTGCTTAAAATTTCAGCACAAAATATTTCTTTATCATTTTGATCAAAGCTTTCATTTGTGTCAAACGAATCTTCAAGAAAAGAAACGTCTCGAGCTATTTCAATTTTTCTCGATTTAACATCGTACAGCCTATACCCTTTTGTGTTACTTTGATAACCAACAAATTTCATTTGTTTACCTTTAGGTAAAAATTTACTGCCTTTCGGCTTTGGACCTTTTTGCAACACAACAGCGTCGCAACCCCATACCTTGAAATGATTAACTGATGGCTTTCGGCCAAACCATCTTTCAAATGGAGTTACATCTACCAATAATTTACTAGGTGATCTATTCCGGATATATACTGATGCATTTACCGCCTCTCCCCACAAACTTTGTGGTAACTTTGATGCTTGCAACAAACACCGAGCCATTTCTACAAGGGTTCTGTTTGCCCTTTCAGCAACACCATTTTGTTGCGGCGTATAACTAACTGTAGTTTGATGAGTAATGCCCTTTCTTGAAAAATATTCTTTAAATTTTGAGTTAATGAACTCTTTACCATTATCGCTGCGTACCGTTTTTATCTTATGACCCGTTTGTTTTTCGACATTGAGCGCAAAATTAACGAATGCGTCAAATGCATCTGATTTATTTTTTAGGAAATTAACTGTCATGTATCTCGAAAAATCATCGACAAACAAAATGAAATAAAACGAACCGCCTACCGAAGTTACACCCATTGGTCCACATAAATCCATGTGTACCAATTCTAAAATATCTTTAGTGAAGATATTTTGATAACTTTTGAATGATTTTTTATGCATTTTACATAACATGCACGTTAAACAGTCAATGTCTTTTGAAATTTTTATATCGAAATCGCGACACATATTTTTATTTGACAGTTTATTTAGATCATCGACATTGATGTGTCCAAATCTTTTATGCCACTTATGCGCATTGATTTTATCTTTGACACTATGCAACATTTCCGGTGACGTAAAAATCTTTAAACTTGCAACAAAAACTCCCATTTCATAAACCGCAGATATTAAACTTTCGTCTTTGTTATTTTTCATTATAGCCTTGTTTTGCGAAAATGTCACTGAATACCCATGCGACATTGCCTTGCCAATAGAAAAGAAATTTGAATATAAGTCCGGAACATACAACACTTCATTCAATGTTATATTCGAAAAATCAGACCTTAACTTTACCGTTCCAGTTCCCTGCGCGTATATGACTTTACCCGACGCCAATATAATTTCTTGTTTCTTTTCTTCAATATAATCAAAAAATTCTGCATTTCTGCACATGTGGGATGTTGCGCCACTGTCAAATATCCACATATCATTGTTAATTTCTTTAGCCGCAAATAATGAACATGCCACCTCAGCCGTGGTTGCCGTACTAGATGTTTGCTTACACTGCGAGCGTATGTGACCAATTCTCCCGCATTTAAAACATTTTACGTGATTATTTGCATTCCTGCTATCATCTTTATTTTTACGAAAACGATTGTCTCTTGATCGCGCGTCTTTCTTCTTGCCGTTTCGTAAATTTACCGCAAATGCACCTTCATTAGAGCTGTTCATTTTACCGCCCTTACGCTGTTCTTCCTCCAAAATTTTTGCAATTAAACCATCAAATTTGGGAAGAGAGTCTCTGCTTTCTATAGCCACTACGAAATTGTCCATATCGTCCGGAAGACTACATAGCAATAGTATACAGAGAAAATCATCATTTAAATTTATGTCAATTTCTTTCAATTCATCGACAATCGAACAAAAAATATTTATTTGTGTAGCAAATTTATCTTGTATACTTAGCTTGAATCGCAATAACTTCTTGAATAAGTTAACTTTACGTGATGCTGTATTAGTTTTATAAAGGCCACTTAATACATCCCACGCACTCCTCGCCGTATTGCAGTTTTTAACATAAATCAATTCGCCGGATTTAACAGTCAAAATTAAAGTTGCAAGAGCTTTTTGATCACGACACATCCATACTGCCTTTTGATTTTCATCTTCAGGACATTCCTCCTCGATTGTACTCCAAAGATCAAGCGTAACCAGCAAACTCTTAACTTGAATACTCCAAACCGTATAATTCTCGCTATTCAGCTTTTCGATATTTGCTATCGCTCCAGACATTTTATCTGCTTCTTTTTTAACACCGGAAAAATGTGAAAACCGACCAACTAACGAATAATAAGGGAAATCGTTCGCCCGTTCCGAATACGAGTATTTCCGCAGATTAAAATTATTAATTCAATGAGCTATCTGGGCCCATAACCTTTGTTAGACAGAATTTTATTCGGAATAAAAAAATAGTTTTCTACATTTGATTATGTGTAAAAAGTAAATTGATTTACAAAATGTTTGAATTGCAAAGTATAATATCAACAAGTATTATAACATCATATTTAATATACAAAAAGTAAAAACGCAGTTTGTAGCTTCTTCAATGTTATATTTACGAAATAATTAGAAGGGCGTTAATTTTCCTAAAGACATCAACTATTTTCTTCCTAAAAATTTTTATTTGTAAAAGAGTCGACATATAACCCAATATTTCAATATTTTTCTGTTTATGACATCTATTTTCGAGTGAAAAAACCAAATTTTTTTAAAAAAAGCTAAAAAATTATTTCAATTTATCAATATATATTTTTTAAGAAATATATCATATTTAATATACAAAAAGTAAAAACGCAGTTTGTAACTTCTTCAATGTTATATTTACGAAATAATTAGAAGGGCGTTAATTTTCCTAAAGACATCAACTATTTTCTTCCTAAAAATTTTTATTTGTAAAAGAGTCGACATAAGTATAACCCAATATTTCAATATGTTTCTGTTTATGACATCTATCTTCGAGTGAAAAAACCAATTTTTTTGAAAAAAAAAGCTAAACAATTATTTCAATTTATCAATATATATTTTTTAAGAAATATATCATATTTAATATACAAAAAGTAAAAACACAGTTTGTAGCTTCTTCAATTTTATACTTACGAAATAATTAGAAGGGCGTTAATTTTCCTAAAGACATCAACTATTTAATTAATAATTTAGTAATTAGAAGGGCGTTAATTTTCCTAAAGACATCAACTCTTTTCTTCCTAAAAATTTTTATTTGTAAAAGAGTCGACATATAACCCAATATTTCAATATTTTTCTGTTTATGACATCTATTTTCGAGTGAAAAAACCAAAGTTTTTTAAAAAAAGCTAAAAAATTATTTCAATTTATCAATATATATTTTTTAAGAAATATATCATATTTAATATACAAAAAGTAAAAACACAGTTTGTAGCTTCTTCAATTTTATACTTACGAAATAATTTGAAATCGCGTTAATTTTCCTAAAGACATCAACTATTTTCTTCCTAAAAATTTTTATTTGTAAAAGAGTCGACATATAACCCAATATTTCAATATGTTTCTGTTTATGACATCTATCTTCGAGTGAAAAAACCAATTTTTTTGAAAAAAAAAGCTAAACAATTATTTCAATTTATCAATATATATTTTTTAAGAAATATATCATATTTAATATACAAAAAGTAAAAACGCAGTTTGTAGCTTCTTCAATGTTATATTTACGAAATAATTAGAAGGGCGTTAATTTTCCTAAAGACATCAACTATTTAATTAATAATTTAGTAATTAGAAGGGCGTTAATTTTCCTAAAGACATCAACTATTTTCTTCCTAAAAATTTTTATTTGTAAAAGAGTCGACATATAACCCAATATTTCAATATGTTTCTGTTTATGACATCTATCTTCGAGTGAAAAAACCAATTTTTTTGAAAAAAAAAGCTAAACAATTATTTCAATTTATCAATACATATTTTTTAAGAAATATATCATATTTAATATACAAAAAGTAAAAACACAGTTTGTAGCTTCTTCAATTTTATATTTACGAAATAATTAGAAATTGCGTTAATTTTCCTAAAGACATTAACTATTTTCTTCTGAAAAATTGTTATTTGTAAAAGAGTCGACATATAACACAATATTTCAATATTTTTCTGTTTATGACATCTATCTTGGAGTGAAAAAACCAAATTTTTTTAAAAAAAGCTGTTTAGGCCCGATGCCTAAAGTCTAAAAAAATGCGCCACCCTAATGTCACTTTTCATTTTATACAAAACCCCAACACCAAGCCGCCCACATGTATATACATGTACGCATATTCATGTTTGTCAGCAAACATATACATGCATGTGGGTGTGCATGTGTCGGTTCACCTCCCCTTAAAACCGGAGGCTGAAATTTGGGGTTCAACGGTTGTCCGCGACTGGCCAACCGTCTACTTTTCCAGCGAGCGTTGAAGAAACCACATCACGGCCACCCCAGGACTTTCACCGCCAACTATAAGGTAACACTTCATTGTCAAATTAAAATCATTCAATTCAATAAACGGCCAATATTTATAACGAGAATTCTCGTTCTTTTTACTTTCTTTATTCCACTATATCACAAATCGCCTGCGGTGCGTCCGAGCCACGGCCGCTCCTAAGAACCACCGCATCCGACTTTGTTCATGGTCCTTCTCACCGTAGAAGCGAACTAAAAGCAACCGATACAGTCCACAACAACAACAAACACATCGAAGATTTCAACATCTAAGCGCAAATATTTGATTTTACTAACATCCATCGTTGGATAAATTCACTCAGCCACACACAGCCAACTTAACACTGCCGCAAAGAAGCTGCCACAACAACATATAAAATATACATACAACATACTCTGCCGATCACCACATCAAAGCACGTAAGTTGTATATTTCTTGCCACTTGTTTTTTGGTGTTGCTATTTTTTTTGTTAAACGAATTCGAATATTTATATTTAAAAAAGTGTCGCCCGCGAGTGTGCTCAAAACATAAGTGCGAAAAGTGAATTTGTTTAGTGAGTGCATTATTTAAAAGTTTTTCAATAATTAACATTGTAATTGCTGAGGTAACATAACCTCACTTTCACAGTAAATTCACGTAGCCTTTCGGTTGTTCGTTTCGTCTCAGTTTTCCACCTTTTTAGCGATAAACACGCACAGCAATTCAACCGAAGGCTAGTTAGTTTTATTAAATAAAGTCACTTAGTTTTTTTTAGTTAAATTTTCATTTATTCGCACAAAATATCCACTTAAACATTCACTTATTCGCTCGTTTTGATACACCGCGCACTTCACTTGTGTTTGTTTTGTTTATTTTCGTTATTGCGGCAGCACACATATACACGTATACATATATATATATAAACATATCCCCGATAGCGTGTGGGTGGCGAGTTAATCAAATATTATAAATTTGAATTTATTGTCGAGTTTAAACAAATTATTCAGACGATACGGCCAAGTCTGTAATACATAAATAAAATTTAATAAGATTTTAAAGAGTCTGCTTTCATTTATTGAAAAAATTATTGAATTGGTTTGTTTGATTTTCCTGGGGTACATACGGCCTTTACCTTTTTTTAAGAATTATATTGTACGATTGAGCATTTCTCGTACCTCAAGCTATTTTTCTAGTTTTGTTTTTGATTCGAATACCTCAAAATCCAAAATATGGAAAGCTTCATTAGGTTGGCTGACACGATCAGTGAATTTGAAGCCGACTATAATGAGATAGAGGATTCCGCCCACATCAAGTTTACTCTTGGCCTTCAACAAGAGGACTTGAAGTCAATGTGGAGGAAAACGAGAACGGCCCAAGATGAGTTGTTAAACTCAAATAAGTTAGAAGCTTCTGACATAGTAGCAGTGAAATTAAAATACAAAAAGGCATACGCCATCTATTTACGCTGCATGTCAGACATGGCTACACGCCAAGCGACGTTAACAAAAGCTGATACCAAAACGGAAGAAAAGCCCGAATTTGAGCACAGTATCCGCCTGCCTCCATGTGATACTGAAGTTTTCAAGGGCGATTACTTGTCATGGCCAACATTTCGTGACATGTTCACTGCCATTTATATCTTGAATAAGCGCCTAACACCTGTTGAGAAACTTTTCCACCTCAACAACAAGACACAAGGTGAGGCAAAGGATATAGTGAAAAAATGTCCGCTTACAAATGAGGGATTCGATATCGCGTGGAGAAACTTATGCGAGAGATACGAAAATAAACGTATTCTTGTGAACTCGCAACTCCAAATTTTGTTCAACTTAAAAAAGGTAGAGAGTGAGTGTGGTAGCGCAATTAAAACATTGCAACGCGAAATAAATAATTGCCTTTCGTCCTTGCGAAGTCATAAAATTGACACTTCCAACTGGGACGCAATTATTACATACCTGTGTTCGACTAAATTGCCGGAAAGTACGCTTGGTCTATGGGAGCAAAGCATAGACCATAAAGTGGAAATATCCAAGTGGGAGGATATGGACAAATTTTTGTCTAACCGCTTCCAGACACTTGAAACAGTGTCGGGGTTCATAGGGGCTTCTTCGAAAGCGCAGAAACCGCAATCTACGCGACCTGCCAACGAAACCCCTACAAAAAGACTTGGTGCATACCAAGCAAATGTCACAAAGTTACTGTGCACAAAATGCAAATCAAACTCCCACAGATTGCGAAATTGTCCCCGGTTTCTAAAATTAACGCCGGTGGAGAGAATTAATTTCGTTAAATCCACCAAGGGCTGCCTAAACTGCCTATCCCCAGGACATACAGTGTCGAAGTGCAGCAGTTCGTACGACTGCAACAAATGCCACTCTCGACATCATACGCTCCTGCATGCGGAGTCTCTACAGACGCAGGCAACTAGCAGCCCGAATCAGTACAATGCTGATAATGCTGCCTCTACTTCTCAACAGGCACAACAGAGACGGGAAGTTTCAAACTCAAGCTCGGATTCTTACCGAAATGTAAAATCCTGCCATGTACATTCAAGTGCAGGTGTGCTGCTAGGGACAGCTCGAGTCACCATTCATCATAATGGTACAGACTTCCCAGCAAGAGCACTTATCGATTCTGGCTCAGAATGCTCGTTCATGACAGAACGACTAAAACGCCGAATCAATTTACCAGCAAAAAGGATGCATGCCCAAGTTTCGGGTATCACTAATGCTGTGTCGGCTCAAGTCAAAGCGGCCTCCCACATTGAACTCCGTTCACCAGTGGACCCTTGCTTTAGCCTAAAAACTTCTGTGCTAATTCTAGCCAAACTAACTGGGAATCTGCCATCCTGCCATATCGACGCAACGACTATGCAGGCATTCCCAGACTTAGCCTTGGCAGATAAGAGATTCTACGTTAATGAAGAGGTAGATCTCATACTTGGCGGAGATATATATCCGCAATTAATACGGAGCGGACTAAAAAAGAATGTACTAAGTACGCTTCTCGCTCAAGAAACGGTGTTCGGTTGGATACTAACCGGGCGTGTAGACGCACCCAATCCAACCAGAAATATAGTGTCGTTCTACAATTCTTTGGGGTGGCAGGGACCTTCTTGGTTACAAGAAGACAACTCACAATGGCCAGTGCAAGAACACGAATACCATAACACTATACGTCCGTGGAGGAAAAGAGAGCGCAGGCCTGCGCAATATCAAAGCAACAACTTCTGCAGGCGAGGGAAAGTGGAATACTTATCCGAACTTCAAAAACGAGTGAAGTGGAAGCATCCGAAACAAAACATTAAGGTGGGAGATCTTGTTGTCATCAAAGAAGACAACTTGACTCCGAATGAATGGAGGCTCGGCCGAGTTACCCACGTACACCCCGGCGAAGATAACCGAGTGCGTGTAGTGGACCTCGTCACCGAAAAGGGTCAGATCAGAAGACCGTTGGTCAAACTGATTCTGCTCCCTATGGAAGGAATGGATGGCGAGAGGCCCGCTGCCTCATCCCACCAATCCACTCCACCTCCAACCAAGACACTACCATCTCCCATATCCCAAACTTCCACCCTTCACTCGCTACCCTTAACGAGGACAATAGAAAGCCTAACGCAGAAGGTCGAACCATTCTGCCAAAGAAAACCTAATTGCACTCGCAAACGAGGCCAGAGAAAACCTAACGCAGTAAGGCGAACCTTTCTGCCACTGAAAATCTATCCATCTGCCACGACAAGTTGGCAGCAGATGGACCCACCCTCGCATGCATACCCCAAAATTCTAATACATAAACATGTTTATAAAAATTACCAGTGTCACTCGCCCTGGAGGACACCTATCCCTCATACCGCAATTTAATCATATATACCTGAAAATAAGAAATATGGGTATTGATCTACAAGGATTAATAATATACATAGCTATTCTAACTGATGTATGCACACACCCTAAAACTTCCAAACTTTAATTGCAAATATCTCTCGACCTAACGAGATTATCGAGCTTCCGCCTTCGAAATATTGTCACTAAGGCCAAAACGCGTCGTTTGACACCTTTCCTGACATTTTCGGAAGTGTTTTAGCAGTTGACAGTTGTGGTATACAATTACCGAAAAAGTTCAATAATCAAGAGAAGGAACTCTTGCCATGCGAATGGCACCCATTAAAACTCACGCAGTACCGAAACAACGGAGTTAAACCCACTTGTTATCCCACTACCGCCTGAAATTGATGGGCTGGCATAGCCACAACGCCTCCAAATAAACCGCGAAAATTTGTTTGTGCGGTATAGGTATCTAAAAATTCATTCGGACAGACGGGCGGACATTCTGGCACAACCTGACTATGGCTAGGGGTTCAAATTTTCGATCGCTTTAAACGGAACAATGGAAAAACAGTCAAAATACATAGGCACACTATAGCTTCCCTGCAGTGAAACACCAAACTAGTCAGACACCATACTAGTATTCAACTACAATTTTCATGTTCAAATTGTTCTAGTTTGAAAAAGTTCAAATTCTAATTACCTTATATGCATTCGTTTAACTATCAAGTTATTAAAACAAAGTTTGCGTTTCGTTTTATTTATTTTTATAACTATCATATGCATTTGTCAGTTGCATTGACCTTTTCCAATCAAAATTTAAAATATATCTTCCAATTCTACTTTAACCTCGTAATGACACTGTATAAGAATCTTCCTTCTAATGTGAAAAGGCATCGATAATCGTAAATTCTTTACTAATGCATTTCATTCTATTTTGAACTACTATGAAACTGGGATATTTCAACTATATACCAACTGGTATGTATATACTAGTAGAGGACTGGTATGTTCTGGTCGAAATCTGACAATTGAAATTAGAAATACCTAATAGAACCATTATTCTTACTCACCCATACCAAATATTGTACGCCCTTCGGCTATCAAAATAGGGTGACGTCCTTTGCCCAATGTAGCGGCTCATCAGAAATGTATCTTAGCCTTCGTTTCAACAGCCGGTTGTATACGCTTAGGATTGGTTTCGGTGAAATCATCACCAACAAGTTGCATTTGTGTAGCGGCAGTCATTGCCGACCAGGTATCCCAATGGTCCTGATCGAAGGGATCTTCAATGGTCTACCTTGTTCATACATACCACTTCGACTTGTGTTAATAACGTGTGCCGCCTATTCAAGGATTGTTCACATTCCAAATACAAATCAAGGCTATGTATTTATTCGTGTTTATATGACCTTGCATTTCGAAAAAAGGAGTGTACATTTACGCGATACCTGCTTCACTTGATATTGTACGTTCATCGTACATGGCATAGACCACTTTGTTATTGTAACTGCTCTATACTCTAAAACAAAACTTTCGCGCATGACATCATTCAAATAGTAGCGCATTTTACGAAAAAGGCCAAACAAACGCAACACAGGATTGTGTTCTTTGTTATCCGCTGATAACGCCAGTGTTGACATGTCTATCACTACATTGCCGTAATCAATCTCGGGCAAATTGAACGCATCTGCTTGTTGCTTCATAAATTTACGTTGACCATTGCCGTTAAAATTATTTCCACCAAAACCTCCAGTGCTTCGTCTGCAAGTTGAATTATAAAACTCTGTTCCAGGTTCGCTACGAGAAGCACTGGATATGAGTGGCATTGTGTTGGCATCCGAAGATAATATATGGGCTGACTGGCAACGTAAAAACAAAAAAAAATGAAACTCATATCTAGGTGATGGAGATTGGTTAAGTGAAACACCGCCAGTAACAATGCAAGCGCATAACTGGCTATCGTCGTCCACTGTTTTTAGTTGGTGGACTGCACAAGGGTAGAGATTATTTACATGCCCTGGAGTTTCTGCTAGAGCGCTAGAACACGATACGCCGTCATAAAAAGCTGGCATTGTGTTACAATTTGCATGTTGAAAGATGTTATATGGTTTCTGCACCATCTGTGTATCCTGGCTACCTAATTCAGTTACATCGTTCGGTATTGTGGATGTTCCATCAATGCTATAGGTTGCAACATTATTTAATAAATTACTATTTAATTGGTCGCCAACACCAGCTCCATAGGCGGATGTCTGCTTATTAATGCTATTTATTGGAACAGTCCCAATTGTACCAAATCCATCTAATTCGCCTCCAATTATTAATGCATCCAGTTCATGTGAAATATTCTCCATATTGAAGTTGAGTAGCTGCCTATCATTTTTCACGTTCGGTTGGACATTCGAAGACGTTTTACTATGTAGTCTTTATTCTTTCATGTGAAAATTTAGATAACAGGAAAATGTTCTGGACCAGCGTCAACCAACCACGGAACAACCACGCATAGTTATGGGTGCGGTGAGTAAGACGCATAATATATTATCGTAGAGCGATGAGCCAACAAAAGTGATCAAACATAAGACATTGAGTATGGGCCAAATGTGTCCAGAAGCTAAAACCTGCAAAGAAAAAAAAACCAAACATTAATATTTGCACAAATCTATACACGTATGTATATGTCCATGCAAATGTGTCTCAAAGGCATGTGCCGGCCGCCACAGCATTTGAAACACACTTTTCCAAAGTAAATTGCGCTGCCACCGAAACGATACAGTATTTCGGGCAGCGCTAATACAAAACTTACCTAATCCTGCTAATACGCCCATGCGCCGTCCAGGCGATCCACCATACCTGCCTCCATATGCCCATCATAATCTGAAAATAAAGGAAAAATTAGGTTATGCATATGGATAAAAATGAAAGAAAATTTACCACTTACCTCTGCTACTGCGACCACGCGTGCCAAAAATCCATGAAGAATGAATTGTTCTACATAATGTCAATATGTATAACAATGAATTTTTCTAACCACTCACTAGCAAAGCGTGAGTAAACATATGTATGTATGTGTGGTTCAATTGAACCGTCGCTCAATGCGAGCACCATACATATATGTAAATATGTTTGCTGATGATCACGCCAGCGCGCTAGTGATGCTACGGTTTTGGCGACGGGTACCAAAAAACCCGACATGCCGAAAAATCAGGACCGCTTACTGCGGGCGAAGGGGGGACGAAATCTACGTTCGTCCCACTCCTAGGCGACCGTGCCGAGGCCAAAAAAAATTAAAAAAGTCCAAAAAATAAAAATTTTTTTTTCGTTTCGAAAAACTTTTTTTTGGGTTTTTTGTTCTAGTTTTTGAATTTTTTATGAGTTTGGGTTTGTTTTTCGTAGGGGCAGGACTATTTTGCCCACAAAACAACAAAAAAATAACCACAAAACCTGCAATATCCTCACACTCTCTACCCGGATCGGTACCGAATGTCAGTACCGACCAAAGCGGAAATGTCGCTGTGTGCGCAGCCCTAATGAGCACAAGTGAACCACAAGTAGCAGAATAGATATATGTACATATGTATGTACCAAAAATAGCAAAACTCACTACAGGGTGATCCCCTAGTTACAATAAAATGTTCTTTGAATGCGTTCCAGTGGGACGGTGCCGTACGGCAACTTTTTGCAAAAATTATGTCTGCCAATCAGTTGCATTAGGCTGCAAACTAGAAAAGACTTAAGAAACATAAAAATATATTCATATACAGTGTACGACAAAACTAAAGCACAAAACTTCCCATACCACCACAACCAGAGAATAAACTTTCCAACAAATAGTAATGGCAAATCTTTTTATTGTGTTTCGAAGAGGACACATTGGTTGTTATGCAAAAAAAAAATTATACAATAAACTTCATTCTAAACTTAAATATTAACTCAAACATAAAAGTAGTATTAAATATGCCGCGACAAAACTAAAGCACATTGGTATATACTTGTAAAGAAAAGTTGGTTCTTCTAATATTTCGTAGCGAAGCCCTTGTTTTTCAATACCGCTGCACATCTTCGTGGCATAGACTCAATCAAATTATTTAAAACGTCTACGGAAGTGCTTTCCTAAGCTCGTTCTACCTGATCAAACAGGGAGTCCTTGTTTTTGCAGTTTTCGCATTCTATTTTCTGATCTACAATCTCCCACAGATTCTTTATGGGGCTTAGATCGAGTGATTGTGCAGGCCACTGCAATACCTCTATTTTATTGTCCAAAAACCATTCCTGGACACACCTCGCCGTATGTTTAGGATCGTTGTCATGTTGGTAGATCCACTTCAATGGCATTTCCTCCTCAGTGTTGGGCAGCATAATGGTCTGGAGAATGCCTTTGTACACAAATCTGTCCATTGTGCCATTAATTCCATGATTTGGACCCAATCCGTAGCCTGAAAAACACCCCCAGGCCATTACGCTTCCTCCACCATACTTTACAGTACCTTTAAAGTAACGTGGGTTTAGACGATGCCCTTTAGGTCTGCGTACAAGCTTCACTCCATCAGAATTTTTGATGTTAAACTTGTATTCGTCAGAAAAAAGGACAGTTCGCCACTTACTGATGGTACAATTGATGTGGACCATGGGCTGAAGCTGCTACGCAGGCCAAAAGGGCAGCGTTTAAATCCACTCTATTTCAAAGGCACCGTAAAGCATGGTGAAGGCAACGTTATGGCCTGGGGGTGTTTTTCAGGCTACGGATTGGGTCCAAATCATAGAATTAATGGCACAATGGACAGATTTGTGTACAAAGGCATTCTCCAGACCATTATGCTGCCCAACGCTGAGGAGAAAATGCCACTAAGTTGGATATACCAGCTGGACAATTATCCTAAACATACGGCGAGGTGCGTCCAGGAATGGTTTGTGGACAATAAAATAGAGGTAATGCGGTGGCCTGCCTAGTCTCCAGATCTTAACCCCATAGAAACTCTATGCGAGATTGTAGATCGGAAAATAAATAGCGAATTTTGCATTAACAAGGACTCCCTGTATGTTCAAGTTACACAGGCATGGAAGAGCTTTTTCACAGAAGTTTTCCACGAACTTATTGAGTCTATGCCACGAGGATGTGCAACAGCATTGAAAAATAACGGATATTCTACTAAATATTTTAAGTTAGAACTTTCTTTTTCCAATTAGATATCTTGTGCTTTAGTTTTGTCGCACTATATTTGAGATTACTTTTACATTTTGAACTAATATTTCTGTTCAACTTGAAGTTTTGTGTTATTTATTTTGTTAACACAACAACATGTATATCCACTTGTAAATAGCATAGAAAAAACTTGAATTTATAAACGCTTGCAAATTTAGTTTCGCTACGAGGCAGTATGAGAAATTTCGTGCTTTAGTTTTGTCGCACACTGTATATATAATTTCGCCAAATTATAGTGCTCTCGCCACCCACGCTTACCAGCGTCGTTCATATAACGGCGCCAGCATCGAACCTGGTTCGGAACCACGGCCATTCCGACCAGTACACGGGGTATCGGACTCACTGCCGTTCCGACCCTTGCGAACGAGTTTCATATAAACTCGACAATTTAGACTGGCCATTCAGCCGTGCCAGCTAAATATTTTTTCTATCGACAATTTAGACTGGCCATTCAGCCGTGCCAGCTAAATATTTTTTCTATCGAAAATTTAGACTGGCCACTCAGCCGTGCCAGCTAAATCCAAGCTACGGGACTCACACCTGCGTAGACTGGCCACACTGCCGCGCCAGCTACGTAACCGTAACCATTAGTATGTAAGATTAGATTAAGATTAAAATAAAAATAAAAATTTTTTTTCTTCTCGTTTATGGTTCCACATATGTATGTACATACGTAAATTAATCTACTGGCAAGAAATATACAACTTTTTATTTTTTCAAAGTTTCTTCCACCTAGCTCTAGGTAGGAAGCAGAGGTACGGCCAGACGATAAACCTCAATCTTCGGGAGGTCGCTCAAGGGCAGACATTGGTGACTGCGCCATCCGGCACTCACCATCCTAGATATAAGCCAGTAGCTTTAAGAGGACGTGGTCGGAAATCCTGGGGGCGGATTAAGATGTTGCGTATCGCAAGGGGGCCGGCATGTTTAGGCCCGATGCCTAAAGTCTAAAAAAATGCGCCACCCTAATGTCACTTTTCATTTTATACAAAACCCCAACACCAAGCCGCCCACATGTATATACATGTACGCATATTCATGTTTGTCAGCAAACATATACATGCATGTGGGTGTGCATGTGTCGGTTCACCTCCCCTTAAAACCGGAGGCTGAAATTTGGGGTTCAACGGTTGTCCGCGACTGGCCAACCGTCTACTTTTCCAGCGAGCGTTGAAGAAACCACATCACGGCCACCCCAGGACTTTCACCGCCAACTATAAGGTAACACTTCATTGTCAAATTAAAATCATTCAATTCAATAAACGGCCAATATTTATAACGAGAATTCTCGTTCTTTTTACTTTCTTTATTCCACTAAATCACAAATCGCCTGCGGTGCGTCCGAGCCACGGCCGCTCCTAAGAACCACCGCATCCGACTTTGTTCAAAAGCTAAAAAATTATTTCAATTTATCAATATATATTTTTTAAGAAATATATCATATTTAATATACAAAAAGTAAAAACACAGTTTGTAGCTTCTTCAATTTTATACTTACGAAATAATTAGAAATCGCGTTAATTTTCCTAAAGACATCAACTATTTTCTTCCTAAAAATTTTTATTTGTAAAAGAGTCGACATATAACCCAATATTTCAATATGTTTCTGTTTATGACATCTATTTTCGAGTGAAAAAACCAAATTTTTTTAAAAAAAGCTAAAAAATTATTTCAATTTATCAATATATATTTTTTAAGAAATATATCATATTTAATATACAAAAAGTAAAAACGCAGTTTGTAGCTTCTTCAATGTTATATTTACGAAATAATTAGAAGGGCGTTAATTTTCCTAAAGACATCAACTATTTAATTAATAATTTAGTAATTAGAAGGGCGTTAATTTTCCTAAAGACATCAACTATTTTCTTCCTAAAAATTTTTATTTGTAAAAGAGTCGACATATAACCCAATATTTCAATATTTTTCTGTTTATGACATCTATTTTCGAGTGAAAAAACCAAATTTTTTTAAAAAAAGCTAAAAAATTATTTCAATTTATCAATATATATTTTTTAAGAAATATATCATATTTAATATACAAAAAGTAAAAACGCAGTTTGTAGCTTCTTCAATGTTATATTTACGAAATAATTAGAAGGGCGTTAATTTTCCTAAAGACATCAACTATTTTCTTCCTAAAAATTTTTATTTGTAATGGAGTCGACATAAGTATAACCCAATATTTCAATATGTTTCTGTTTATGACATCTATCTTCGAGTGAAAAAACCAATTTTTTTGAAAAAAAAAGCTAAACAATTATTTCAATTTATCAATATATATTTTTTAAGATATATCATATTTAATATACAAAAAGTAAAAACACAGTTTGTAGCTTCTTCAATTTTATACTTACGAAATAATTAGAAGGGCGTTAATTTTCCTAAAGACATCAACTATTTAATTAATAATTTAGTAATTAGAAGGGCGTTAATTTTCCTAAAGACATCAACTATTTTCTTCCTAAAAATTTTTATTTGTAAAAGAGTCGACATATAACCCAATATTTCAATATTTTTCTGTTTATGACATCTATTTTCGAGTGAAAAAACCAAATTTTTTTAAAAAAAGCTAAAAAATTATTTCAATTTATCAATATATATTTTTTAAGAAATATATCATATTTAATATACAAAAAGTAAAAACACAGTTTGTAGCTTCTTCAATTTTATACTTACGAAATAATTTGAAATCGCGTTAATTTTCCTAAAGACATCAACTATTTTCTTCCTAAAAATTTTTATTTGTAAAAGAGTCGACATATAACCCAATATTTCAATATGTTTCTGTTTATGACATCTATCTTCGAGTGAAAAAACCAATTTTTTTGAAAAAAAAGCTAAACAATTATTTCAATTTATCAATATATATTTTTTAAGAAATATATCATATTTAATATACAAAAAGTAAAAACGCAGTTTGTAGCTTCTTCAATTTTATACTTACGAAATAATTAGAAGGGCGTTAATTTTCCTAAAGACATCAACTATTTAATTAATAATTTAGTAATTAGAAGGGCGTTAATTTTCCTAAAGACATCAACTATTTTCTTCCTAAAAATTTTTATTTGTAAAAGAGTCGACATATAACCCAATATTTCAATATTTTTCTGTTTATGACATCTATTTTCGAGTGAAAAAACCAAATTTTTTTAAAAAAAGCTAAAAAATTATTTCAATTTATCAATATATATTTTTTAAGAAATATATCATATTTAATATACAAAAAGTAAAAACGCAGTTTGTAGCTTCTTCAATGTTATATTTACGAAATAATTAGAAGGGCGTTAATTTTCCTAAAGACATCAACTATTTTCTTCCTAAAAATTTTTATTTGTAAAAGAGTCGACATATAACCCAATATTTCAATATGTTTCTGTTTATGACATCTATTTTCGAGTGAAAAAACCAAATTTTTTTAAAAAAAGCTAAAAAATTATTTCAATTTATCAATATATATTTTTTAAGAAATATATCATATTTAATATACAAAAAGTAAAAACGCAGTTTGTAGCTTCTTCAATGTTATATTTACGAAATAATTAGAAGGGCGTTAATTTTCCTAAAGACATCAACTATTTTCTTCCTAAAAATTTTTATTTGTAAAAGAGTCGACATAAGTATAACCCAATATTTCAATATGTTTCTGTTTATGACATCTATCTTCGAGT
Source organism: Sphenella marginata (assembly GCA_951509765.1). Taxonomy (NCBI): domain Eukaryota; kingdom Metazoa; phylum Arthropoda; class Insecta; order Diptera; family Tephritidae; genus Sphenella; species Sphenella marginata. Next base: position 65,772,097 of record OX608078.1, on the reverse strand, counting down.
GAAAAAACCAATTTTTTTGAAAAAAAAAGCTAAACAATTATTTCAATTTATCAATATATATTTTTTAAGAAATATATCATATTTAATATACAAAAAGTAAAAACACAGTTTGTGGCTTCTTCAATTTTATACTTACGAAATAATTAGAAGGGCGTTAATTTTCCTAAAGACATCAACTATTTAATTAATAATTTAGTAATTAGAAGGGCGTTAATTTTCCTAAAGACATCAACTCTTTTCTACCTAAAAATTTTTATTTGTAAAAGAGTCGACATATAACCCTATATTTCAATATTTTTCTGTTTATGACATCTATTTTCGAGTGAAAAAACCAAATTTTTTTAAAAAAAGCTAAAAAATTATTTCAATTTATCAATATATATTTTTTAAGAAATATAGCATATTTAATATACAAAAAGTAAAAACACAGTTTGTAGCTTCTTCAATTTTATACTTACGAAATAATTTGAAATCGCGTTAATTTTCCTAAAGACATCAACTATTTTCTTCCTAAAAATTTTTATTTGTAAAAGAGTCGACATATAACCCAATATTTCAATATGTTTCTGTTTATGACATCTATCTTCGAGTGAAAAAACCAATTTTTTTTGAAAAAAAAAGCTAAACAATTATTTCAATTTATCAATATATATTTTTTAAGAAATATATCATATTTAATATACAAAAAGTAAAAACGCAGTTTGTAGCTTCTTCAATGTTATATTTACGAAATAATTAGAAGGGCGTTAATTTTCCTAAAGACATCAACTATTTAATTAATAATTTAGTAATTAGAAGGGCGTTAATTTTCCTAAAGACATCAACTATTTTCTTCCTAAAAATTTTTATTTGTAAAAGAGTCGACATATAACCCAATATTTCAATATGTTTCTGTTTATGACATCTATCTTCGAGTGAAAAAACCAATTTTTTTGAAAAAAAAAGCTAAACAATTATTTCAATTTATCAATACATATTTTTTAAGAAATATATCATATTTAATATACAAAAAGTAAAAACACAGTTTGTAGCTTCTTCAATTTTATATTTACGAAATAATTAGAAATTGCGTTAATTTTCCTAAAGACATTAACTATTTTCTTCCTAAAAATTTTTATTTGTAAAAGAGTCGACCCAATATTTCAATATTTTTCTGTTTATGGCATCTATTTTCGAGTGAAAAAACCAAATTTTTTTAAAAAAAGTTACAAAATTATTTCCAATTATCAATATATATTTTTTAAGAAATATATCATAATTAATATACAAAAAGTAAAAGCGCAGCTTGTAGCTTCTTCAATTTTATACTTACGAAATAATTAGAAATCGCGCTAATTTTCCTAAAGACATCAACTATTTTCTTCCTAAAAATTTTTATTTGTAAAAGAGTCGACATATAACACAATATTTCAATATTTTTCTGTTTATGACATCTATCTTGGAGTGAAAAAACCAAATTTTTTTAAAAAAAGCTAAAAAATTATTTCAATTTATCAATATATATTTTTTAAGAAATATATCATATTTAATATACAAAAAGTAAAAACGCAGTTTGTAGCTTCTTCAATTTTATACTTACGAAATAATTAGAAGGGCGTTAATTTTCCTAAAGACATCAACTATTTACTTAATAATTTAGTAATTAGAAGGGCGTTAATTTTCCTAAAGACATAAACTATTTTCTTCCTAAAAATTTTTATTTGTAAAAGAGTCGACATATAACCCAATATTTCAATATTTTTCTGTTTATGACATCTATTTTCGAGTGAAAAAACCAAATTTTTTTAAAAAAAGCTAAAAAATTATTTCAATTTATCAATATATATTTTTTAAGAAATATATCATATTTAATATACAAAAAGTAAAAACGCAGTTTGTAGCTTCTTCAATGTTATATTTACGAAATAATTAGAAGGGCGTTAATTTTCCTAAAGACATCAACTATTTTCTTCCTAAAAATTTTTATTTGTAAAAGAGTCGACATAAGTATAACCCAATATTTCAATATGTTTCTGTTTATGACATCTATCTTCGAGTGAAAAAACCAATTTTTTTGAAAAAAAAAAGCTAAACAATTATTTCAATTTATCAATATATATTTTTTAAGAAATATATCATATTTAATATACAAAAAGTAAAAACACAGTTTGTAGCTTCTTCAATTTTATACTTACGAAATAATTAGAAGGGCGTTAATTTTCCTAAAGACATCAACTATTTTCTTCCTAAAAATTTTTATTTGTAAAAGAGTCGACATATAACCCAATATTTCAATATTTTTCTGTTTATGACATCTATTTTCGAGTGAAAAAACCAAATTTTTTTAAAAAAAGCTAAAAAATTATTTCAATTTATCAATATATATTTTTTAAGAAATATATCATATTTAATATACAAAAAGTAAAAACACAGTTTGTAGCTTCTTCAATTTTATACTTACGAAATAATTTGAAATCGCGTTAATTTTCCTAAAGACATCAACTATTTTCTTCCTAAAAATTTTTATTTGTAAAAGAGTCGACATATAACCCAATATTTCAATATGTTTCTGTTTATGACATCTATCTTCGAGTGAAAAAACCAATTTTTTTGAAAAAAAAGCTAAACAATTATTTCAATTTATCAATATATATTTTTTAAGAAATATATCATATTTAATATACAAAAAGTAAAAACGCAGTTTGTAGCCTCTTCAATGTTATATTTACGAAATAATTAGAACGGCGTTAATTTTCCTAAAGACATCAACTATTTAATTAATAATTTAGTAATTAGAAGGGCGTTAATTTTCCTAAAGACATCAACCATTTTCTTCCTAAAAATTTTTATTTGTAAAAGAGTCGACATATAACCCAATATTTCAATATTTTTCTGTTTATGACATCTATTTTCGAGTGAAAAAACCAAATTTTTTTAAAAAAAGTTACAAAATTATTTCCATTTATCAATATATATTTTTTAAGAAATATATCATATTTAATATACAAAAAGTAAAAACGCAGTTTGTAGCTTCTTCAATTTTATACTTACGAAATAATTAGAAATCGCGCTAATTTTCCTAAAGACATCAACTATTTTCTTCCTAAAAATTTTTATTTGTAAAAGAGTCGACATATAACACAATATTTCAATATTTTTCTGTTTATGACATCTATTTTCGAGTGAAAAAACCAAATTTTTTTAAAAAAGCTAAAAAATTATTTCAATTTATCAATATATATTTTTTAAGAAATATATCATATTTAATATACAAAAAGTAAAAACACAGTTTGTAGCTTCTTCAATTTTATACTTACGAAATAATTAGAAATCGCGTTAATTTTCCTAAAGACATCAACTATTTTCTTCCCAAAAATTTTTATTTGTAAAAGAGTCGACATATAACCCAATATTTCAATATGTTTCTGTTTATGACATCTATCTTCGAGTGAAAAAACCCAATTTTTTTGAAAAAAAAAGCTAAACAATTATTTCAATTTATCAATATATATTTTTTAAGAAATATATCATATTTAATATACAAAAAGTAAAAACGCAGTTTGTAGCTTCTTCAATTTTATATTTACGAAATAATTAGAAGGGCGTTAATTTTCCTAAAGACATCAACTATTTTCTTCCTAAAAATTTTTATTTGTAAAAGAGTCGACATATAACCCAATATTTCAATATTTTTCTGTTTATGACATCTATTTTCGAGTGAAAAAACCAAATTTTTTTAAAAAAAGCTAAAAAATTATTTCAATTTATCAATATATATTTTTTAAGAAATATATCATATTTAATATACAAAAAGTAAAAACACAGTTTGTAGCTTCTTCAATTTTATACTTACGAAATAATTTGAAATCGCGTTAATTTTCCTAAAGACATCAACTATTTTCTTCCTAAAAATTTTTATTTGTAAAAGAGTCGACATATAACCCAATATTTCAATATGTTTCTGTTTATGACATCTATCTTCGAGTGAAAAAACCAATTTTTTTGAAAAAAAAGCTAAACAATTATTTCAATTTATCAATATATATTTTTTAAGAAATATATCATATTTAATATACAAAAAGTAAAAACGCAGTTTGTAGCTTCTTCAATTTTATATTTACGAAATAATTAGAAGGGCGTTAATTTTCCTAAAGACATCAACTATTTTCTTCCTAAAAATTTTTATTTGTAAAAGAGTCGACATATAACCCAATATTTCAATATGTTTCTGTTTATGACATCTATCTTCGAGTGAAAAAACCAATTTTTTTGAAAAAAAAAAATAAACAATTATTTCAATTTATCAATACATATTTTTTAAGAAATATATAATATTTAATATACAAAAAGTAAAAACACAGTTTGTAGCTTCTTCAATTTTATATTTACGAAATAATTAGAAATTGCGTTAATTTTCCTAAAGACATTAACTATTTTCTTCCTAAAAATTTTTATTTGTAAAAGAGTCGACATATAACCCAATATTTCAATATTTTTCTGTTTATGGCATCTATTTTCGAGTGAAAAAACCAAATTTTTTTAAAAAAAGTTACAAAATTATTTCCATTTATCAATATATATTTTTTAAGAAATATATCATATTTAATATACAAAAAGTAAAAACACAGTTTGTAGCTTCTTCAATTTTATACTTACGAAATAATTAGAAATCGCGTTAATTTTCCTAAAGACATCAACTATTTTCTTCCTAAAAATTTTTATTTGTAAAAGAGTCGACATATAACCCAATATTTCAATATGTTTCTGTTTATGACATCTATTTTCGAGTGAAAAAACCAAATTTTTTTAAAAAAAGCTAAAAAATTATTTCAATTTATTAATATATATTTTTTAAGAAATATATCATAATTAATATACAAAAAGTAAAAACGCAGTTTGTAGCTTCTTCAATGTTATATTTACGAAATAATTAGAAGGGCGTTAATTTTCCTAAAGACATCAACTATTGAATTAATAATTTAGTAATTAGAAGGGCGTTAATTTTCCTAAAGACTTCAACTATTTTCTTCCTAAAAATTTTTATTTGTAAAAGAGTCGACATATAACCCAATATTTCAATATTTTTCTGTTTATGACATCTATTTTCGAGTGAAAAAACCAAATTTTTTTAAAAAAAGCTAAAAAATTATTTCAATTTATCAATATATATTTTTTAAGAAATATATCATATTTAATATACAAAAAGTAAAAACGCAGTTTGTAGCTTCTTCAATGTTATATTTACGAAATAGTTAGAAGGGCGTTAATTTTCCTAAAGACATCAACTATTTTCTTCCTAAAAATTTTTATTTGTAAAAGAGTCGACATATAACCCAATATTTCAATATGTTTCTGTTTATGACATCTATTTTCGAGTGAAAAAACCAAATTTTTTTAAAAAAAGCTAAAAAATTATTTCAATTTATTAATATATATTTTTTAAGAAATATATCATAATTAATATACAAAAAGTAAAAACGCAGTTTGTAGCTTCTTCAATGTTATATTTACGAAATAATTAGAAGGGCGTTAATTTTCCTAAAGACATCAACTATTGAATTAATAATTTAGTAATTAGAAGGGCGTTAATTTTCCTAAAGACTTCAACTATTTTCTTCCTAAAAATTTTTATTTGTAAAAGAGTCGACATATAACCCAATATTTCAATATTTTTCTGTTTATGACATCTATTTTCGAGTGAAAAAACCAAATTTTTTTAAAAAAAGCTAAAAAATTATTTCAATTTATCAATATATATTTTTTAAGAAATATATCATATTTAATATACAAAAAGTAAAAACGCAGTTTGTAGCTTCTTCAATGTTATATTTACGAAATAATTAGAAGGGCGTTAATTTTCCTAAAGACATCAACTATTGAATTAATAATTTAGTAATTAGAAGGGCGTTAATTTTCCTAAAGACTTCAACTATTTTCTTCCTAAAAATTTTTATTTGTAAAAGAGTCGACATATAACCCAATATTTCAATATTTTTCTGTTTATGACATCTATTTTCGAGTGAAAAAACCAAATTTTTTTAAAAAAAGCTAAAAAATTATTTCAATTTATTAATATATATTTTTTAAGAAATATATCATAATTAATATACAAAAAGTAAAAACGCAGTTTGTAGCTTCTTCAATGTTATATTTACGAAATAATTAGAAGGGCGTTAATTTTCCTAAAGACATCAACTATTGAATTAATAATTTAGTAATTAGAAGGGCGTTAATTTTCCTAAAGACTTCAACTATTTTCTTCCTAAAAATTTTTATTTGTAAAAGAGTCGACATATAACCCAATATTTCAATATTTTTCTGTTTATGACATCTATCTTCGAGTGAAAAAACCAATTTTTTTGAAAAAAAAAGCTAAACAATTATTTCAATTTATCAATATATATTTTTTAAGAAATATATCATATTTAATATACAAAAAGTAAAAACGCAGTTTGTAGCTTCTTCAATTTTATATTTACGAAATAATTGGAAGGGCGTTAATTTTCCTAAAGACATCAACTATTTTCTTCCTAAAAATTTTTATTTGTAAAAGAGTCGACATATAACCCAATATTTCAATATGTTTCTGTTTATGACATCTATCTTCGAGTGAAAAAACCAATTTTTTTGAAAAAAAAAGCTAAACAATTATTTCAATTTATCAATACATATTTTTTAAGAAATATATCATATATAATATACAAAAAGTAAAAACACAGTTTGTAGCTTCTAAAATTTTATATTTACGAAATAATTAGAAATTGCGTTAATTTTCCTAAAGACATCAACTATTTTCTTCCTAAAAATTTTTATTTGTAAAAGAGTCGACATATAACCCAATATTTCAATATTTTTCTGTTTATGGCATCTATTTTCGAGTGAAAAAACCAAATTTTTTAAAAAAAAGTTACAAACTTATTTCCATTTATCAATATATATTTTTTAAGAAATATATCATATTTAATATACAAAAAGTAAAAACGCAGTTTGTAGCTTCTTCAATTTTATACTTACGAAATAATTAGAAATCGCGCTAATTTTCCTAAAGACATTAACTATTTTCTTCCTAAAAATTTTTATTTGTAAAAGAGTCGACATATAACACAATATTTCAATATTTTTCTGTTTATGACATCTATCTTGGAGTGAAAAAACCAAATTTTTTTAAAAAAAGCTAAAAAATTATTTCAATTTATCAATATATATTTTTTAAGAAATTTATCATATTTAATATACAAAAAGTAAAAACACAGTTTGTAGCTTCTTCAATTTTATACTTACGAAATAATTAGAAATCGCGTTAATTTTCCTAAAGACATCAACTATTTTCTTCCTAAAAATTTTTATTTGTAAAAGAGTCGACATATAACACAATATTTCAATATTTTTCTGTTTATGACATCTATCTTGGAGTGAAAAAACCAAATTTTTTTAGAAAAAGCTAAAAAATTATTTCAATTTATCAATATATATTTTTTAAGAAATATATCATATTTAATATACAAAAAGTAAAAACACAGTTTGTAGCTTCTTCAATTTTATATTTACGAAATAATTAGAAGGGCGTTAATTTTCCTAAAGACATCAACTATTTAATTAATAATTTAGTAATTAGAAGGGCGTTAATTTTCCTAAAGACATCAACTATTTTCTTCCTAAAAATTTTTATTTGTAAAAGAGTCGACATATAACCCTATATTTCAATATTTTTCTGTTTATGGCATCTATTTTCGAGTGAAAAAACCAAATTTTTTTAAAAAAAGCTAAGAAATTATTTCAATTTATCAATATATATTTTTTAAGAAATATATCATATTTAATATACAAAAAGTAAAAACGCAGTTTGTAGCTTCTTCAATTTTATATTTACGAAATAATTAGAAGGGCGTTAATTTTCCTAAAGACATCAACTATTTTCTTCCTAAAAATTTTTATTTGTAAAAGAGTCGACATATAACCCAATATTTCAATATTTTTCTGTTTATGACATCTATTTTCGAGTGAAAAAACCAAATTTTTTTAAAAAAAGCTAAAAATTATTTCAATTTATCAATATATATTTTTTAAGAAATATATCATATTTAATATACAAAAAGTAAAAACACAGTTTGTAGCTTCTTCAATTTTATACTTACGAAATAATTTGAAATCGCGTTAATTTTCCTAAAGACATCAACTATTTTCTTCCTAAAAATTTTTATTTGTAAAAGAGTCGACATATAACCCAATATTTCAATATGTTTCTGTTTATGACATCTATCTTCGAGTGAAAAAACCAATTTTTTTTAAAAAAAAAAACTAAACAATTATTTCAATTTATCAATACATATTTTTTAAGAAATATGTCATATTTAATATACAAAAAGTAAAAACACAGTTTGTAGCTTCTTCAATTTTATATTTACGAAATAATTAGAAATTGCGTTAATTTTCCTAAAGACATTAACTATTTTCTTCCTAAAAATTTTTATTTGTAAAAGAGTCGACATATGTATAACCCAATATTTCAATATTTTTCTGTTTATGACATCTATTTTCGAGTGAAAAAACCAAATTTTTTTAAAAAAAGCTAAAAAATTATTTCAATTTATCAATATATATTTTTTAAGAAATATATCATATTTAATATACAAAAAGTAAAAACGCAGTTTGTAGCTTCTTCAATTTTATATTTACGAAATAATTAGAAGGGCGTTAATTTTCCTAAAGACATCAACTATTTTCTTCCTAAAAATTTTTATTTGTAAAAGAGTCGACATATAACCAAATATTTCAATATTTTTCTGTTTATGACATCTATTTTCGAGTGAAAAAACCAAATTTTTTTAAAAAAAGCTAAAAAATTATTTCAATTTATCAATATATATTTTTTAAGAAATATATCATATTTAATATACAAAAAGTAAAAACACAGTTTGTAGCTTCTTCAATTTTATACTTACGAAATAATTTGAAATCGCGTTAATTTTCCTAAAGACATCAACTATTTTCTTCCTAAAAATTTTTATTTGTAAAAGAGTCGACATATAACCCAATATTTCAATATGTTTCTGTTTATGACATCTATCTTCGAGTGAAAAAACCAATTTTTTTGAAAAAAAAAGCTAAACAATTATTTCAATTTATCAACATATATTTTTTAAGAAATATATCATATTTAATATACAAAAAGTAAAAACGCAGTTTGTAGCTTCTTCAATTTTATATTTACGAAATAATTAGAAGGGCGTTAATTTTCCTAAAGACATCAACTATTTTCTTCCTAAAAATTTTTATTTGTAAAAGAGTCGACATATAACCCAATATTTCAATATGTTTCTGTTTATGACATCTATCTTCGAGTGAAAAAACCAATTTTTTTGAAAAAAAAAACTAAACAATTATTTCAATTTATCAATACATATTTTTTAAGAAATATATCATATTTAATATACAAAAAGTAAAAACACAGTTTGTAGCTTCTTCAATTTTATATTTACGAAATAATTAGAAATTGCGTTAATTTTCCTAAAGACATTAACTATTTTCTTCCTAAAAATTTTTATTTGTAAAAGAGTCGACATATAACCCAATATTTCAATATTTTTCTGTTTATGGCATCTATTTTCGAGTGAAAAAACCAAATTTTTTTAAAAAAAGTTACAAAATTATTTCCATTTATCAATATATATTTTTTAAGAAATATATCATATTTAATATACAAAAAGTAAAAACACAGTTTGTAGCTTCTTCAATTTTATACTTACGAAATAATTAGAAATCGCGTTAATTTTCCTAAAGACATCAACTATTTTCTTTCTAAAAATTTTTATTTGTAAAAGAGTCGACATATAACCCAATATTTCAATATGTTTCTGTTTATGACATCTATTTTCGAGTGAAAAAACCAAATTTTTTTAAAAAAAGCTAAAAAATTATTTCAATTTATCAATATATATTTTTTAAGAAATATATCATATTTAATATACAAAAAGTAAAAACGCAGTTTGTAGCTTCTTCAATTTTATATTTACGAAATAATTAGAAGGGCGTTAATTTTCCTAAAGACATCAACTATTTTCTTCCTAAAAATTTTTATTTGTAAAAGAGTCGACAATAACCCAATATTTCAATATGTTTCTGTTTATGACATCTATCTTCGAGTGAAAAAACCAATTTTTTTGAAAAAAAAAGCTAAACAATTATTTCAATTTATCAATATATATTTTTTAAGAAATATATCATATTTAATATACAAAATGTAAAAACGCAGTTTGTAGCTTCTTCAATTTTATATTTACGAAATAATTAGAAGGGCGTTAATTTTCCTAAAGACATCAACTATTTTCTTCCTAAAAATTTTTATTTGTAAAAGAGTCGACATATAACCCAATATTTCAATATGTTTCTGTTTATGACATCTATCTTCGAGTGAAAAAACCAATTTTTTTGAAAAAAAAAACTAAACAATTATTTCAATTTATCAATACATATTTTTTAAGAAATATATCATATTTAATATACAAAAAGTAAAAACGCAGTTTGTAGCTTCTTCAATGTTATATTTACGAAATAATTAGAAGGGCGTTAATTTTCCTAAAGATATCAACTATTTAATTAATAATTTAGTAATTAGAAGGGCGTTAATTTTCCTAAAGACATCAACTATTTTCTTCCTAAAAATTTTTATTTGTAAAAGAGTCGACATATAACCCAATATTTCAATATGTTTCTGTTTATGACATCCATCTTCGAGTGAAAAAACCAATTTTTTTGAAAAAAAAAGCTAAACAATTATTTCAATTTATCAATATATATTTTTTAAGAAATATATCATATTTAATATACAAAAAGTAAAAACGCAGTTTGTAGCTTCTTCAATGTTATATTTACGAAATAATTAGAAGGGCGTTAATTTTCCTAAAGACATCAACTATTGAATTAATAATTTAGTAATTAGAAGGGCGTTAATTTTCCTAAAGACATCAACTATTTTCTTCCTAAAAATTTTTATTTGTAAAAGAGTCGACATATAACCCAATATTTCAATATTTTTCTGTTTATGACATCTATTTTCGAGTGAAAAAACCAAATTTTTTTAAAAAAGCTAAAAAATTATTTCTATTTATCAATATATATTTTTTAAGAAATATATCATATTTAATATACAAAAAGTAAAAACGCAGTTTGTAGCTTCTTCAATGTTATATTTACGAAATAGTTAGAAGGGCGTTAATTTTCCTAAAGACATCAACTATTTTCTTCCTAAAAAATTTTTATTTGTAAAAGAGTCGACATAAGTATAACCCAATATTTCAATATGTTTCTGTTTATGACATCTATCTTCGAGTGAAAAAACCAATTTTTTTGAAAAAAAAAGCTAAACAATTATTTCAATTTATCAATATATATTTTTTAAGAAATATATCATATTTAATATACAAAAAGTAAAAACGCAGTTTGTAGCTTCTTCAATTTTATATTTACGAAATAATTAGAAGGGCGTTAATTTTCCTAAAGACATCAACTATTTTCTTCCTAAAAATTTTTATTTGTAAAAGAGTCGACAATAACCCAATATTTCAATATGTTTCTGTTTATGACATCTATCTTCGAGTGAAAAAACCAATTTTTTTGAAAAAAAAAGCTAAACAATTATTTCAATTTATCAATATATATTTTTTAAGAAATATATCATATTTAATATACAAAATGTAAAAACGCAGTTTGTAGCTTCTTCAATTTTATATTTACGAAATAATTAGAAGGGCGTTAATTTTCCTAAAGACATCAACTATTTTCTTCCTAAAAATTTTTATTTGTAAAAGAGTCGACATATAACCCAATATTTCAATATGTTTCTGTTTATGACATCTATCTTCGAGTGAAAAAACCAATTTTTTTGAAAAAAAAAACTAAACAATTATTTCAATTTATCAATACATATTTTTTAAGAAATATATCATATTTAATATACAAAAAGTAAAAACGCAGTTTGTAGCTTCTTCAATGTTATATTTACGAAATAATTAGAAGGGCGTTAATTTTCCTAAAGATATCAACTATTTAATTAATAATTTAGTAATTAGAAGGGCGTTAATTTTCCTAAAGACATCAACTATTTTCTTCCTAAAAATTTTTATTTGTAAAAGAGTCGACATATAACCCAATATTTCAATATGTTTCTGTTTATGACATCCATCTTCGAGTGAAAAAACCAATTTTTTTGAAAAAAAAAGCTAAACAATTATTTCAATTTATCAATATATATTTTTTAAGAAATATATCATATTTAATATACAAAAAGTAAAAACGCAGTTTGTAGCTTCTTCAATTTTATATTTACGAAATAATTAGAAGGGCGTTAATTTTCCTAAAGACATCAACTATTTTCTTCCTAAAAATTTTTATTTGTAAAAGAGTCGACATATAACCCAATATTTCAATATGTTTCTGTTTATGACATCTATCTTCGAGTGAAAAAACCAATTTTTTTGAAAAAAAAAGCTAAACAATTATTTCAATTTATCAATATATATTTTTTAAGAAATATATCATATTTAATATACAAAAAGTAAAAACGCAGTTTGTAGCTTCTTCAATTTTATATTTACGAAATAATTAGAAGGGCGTTAATTTTCCTAAAGACATCAACTATTTTCTTCCTAAAAATTTTTATTTGTAAAAGAGTCGACATATAACCCAATATTTCAATATGTTTCTGTTTATGACATCTATCTTCGAGTGAAAAAAACAATTTTTTTGAAAAAAAAAACTAAAACAATTATTTCAATTTATCAATACATATTTTTTAAGAAATATATCATATTTAATATACAAAAAGTAAAAACGCAGTTTGTAGCTTCTTCAATGTTATATTTACGAAATAATTAGAAGGGCGTTAATTTTCCTAAAGATATCAACTATTTAATTAATAATTTAGTAATTAGAAGGGCGTTAATTTTCCTAAAGACATCAACTATTTTCTTCCTAAAAATTTTTATTTGTAAAAGAGTCGACATATAACCCAATATTTCAATATGTTTCTGTTTATAACATCTATTTTCGAGTGAAAAAACCAAATTTTTTTAAAAAAAGCTAAAAAATTATTTCAATTTATCAATATATATTTTTTAAGAAATATATCATATTTAATATACAAAAAGTAAAAACGCAGTTTGTAGCTTCTTCAATGTTATATTTACGAAATAATTAGAAGGGCGTTAATTTTCCTAAAGACATCAACTATTGAATTAATAATTTAGTAATTAGAAGGGCGTTAATTTTCCTAAAGACATCAACTATTTTCTTCCTAAAAAATTTTTATTTGTAAAAGAGTCGACATAAGTATAACCCAATATTTCAATATGTTTCTGTTTATGACATCTATCTTCGAGTGAAAAAACCAATTTTTTTGAAAAAAAAACTAAACAATTATTTCAATTTATCAATATATATTTCTTAAGAAATATATCATATTTAATATACAAAAAGTAAAAACGCAGTTTGTAGCTTCTTCAATTTTATATTTACGAAATAATTAGAAGGGCGTTAATTTTCCTAAAGACATCAACTATTTTCTTCCTAAAAATTTTTATTTGTAAAAGAGTCGACATATAACCCAATATTTCAATATGTTTCTGTTTATGACATCTATCTTCGAGTGAAAAAACCAATTTTTTTGAAAAAAAAAGCTAAACAATTATTTCAATTTATCAATATATATTTTTCAAGAAATATATCATATTTAATATACAAAAAGTAAAAACGCAGTTTGTAGCTTCTTCAATTTTATATTTACGAAATAATTAGAAGGGCGTTAATTTTCCTAAAGACATCAACTATTTTCTTCCTAAAAATTTTTATTTGTAAAAGAGTCGACATATAACCCAATATTTCAATATGTTTCTGTTTATGACATCTATCTTCGAGTGAAAAAACCAATTTTTTTGAAAAAAAAAAACTAAACAATTATTTCAATTTATCAATACATATTTTTTAAGAAATATATCATATTTAATATACAAAAAGTAAAAACGCAGTTTGTAGCTTCTTCAATGTTATATTTACGAAATAATTAGAAGGGCGTTAATTTTCCTAAAGATATCAACTATTTAATTAATAATTTAGTAATTAGAAGGGCGTTAATTTTCCTAAAGACATCAACTATTTTCTTCCTAAAAATTTTTATTTGTAAACGAGTCGACATATAACCCAATATTTCAATATGTTTCTGTTTATGACATCTATTTTCGAGTGAAAAAACCAAATTTTTTTAAAAAAGCTAAAAAATTATTTCAATTTATCAATATATATTTTTTAAGAAATATATCATATTTAATATACAAAAAGTAAAAACACAGTTTGTAGCTTCTTCAATTTTATATTTACGAAATAATTAGAAATTGCGTTAATTTTCCTAAAGACATTAACTATTTTCTTCCTAAAAATTTTTATTTGTAAAAGAGTCGACATATAACCCAATATTTCAATATTTTTCTGTTTATGGCATCTATTTTCGAGTGAAAAAACCAAATTTTTTTAAAAAAAGTTACAAAATTATTTCCAATTATCAATATATATTTTTTAAGAAATATATCATATTTAATATACAAAAAGTAAAAACGCAGTTTGTAGCTTCTTCAATTTTATACTTACGAAATAATTAGAAATCGCGCTAATTTTCCTAAAGACATCAACTATTTTCTTCCTAAAAATTTTTATTTGTAAAAGAGTCGACATATAACACAATATTTCAATATTTTTCTGTTTATGACATCTATCTTGGAGTGAAAAAACCAAATTTTTTTAAAAAAAGCTAAAAAATTATTTCCATTTATCAATATATATTTTTTAAGAAATATATCATATTTAATATACAAAAAGTAAAAACACAGTTTGTAGCTTCTTCAATTTTATACTTACGAAATAATTAGAAATCGCGTTAATTTTCCTAAAGACATCAACTATTTTCTTCCTAAAAATTTTTATTTGTAAAAGAGTCGACATATAACCCAATATTTCAATATGTTTCTGTTTATGACATCTATTTTCGAGTGAAAAAACCAAATTTTTTTAAAAAAAGCTAAAAAATTATTTCAATTTATCAATATATATTTTTTAAGAAATATATCATATTTAATATACAAAAAGTAAAAACGCAGTTTGTAGCTTCTTCAATGTTATATTTACAAAATAATTAGAAGGGCGTTAATTTTCCTAAAGACATCAACTATTTAATTAATAATTTAGTAATTAGAAGGGCGTTAATTTTCCTAAAGACATCAACTATTTTCTTCCTAAAAATTTTTATTTGTAAAAGAGTCGACATATAACCCAATATTTCAATATTTTTCTGTTTATGACATCTATTTTCGAGTGAAAAAACCAAATTTTTTTAAAAAAAGCTAAAAAATTATTTCAATTTATCAATATATATTTTTTAAGAAATATATCATATTTAATATACAAAAAGTAAAAACGCAGTTTGTAGCTTCTTCAATGTTATATTTACGAAATAATTAGAAGGGCGTTAATTTTCCTAAAGACATCAACTATTTTCTTCCTAAAAATTTTTATTTGTAAAAGAGTCGACATAAGTATAACCCAATATTTCAATATGTTTCTGTTTATGACATCTATCTTCGAGTGTAAAAACCAATTTTTTTGAAAAAAAAAGCTAAACAATTATTTCAATTTATCAATATATATTTTTTAAGAAATATATCATATTTAATATACAAAAAGTAAAAACACAGTTTGTAGCTTCTTCAATTTTATACTTACGAAATAATTAGAAGGGCGTTAATTTTCCTAAAGACATCAACTATTTAATTAATAATTTAGTAATTAGAAGGGCGTTAATTTTCCTAAAGACATCAACTATTTTCTTCCTAAAAATTTTTATTTGTAAAAGAGTCGACATATAACCCAATATTTCAATATTTTTCTGTTTATGACATCTATTTTCGAGTGAAAAAACCAAATTTTTTTAAAAAAAGCTAAAAAATTATTTCAATTTATCAATATATATTTTTTAAGAAATATATCATATTTAATATACAAAAAGTAAAAACACAGTTTGTAGCTTCTTCAATTTTATACTTACGAAATAATTTGAAATCGCGTTAATTTTCCTAAAGACATCAACTATTTTCTTCCTAAAAATTTTTATTTGTAAAAGAGTCGACATATAACCCAATATTTCAATATGTTTCTGTTTATGACATCTATCTTCGAGTGAAAAAACCAATTGTTTTGAAAAAAAAGCTAAACAATTATTTCAATTTATCAATATATATTTTTTAAGAAATATATCATATTTAATATACAAAAAGTAAAAACGCAGTTTGTAGCCTCTTCAATGTTATATTTACGAAATAATTAGAAGGGCGTTAATTTTCCTAAAGACATCAACTATTTAATTAATAATTTAGTAATTAGAAGGGCGTTAATTTTCCTAAAGACATCAACTATTTTCTTCCTAAAAATTTTTATTTGTAAAAGAGTCGACATATAACCCAATATTTCAATATTTTTCTGTTTATGACATCTATTTTCGAGTGAAAAAACCAAATTTTTTTAAAAAAAGTTACAAAATTATTTCCATTTATCAATATATATTTTTTAAGAAATATATCATATTTAATATACAAAAAGTAAAAACGCAGTTTGTAGCTTCTTCAATTTTATACTTACGAAATAATTAGAAATCGCGCTAATTTTCCTAAAGACATCAACTATTTTCTTCCTAAAAATTTTTATTTGTAAAAGAGTCGACATATAACACAATATTTCAATATTTTTCTGTTTATGACATCTATCTTGGAGTGAAAAAACCAAATTTTTTTAAAAAAAGCTAAAAAATTATTTCAATTTATCAATATATATTTTTTAAGAAATATATCATATTTAATATACAAAAAGTAAAAACACAGTTTGTAGCTTCTTCAATTTTATACTTACGAAATAATTAGAAATCGCGTTAATTTTCCTAAAGACATCAACTATTTTCTTCCTAAAAATTTTTATTTGTAAAAGAGTCGACATATAACCCAATATTTCAATATGTTTCTGTTTATGACATCCATCTTCGAGTGAAAAAACCAATTTTTTTGAAAAAAAAAGCTAAACAATTATTTCAATTTATCAATATATATTTTTTAAGAAATATATCATATTTAATATACAAAAAGTAAAAACGCAGTTTGTAGCTTCTTCAATTTTATATTTACGAACTAATTAGAAGGGCGTTAATTTTCCTAAAGACATCAACTATTTTCTTCCTAAAAATTTTTATTTGTAAAAGAGTCGACATATAACCCAATATTTCAATATTTTTCTGTTTATGACATCTATTTTCGAGTGAAAAAACCAAATTTTTTTAAAAAAAGCTAAAAAATTATTTCAATTTATCAATATATATTTTTTAAGAAATATATCATATTTAATATACAAAAAGTGAAAACACAGTTTGTAGCTTCTTCAATTTTATACTTACGAAATAATTTGAAATCGCGTTAATTTTCCTAAAGACATCAACTATTTTCTTCCTAAAAATTTTTATTTGTAAAAGAGTCGACATATAACCCAATATTTCAATATGTTTCTGTTTATGACATCTATCTTCGAGTGAAAAAACCAATTTTTTTGAAAAAAAAAGCTAAACAATTATTTCAATTTATCAATATATATTTTTTAAGAAATATATCATATTTAATATACAAAAAGTAAAAACGCAGTTTGTAGCTTCTTCAATTTTATATTTACGAAATAATTAGAAGGGCGTTAATTTTCCTAAAGACATCAACTATTTTCTTCCTAAAAATTTTTATTTGTAAACGAGTCGACATATAACCCAATATTTCAATATGTTTCTGTTTATGACATCTATTTTCGAGTGAAAAAACCAAATTTTTTTAAAAAAAGCTAAAAAATTATTTCAATTTATCAATATATATTTTTTAAGAAATATATCATATTTAATATACAAAAAGTAAAAACACAGTTTGTAGCTTCTTCAATTTTATATTTACGAAATAATTAGAAATTGCGTTAATTTTCCTAAAGACATTAACTATTTTCTTCCTAAAAATTTTTATTTGTAAAAGAGTCGACATATAACCCAATATTTCAATATTTTTCTGTTTATGGCATCTATTTTCGAGTGAAAAAACCAAATTTTTTTAAAAAAAGTTACAAAATTATTTCCAATTATCAATATATATTTTTTAAGAAATATATCATATTTAATATACAAAAAGTAAAAACGCAGTTTGTAGCTTCTTCAATTTTATACTTACGAAATAATTAGAAATCGCGCTAATTTTCCTAAAGACATCAACTATTTTCTTCCTAAAAATTTTTATTTGTAAAAGAGTCGACATATAACACAATATTTCAATATTTTTCTGTTTATGACATCTATCTTGGAGTGAAAAAACCAAATTTTTTTAAAAAAAGCTAAAAAATTATTTCCATTTATCAATATATATTTTTTAAGAAATATATCATATTTAATATACAAAAAGTAAAAACACAGTTTGTAGCTTCTTCAATTTTATACTTACGAAATAATTAGAAATCGCGTTAATTTTCCTAAAGACATCAACTATTTTCTTCCTAAAAATTTTTATTTGTAAAAGAGTCGACATATAACCCAATATTTCAATATGTTTCTGTTTATGACATCTATTTTCGAGTGAAAAAACCAAATTTTTTTAAAAAAAGCTAAAAAATTATTTCAATTTATCAATATATATTTTTTAAGAAATATATCATATTTAATATACAAAAAGTAAAAACGCAGTTTGTAGCTTCTTCAATGTTATATTTACGAAATAATTAGAAGGGCGTTAATTTTCCTAAAGACATCAACTATTTAATTAATAATTTAGTAATTAGAAGGGCGTTAATTTTCCTAAAGACATCAACTATTTTCTTCCTAAAAATTTTTATTTGTAAAAGAGTCGACATATAACCCAATATTTCAATATTTTTCTGTTTATGACATCTATTTTCGAGTGAAAAAACCAAATTTTTTTAAAAAAAGCTAAAAAATTATTTCAATTTATCAATATATATTTTTTAAGAAATATATCATATTTAATATACAAAAAGTAAAAACGCAGTTTGTAGCTTCTTCAATGTTATATTTACGAAATAATTAGAAGGGCGTTAATTTTCCTAAAGACATCAACTATTTTCTTCCTAAAAATTTTTATTTGTAAAAGAGTCGACATAAGTATAACCCAATATTTCAATATGTTTCTGTTTATGACATCTATCTTCGAGTGTAAAAACCAATTTTTTTGAAAAAAAAAGCTAAACAATTATTTCAATTTATCAATATATATTTTTTAAGAAATATATCATATTTAATATACAAAAAGTAAAAACACAGTTTGTAGCTTCTTCAATTTTATACTTACGAAATAATTAGAAGGGCGTTAATTTTCCTAAAGACATCAACTATTTAATTAATAATTTAGTAATTAGAAGGGCGTTAATTTTCCTAAAGACATCAACTATTTTCTTCCTAAAAATTTTTATTTGTAAAAGAGTCGACATATAACCCAATATTTCAATATTTTTCTGTTTATGACATCTATTTTCGAGTGAAAAAACCAAATTTTTTTAAAAAAAGCTAAAAAATTATTTCAATTTATCAATATATATTTTTTAAGAAATATATCATATTTAATATACAAAAAGTAAAAACACAGTTTGTAGCTTCTTCAATTTTATACTTACGAAATAATTTGAAATCGCGTTAATTTTCCTAAAGACATCAACTATTTTCTTCCTAAAAATTTTTATTTGTAAAAGAGTCGACATATAACCCAATATTTCAATATGTTTCTGTTTATGACATCTATCTTCGAGTGAAAAAACCAATTGTTTTGAAAAAAAAGCTAAACAATTATTTCAATTTATCAATATATATTTTTTAAGAAATATATCATATTTAATATACAAAAAGTAAAAACGCAGTTTGTAGCCTCTTCAATGTTATATTTACGAAATAATTAGAAGGGCGTTAATTTTCCTAAAGACATCAACTATTTAATTAATAATTTAGTAATTAGAAGGGCGTTAATTTTCCTAAAGACATCAACTATTTTCTTCCTAAAAATTTTTATTTGTAAAAGAGTCGACATATAACCCAATATTTCAATATTTTTCTGTTTATGACATCTATTTTCGAGTGAAAAAACCAAATTTTTTTAAAAAAAGTTACAAAATTATTTCCATTTATCAATATATATTTTTTAAGAAATATATCATATTTAATATACAAAAAGTAAAAACGCAGTTTGTAGCTTCTTCAATTTTATACTTACGAAATAATTAGAAATCGCGCTAATTTTCCTAAAGACATCAACTATTTTCTTCCTAAAAATTTTTATTTGTAAAAGAGTCGACATATAACACAATATTTCAATATTTTTCTGTTTATGACATCTATCTTGGAGTGAAAAAACCAAATTTTTTTAAAAAAAGCTAAAAAATTATTTCAATTTATCAATATATATTTTTTAAGAAATATATCATATTTAATATACAAAAAGTAAAAACACAGTTTGTAGCTTCTTCAATTTTATACTTACGAAATAATTAGAAATCGCGTTAATTTTCCTAAAGACATCAACTATTTTCTTCCTAAAAATTTTTATTTGTAAAAGAGTCGACATATAACCCAATATTTCAATATGTTTCTGTTTATGACATCCATCTTCGAGTGAAAAAACCAATTTTTTTGAAAAAAAAAGCTAAACAATTATTTCAATTTATCAATATATATTTTTTAAGAAATATATCATATTTAATATACAAAAAGTAAAAACGCAGTTTGTAGCTTCTTCAATTTTATATTTACGAACTAATTAGAAGGGCGTTAATTTTCCTAAAGACATCAACTATTTTCTTCCTAAAAATTTTTATTTGTAAAAGAGTCGACATATAACCCAATATTTCAATATTTTTCTGTTTATGACATCTATTTTCGAGTGAAAAAACCAAATTTTTTTAAAAAAAGCTAAAAAATTATTTCAATTTATCAATATATATTTTTTAAGAAATATATCATATTTAATATACAAAAAGTGAAAACACAGTTTGTAGCTTCTTCAATTTTATACTTACGAAATAATTTGAAATCGCGTTAATTTTCCTAAAGACATCAACTATTTTCTTCCTAAAAATTTTTATTTGTAAAAGAGTCGACATATAACCCAATATTTCAATATGTTTCTGTTTATGACATCTATCTTCGAGTGAAAAAACCAATTTTTTTGAAAAAAAAAGCTAAACAATTATTTCAATTTATCAATATATATTTTTTAAGAAATATATCATATTTAATATACAAAAAGTAAAAACGCAGTTTGTAGCTTCTTCAATTTTATATTTACGAAATAATTAGAAGGGCGTTAATTTTCCTAAAGACATCAACTATTTTCTTCCTAAAAATTTTTATTTGTAAACGAGTCGACATATAACCCAATATTTCAATATGTTTCTGTTTATGACATCTATTTTCGAGTGAAAAAACCAAATTTTTTTAAAAAAAGCTAAAAAATTATTTCAATTTATCAATATATATTTTTTAAGAAATATATCATATTTAATATACAAAAAGTAAAAACACAGTTTGTAGCTTCTTCAATTTTATATTTACGAAATAATTAGAAATTGCGTTAATTTTCCTAAAGACATTAACTATTTTCTTCCTAAAAATTTTTATTTGTAAAAGAGTCGACATATAACCAAATATTTCAATATTTTTCTGTTTATGGCATCTATTTTCGAGTGAAAAAACCAAATTTTTTTAAAAAAAGTTACAAAATTATTTCCAATTATCAATATATATTTTTTAAGAAATATAACATATTTAATATACAAAAAGTAAAAACGCAGTTTGTAGCTTCTTCAATTTTATACTTACGAAATAATTAGAAATCGCGCTAATTTTCCTAAAGACATCAACTATTTTCTTCCTAAAAATTTTTATTTGTAAAAGAGTCGACATATAACACAATATTTCAATATTTTTCTGTTTATGACATCTATCTTGGAGTGAAAAAACCAAATTTTTTTAAAAAAGCTAAAAAATTATTTCCATTTATCAATATATATTTTTTAAGAAATATATCATATTTAATATACAAAAAGTAAAAACACAGTTTGTAGCTTCTTCAATTTTATACTTACGAAATAATTAGAAATCGCGTTAATTTTCCTAAAGACATCAACTATTTTCTTCCTAAAAATTTTTATTTGTAAAAGAGTCGACATATAACCCAATATTTCAATATGTTTCTGTTTATGACATCTATTTTCGAGTGAAAAAACCAAATTTTTTTAAAAAAAGCTAAAAAATTATTTCAATTTATCAATATATATTTTTTAAGAAATATATCATATTTAAGGGCGTTAATTTTCCTAAAGACATCAACTATTTTCTTCCTAAAAATTTTTATTTGTAAAAGAGTCGACATATAACCCAATATTTCAATATTTTTCTGTTTATGACATCTATTTTCGAGTGAAAAAACCAAATTTTTTTAAAAAAAGCTAAAAAATTATTTCAATTTATCAATATATATTTTTTAAGAAATATATCATATTTAATATACAAAAAGTAAAAACACAGTTTGTAGCTTCTTCAATTTTATACTTACGAAATAATTTGAAATCGCGTTAATTTTCCTAAAGACATCAACTATTTTCTTCCTAAAAATTTTTATTTGTAAAAGAGTCGACATATAACCCAATATTTCAATATGTTTCTGTTTATGACATCTATCTTCGAGTGAAAAAACCAATTGTTTTGAAAAAAAAGCTAAACAATTATTTCAATTTATCAATATATATTTTTTAAGAAATATATCATATTTAATATACAAAAAGTAAAAACGCAGTTTGTAGCCTCTTCAATGTTATATTTACGAAATAATTAGAAGGGCGTTAATTTTCCTAAAGACATCAACTATTTAATTAATAATTTAGTGATTAGAAGGGCGTTAATTTTCCTAAAGACATCAACTATTTTCTTCCTAAAAATTTTTATTTGTAAAAGAGTCGACATATAACCCAATATTTCAATATTTTTCTGTTTATGACATCTATTTTCGAGTGAAAAAACCAAATTTTTTTAAAAAAAGTTACAAAATTATTTCCATTTATCAATATATATTTTTTAAGAAATATATCATATTTAATATACAAAAAGTAAAAACGCAGTTTGTAGCTTCTTCAATTTTATACTTACGAAATAATTAGAAATCGCGCTAATTTTCCTAAAGACATCAACTATTTTCTTCCTAAAAATTTTTATTTGTAAAAGAGTCGACATATAACACAATATTTCAATATTTTTCTGTTTATGACATCTATCTTGGAGTGAAAAAACCAAATTTTTTTAAAAAAAGCTAAAAAATTATTTCAATTTATCAATATATATTTTTTAAGAAATATATCATATTTAATATACAAAAAGTAAAAACACAGTTTGTAGCTTCTTCAATTTTATACTTACGAAATAATTAGAAATCGCGTTAATTTTCCTAAAGACATCAACTATTTTCTTCCTAAAAATTTTTATTTGTAAAAGAGTCGACATATAACCCAATATTTCAATATGTTTCTGTTTATGACATCCATCTTCGAGTGAAAAAACCAATTTTTTTGAAAAAAAAAGCTAAACAATTATTTCAATTTATCAATATATATTTTTTAAGAAATATATCATATTTAATATACAAAAAGTAAAAACGCAGTTTGTAGCTTCTTCAATTTTATATTTACGAAATAATTAGAAGGGCGTTAATTTTCCTAAAGACATCAACTATTTTCTTCCTAAAAATTTTTATTTGTAAAAGAGTCGACATATAACCCAATATTTCAATATTTTTCTGTTTATGACATCTATTTTCGAGTGAAAAAACCAAATTTTTTTAAAAAAAGCTAAAAAATTATTTCAATTTATCAATATATATTTTTTAAGAAATATATCATATTTAATATACAAAAAGTGAAAACACAGTTTGTAGCTTCTTCAATTTTATACTTACGAAATAATTTGAAATCGCGTTAATTTTCCTAAAGACATCAACTATTTTCTTCCTAAAAATTTTTATTTGTAAAAGAGTCGACATATAACCCAATATTTCAATATGTTTCTGTTTATGACATCTATCTTCGAGTGAAAAAACCAATTTTTTTGAAAAAAAAAGCTAAACAATTATTTCAATTTATCAATATATATTTTTTAAGAAATATATCATATTTAATATACAAAAAGTAAAAACGCAGTTTGTAGCTTCTTCAATTTTATATTTACGAAATAATTAGAAGGGCGTTAATTTTCCTAAAGACATCAACTATTTTCTTCCTAAAAATTTTTATTTGTAAAAGAGTCGACATATAACCCAATATTTCAATATGTTTCTGTTTATGACATCTATCTTCGAGTGAAAAAACCAATTTTTTTGAAAAAAAAAACTAAACAATTATTTCAATTTATCAATACATATTTTTTAAGAAATATATCATATTTAATATACAAAAAGTAAAAACACAGTTTGTAGCTTCTTCAATTTTATATTTACGAAATAATTAGAAATTGCGTTAATTTTCCTAAAGACATTAACTATTTTCTTCCTAAAAATTTTTATTTGTAAAAGAGTCGACATATAACCCAATATTTCAATATTTTTCTGTTTATGGCATCTATTTTCGAGTGAAAAAACCAAATTTTTTTAAAAAAAGTTACAAAATTATTTCCATTTATCAATATATATTTTTTAAGAAATATATCATATTTAATATACAAAAAGTAAAAACACAGTTTGTAGCTTCTTCAATTTTATACTTACGAAATAATTAGAAATCGCGTTAATTTTCCTAAAGACATCAACTATTTTCTTCCTAAAAATTTTTATTTGTAAAAGAGTCGACATATAACCCAATATTTCAATATGTTTCTGTTTATGACATCTATTTTCGAGTGAAAAAACCAAATTTTTTTAAAAAAAGCTAAAAAATTATTTCAATTTATCAATATATATTTTTTAAGAAATATATCATCTTATAAATAAAAATGAATGTGTGTCTGTGTGTCTGTGTGTCTGCGTGTCTGTGTGTCTGTGTGTCTGTGTGTCCTTTATGGGCGTCCAAAGTACTCAACCGATTTTTATGAAATTTTCACAGTATATTCTTGGGATCATGGGTTAAAGCATAGGCTATATTAATTTTTGGAAAAGTGGGCGGTGCCACGCCCCTAGGCTATATAAAACTACAACTCTTCATAACTCTGAACATATTTGGTCTAAATTAATGATTTTTGGATATGTGTGTCCTTTGGTCAAGATTTATGTAATTTTGGAAAAGTGGGCGGTGCCACGCCCACATTTTTTGTGTTTTGTTTGTACTTCAATAATGTCCAAAGTTTATGGTCGATCTCTTTTAAACTTTCAAGATTGGTTCAGAAGATTGTTGTGTACGATTTAGGCTATATCAATTTTTGGAAAAGTAGGCGGTGCCACGCCCCCCGGCTATATAAAATTTAAATTCTTCATAGCTCTGAACATATTTGATCTAAATTAATGATTTCTGGATATGTGTGTCCTTTAGTCAAGATTTATGTAATTATGGAAAAGTGGGCGGTGCCACGCCCACATTTTTTGTGTTTTGTTTGTACTTCAATAATGTCCAAAGTTTATGGTCGATCTCTTTTAAACTTTCAAGATTGGTTAAGAAAATTGTTGTGTACGATTTAGGCTATATCAATTTTTGGAAAAGTAGGCGGTGCCACGCCCCCAGGCTATATAAAATTTTAATTCTTCATAGCTCTGAACATATTTGGTCTAAATTAATGATTTCTGGATATGTGTGTCCTTTGGTCAAGATTTATGTAATTTTGGAAAAGTGGGCGGTGCCACGCCCACATTTTTTGTGTTTTGTATGTACTTCAATAATGTCCAAAGTTTATGGTCGATCTCTTTTAAACTTTCAAGATTGGTTCAGAAGATTGTTGTGTACGATTTAGGCTATATCAATTTTTGGAAAAGTAGGCGGTGCCACGCCCCCAGGCTATATAAAATTTAAATTCTTCATAGCTCTGAACATATTTGGTCTAAATTAATGATTTCTGGATAAGTGTGTCCTTTAGTCAAGATTTGTGTAATTTTGGAAAAGTGGGCGGTGACACGCCCACATTTTTTGTGTTTTGTCTGTACTTCAATAATGTCCAAAGTTTATGGTCGATCTCTTTTAAACTTTCAAGATTGGTTAAGAAAATTGTTTTGTACGATTCAGGCTATATCAATTTTTGGAAAAGTAGCCAGTGCCACGCCCCCCAGGCTATATAAAATTTAAATTCTTCATAACTCTGAATATATTTGGTCTAAATTAAAGATTTTTGGATATGTGTGTCCTTTAGTTAAGATGTATATAGTTTTGGAAAAGTGGGCGGTGCCACGCCCACATTTTTTGTGTTTTGTTTAATGTCCAAAGTTTATGGTCGATCTCTTTTAAACTTTCAAGATTGGTTCAGAAGATTGTTGTGTACGATTCAGGCTATATCAATTTTTGGAAAAGTAGTCGGTGCTCCCAGGCTATATAAAATTTAAATTCTTCATAACTCTGAACATATTGGGTCTAAATTAAAGATTTTTGGATATGTGTATCCTTTAGTCAAGATGTATATAATTTTGGAAAAGTGGGCGGTACCACGCCCACATGTTTTGTGTTTTGTTTGTACTTCAATAATGTCCAAAGTTTATGGTCGATCTCTTTTAAACTTTCAAGATTGGTTCAGAAGATTGTTGTGTACGATTTAGGCTATATCAATTTTTGGAAAAGTAGGCGGTGCCACGCCCCCAGGCTATATAAAATTTAAATTCTTCATAGCTCTGAACATATTTGGTCTAAATTAATGATTTCTGGATAAGTGTGTCCTTTAGTCAAGATTTGTGTAATTTTGGAAAAGTGGGCGTGGCACCTGTTGATCTGTTTTAAACTTTTCCAATACGTTAAAATCTTCGTTGGGTACGACATATGTACATAGGCTACATTTGTAAATTCTTTGGAAAAGTGGGCAGTTCCAAGACCACAAGCTAAGTAATATTTCAATTCGTTATATCCCTGAATGTATTTGCTTTAGTGACATTTTAACGTTCTTAAATCTTAATCAAAGCACTTAATTTTTTTTGTTTGTTATTGCCGTTCATCCAGAGTATTATAGGTAGATATTGGATATAATTAAATAAGTACTAACTATACATCTGCTCAGCAGCGCATAATGGTTTTTGTCATACCCATTGAGTTCAAAAGATCCGTTTTTTGAGTTGGACATCCAAAAAATTTATTTGTTTATACCAAAGACTTTAAAGCCACAAACATTGTATATCCTAAAGCACTGCAATAAATGGAATGTTAAAAGTTAAAGAAAAATATTTGAAAATGTATTTCTAGGGAAGTCACTGGTCAGGCAGAACAACGTCTGCCGGGTCTGCTAGTATTTAATATACAAAAAGTAAAAACGCAGTTTGTAGCTTCTTCAATGTTATATTTACGAAATAATTAGAAGGGCGTTAATTTTCCTAAAGACATCAACTATTGAATTAATAATTTAGTAATTAGAAGGGCGTTAATTTTCCTAAAGACATCAACTATTTTCTTCCTAAAAAATTTTTATTTGTAAAAGAGTCGACATAAGTATAACCCAATATTTCAATATGTTTCTGTTTATGACATCTATCTTCGAGTGAAAAAACCAATTTTTTTGAAAAAAAAAGCTAAACAATTATTTCAATTTATCAATATATATTTTTTAAGAAATATATCATATTTAATATACAAAAAGTAAAAACGCAGTTTGTAGCTTCTTCAATTTTATATTTACGAAATAATTAGAAGGGCGTTAATTTTCCTAAAGACATCAACTATTTTCTTCCTAAAAATTTTTATTTGTAAAAGAGTCGACATATAACCCAATATTTCAATATGTTTCTGTTTATGACATCTATCTTCGAGTGAAAAAACCAATTTTTTTGAAAAAAAAAGCTAAACAATTATTTCAATTTATCAATACATATTTTTTAAGAAATATATCATATTTAATATACAAAAAGTAAAAACACAGTTTGTAGCTTCTTCAATTTTATATTTACGAAATAATTAGAAATTGCGTTAATTTTCCTAAAGACATCAACTATTTTCTTCCTAAAAATTTTTATTTGTAAAAGAGTCGACATATAACCCAATATTTCAATATTTTTCTGTTTATGGCATCTATTTTCGAGTGAAAAAACCAAATTTTTTTAAAAAAAGTTACAAACTTATTTCCATTTATCAATATATATTTTTTAAGAAATATATCATATTTAATATACAAAAAGTAAAAACGCAGTTTGTAGCTTCTTCAATTTTATACTTACGAAATAATTAGAAATCGCGCTAATTTTCCTAAAGACATTAACTATTTTCTTCCTAAAAATTTTTATTTGTAAAAGAGTCGACATATAACACAATATTTCAATATTTTTCTGTTTATGACATCTATCTTGGAGTGAAAAAACCAAATTTTTTTAAAAAAAGCTAAAAAATTATTTCCATTTATCAATATATATTTTTTAAGAAATATATCATATTTAATATACAAAAAGTAAAAACACAGTTTGTAGCTTCTTCAATTTTATACTTACGAAATAATTAGAAATCGCGTTAATTTTCCTAAAGACATCAACTATTTTCTTCCTAAAAATTTTTATTTGTAAAAGAGTCGACATATAACACAATATTTCAATATTTTTCTGTTTATGACATCTATCTTGGAGTGAAAAAACCAAATTTTTTTAAAAAAAAGCTAAAAAATTATTTCAATTTATCAATATATATTTTTTAAGAAATATATCATATTTAATATACAAAAAGTAAAAACACAGTTTGTAGCTTCTTCAATTTTATATTTACGAAATAATTAGAAGGGCGTTAATTTTCCTAAAGACATCAACTATTTAATTAATAATTTAGTAATTAGAAGGGCGTTAATTTTCCTAAAGACATCAACTATTTTCTTCCTAAAAATTTTTATTTGTAAAAGAGTCGACATATAACCCAATATTTTAATATTTTTCTGTTTATGACATCTATTTTCGAGTGAAAAAACCAAATTTTTTTAAAAAAAGCTAAAAAATTATTTCAATTTATCAATATATATTTTTTAAGAAATATATCATATTTAATATACAAAAAGTAAAAACGCAGTTTGTAGCTTCTTCAATGTTATATTTACGAAATAATTAGAAGGGCGTTAATTTTCCTAAAGATATCAACTATTTAATTAATAATTTAGTAATTAGAAGGGCGTTAATTTTCCTAAAGACATCAACTATTTTCTTCCTAAAAATTTTTATTTGTAAAAGAGTCGACATATAACCCAATATTTCAATATGTTTCTGTTTATGACATCTATCTTCGAGTGAAAAAACCAAATTTTTTTAAAAAAAGCTAAAAAATTATTTCAATTTATCAATATATATTTTTTAAGAAATATATCATATTTAATATACAAAAAGTAAAAACGCAGTTTGTAGCTTCTTCAATGTTATATTTACGAAATAATTAGAAGGGCGTTAATTTTCCTAAAGATATCAACTATTTAATTAATAATTTAGTAATTAGAAGGGCGTTAATTTTCCTAAAGACATCAACTATTTTCTTCCTAAAAATTTTTATTTGTAAAAGAGTCGACATATAACCCAATATTTCAATATGTTTCTGTTTATGACATCTACCTTCGAGTGAAAAAACCAATTTTTTTGAAAAAAAAAAGCTAAACAATTATTTCAATTTATCAATATTGTTGAACTACTTGTTTTATCATAAAAGAATTACTTGTTTCATAAAACATAGAAAGCAACATGTAACTTTTCATATCTGAAAAATATTCTTGACATACGTTTTCTCATATACATTTTTATATTCATTAGTAATAAAGCTTTTCATTCGAGAACATTAATTTTTGTGCTTAATTCATTTACATTACCTTCAATAGGTTATGGGCCCAGAAGCTCAATTTTCACGTTGAATTAAATATAAAGGTTTATTTTGCATAATGGCATCGCTTTACACAATAGATAAGCTTGATGGGTCAAGCTATGAAACATGGTCAGTTCAAATGCGAAGTGTTCTAATCCATGGCGGTCTTTGGAAGGCGGTAATCTGTGAAAAACCAACTAACGCGAATGATCTGGCAATCTGGACGATAAATGACGAGAAGGCGTTGGCAACTATTCTTTTGAGTGTGAAATCGAATCAATTGAATCATGTTAAGAACTGCAAAAGTGCAGCAGAGGCATGGTTAAAACTTCAAGAGGTGCACAAACCACAAGGACCTTTGCAAAAAGTCAGCTTGTACAAGCAGTTATTAAACAAACGTATGCGTGATGATGATAATATTGCGGAGTTTCTCAATTCTTTTACGGAAATCTCAGATAAGCTAGCGGAAATAGGTATTGCTATTCAAGAAGAATTATTAAGTATTATTCTTCTTTCAAGTTTACCAAAGTCGTTTGATAATTTCTTCGTCGCAATCGAGACGCGAGACAGTTTGCCTTTAAAATTGAAAATTTTGGAAGAAGGAGAGAGGCGAAAGCAGAACGAGTCGCTGAATGAATGTGAACAACAGGCATTTGTGGTACGCGAAAAAGGTAAAAAGCAGCAGAAAAAGTTCAAAGGGAAATGTTTTGTTTGTGGCAAGAAGGGTCATTTTGCTAACAAATGTAAAGAGAAACAGAAAAACGAAGAATCAGCAATGAGTGCTATAGCAAAAGCACACATAAACAGATCATTTGATGCATCTTGTTGGTACCTGGATAGTGGTGCAACGTCGCACATGTGCAACAATCGAAAGATGTTCGTAAAATATGAAGAATGTGACGAAAATATTTGGTTAGCAGCGAATTCCTCTATAACTGCTCTAGGAAAAGGTGATGTATTGATTCGGACGGACCAGAGAACAGTTCGATTGCGTAATGTACTATACTCGCCAGAGCTGAAAGGTAATTTTATTTCAATCAGTAAAGCGGTCGAAAATGGCATGACGGTAAACTTTCATCAACATTGTGGGTTAATAAAGAACAAACAGGGTGATGTGATTCTCAAGGCAAAACTACAATGTAATTTATATGTTGTCCAACTGCAACAACAAAGTTTATTAGCAATGAGCAGCAATGAACTCTGGCACAATAGATTTGGTCACTTAAACAATCAGAGCTTGCGTTATTTAGATCGTAATGGTATGGTAAGTGGATTACGGTTAGACAACAAAGCTGAGAAAGAGTGTTGTAGTACTTGCATGTTAGGCAAGATACATGTTTTACCATTTCCTCAGGCATCAGATCATAGTTCAGAAAATGTGTTAGATCTGATACACTCTGACGTTTGCGGTCCCATTAATGTACAATCTGTTGGAGGGTCAAACTATTTTTTGACATTAATAGATGACAAATCTAGATTCACCTGTGTATATTTTTTGAAATCTAAGAACGAAGTTCTGGAGAAATTTAAGCTTTATAAAACATACGTTGAGCGGAAAATGAATTGTAAAATCAAGGCTATTAGGAGCGATAACGGTAAGGAGTATGTCAATAGTAAATTTAATGATTTTCTACAGCAGCATGGCATCCGGCATGAATTAACGGTGCCATATACTCCACAACAGAACGGAGTGGCGGAAAGAGCAAATCGGACCTTAGTTGAAATGGCACGATGCATGTTGTTACATGCGCAAGTTAAGCAAAGTCTGTGGGCTGAGGCAATATCAACGGCGGCATACATACGAAACAGATGTCCAACTAAAATACTAAAAGACAAAACACCCTATGAAATATGGTTTAAACATAAGCCAAAGGTCGGGCATATGAAAATATTTGGTGCTATAGCTGTTGCTCTTGACAAGACGCAGCGAAACAAGTTCGCACCTAAAGGTAAGCAGTATATAATGGTGGGCTATTCATTAGAATCCAAGGCATATCGCTTGTATGATGAGGAGTCAAATAAAATTGTTATTAAGAGGGATGTACTCTTTAACGAAAATTTTGATAGTAATAATAAAAAATGCAATAGTTGTGATAACGATTCCAACAATAGAGATGTGCTTAAGATATTTTTGGAAAACGAAAGTATTGAAAGTCCTGTTCAGCCTATTTCAAGAAATGAAAATGTGGAAACAGACAGTTCAACTTATGATAGTGCAGATGGAGATGGCTCAAGTACTTCGGCAAGTGAAGTGGCTAGAGAGGACATGCTTGAATCTGGTAACAGAATTGCTAGAGGTAGACCCAAATTGATACGGACTGGTAAGCCTGGACGTCCCAAAAAGCAGTGCAATGTAGTCAATGGCATATCAAGTGGCAGTGTTCCTATAAGTGTGAAGGAAGCTCTATCAAGTTCCAAAAGTACCGAGTGGAAGAATGCTATGGAAGCCGAGTACGAAGCACTTCAGAAAAACAAAACGTGGATATACGTTGATCTTCCTCCAGGTAAGAAAGCTATAAAAGTAAGTGGGTGTTTGCTTTGAAGAGGAACAAACATGGAGAAGTAGAACGGTATAAAGCACGACTCGTCGCTAAAGGGTGTCAACAACGATATGGCATCGACTATCAAGAAACTTTTTCGCCAGTGGTTCGGTATGCTACTATCCGTATGCTGTTAGATATAGCTGTAGAAGAGAAAATGCATCTTCATCAGCTGGATGTGAGCACAGCTTATTTAAATGGCGACTTGCAGGACGAAATTTTTATGCAACAGCCAGAATATTTTAATGATCCTAATCATCCAACAAAAGTTTTGAAATTATGCAAGGCGATTTATGGTTTAAAGCAATCTGGCAGGCAATGGAACTTCAAACTTGATGAGGTTCTTAGGCAAATTGGTTTTGTGGCGTGTGATGATGAACCATGTCTGTATAAGATGAACTCCGGTGAGGAATTAGTTCTTATAGCAGTGTATGTCGACGATATGATCATTGCCAGCAAGCATATTTCTGAGGTTATTAGGGTGAAAGGACTCATATCTGATAGTTTTGACATCGTTGATAAAGGCGTACTGCATCATTTCCTAGGCATGGAAATCGAGCGTGATGGTGAGGTTGGTTCCATTACAGTTAATCAAAAACAATATATATGTGGGGTAATTTTCCATAAAAACACCGATAAGCTCTCATTTAACACCAGATGGCAACCCTTTCTTGTCACCTTTGGCATGCGACAGAGAAAGATTTTCAGTTTAAGCGAAGACGTAAACTCGGAACGACGTGAATCGAAGACGTGCGCGCAAATCCAAGACGTTGTGCAAATCTATTTTTATATTAAATAACTTTTCAATTTAATCACTAATTTTAATTCATTAACTTTGTAATAAAACTTCTTTTTTTTAAAAAAATTCATTAAAACTTAGAACCTAAACAATCAAAAAACGGCTTTGGTTCCTTTCGAATAGCAACTTAGGACCCAAATCCCACATTTTGGGGGCTCAACCTTCTAAAAGCTAAACATATACATGAAAAAGTGAATAATACGACGAGAGTATCCCACATTTTGGAGGCTCAAACTGTGAAAAAGTGCAAGATAAGACGTGAGAATCCTACATTTTAGTGGTTCAATTTAGAAAAAAAAAAAAAAAAATCAGCGTGCATAAAAGTGTAAATTTGCATAAAAAAGTAATACAAATTTTGTATAAATATAGACGTGTATAAAAGTGAAAATTCGCTTTGAAAATTTTTAGCAATTGCGAAATAGAAATAAAGTGTATGAAAATCGTCGTGCATAAAC
The DNA here is from genome assembly GCA_951509765.1 of Sphenella marginata. Taxonomy (NCBI): domain Eukaryota; kingdom Metazoa; phylum Arthropoda; class Insecta; order Diptera; family Tephritidae; genus Sphenella; species Sphenella marginata. Next base: position 65,738,300 of record OX608078.1, on the reverse strand, counting down.
GTGAAAATTTGCGCACGAAAGTTCTAGTAAATACAGGTAGAAATTGTACACACAATCATACAAACGCACAAACATACATACGTGAAAATGTCGTGTCTAAATGATTTTATAAGCGATACCCAGCAAACACAGCCTCTAACGTTAGAGAAATACTGTAGTTTTACATTAGAATTCTAATGTAGTTCTCTGATGTATTTCTAATCGAAAATCACGTTAGAGAACTAAGGCTAGAGGACGATTAGAGAAACACTCGAATAGCGAAGATGCGTTATTGTCACAGTTATCGATTATTTGTACGCCGTGCATACTCATCCTCAGTGTTATACCGAAAAAATTAAAATTGTGAAAGTTGTGTGACGAAATATTTTTGCAAACAAACAAACGCTTAAGTTAGTAAGTTGAAATGAATAGAAAGAAATTAAAGAGGGAGAGTGAAGAGATCGTTAATATGCTATTTGAGTGGAATCGTGAACAACCCGCATCTGCTGCTATACCTCCCATAAACGCAGATTCAAGTTATGCAGCAACAAGTAGCAGTGAAGATTTTGAAGAAGCAAGGACTGACGACTGTGAAGATTACGATAGTGATACGGACGATAGTGCATCAGATAATGCAGATACGGACTTGAGACAAGAACTGACAGACTGGGCTGTAGATTTTAGCATAACGAGTGCTGCAACGGATGCTTTGTTAAAAATTTTGGGAAAACGTATTTCAGGTCTTCCATCTTGTTCTAGGACTCTGAAGTGCACTCCAAAAAATGCACCAATAATTCAAATGGGTTCGGGTGAATACATTCACTATGGTGTTAAAAATTCTCTAACAGAATTTCTACTCAATAACAATTTTGATGATATTCGTTTGGACTTAAACTTTAATATTGACGGACTTCCTTTAGCCAAAAGTTCTAGTTTGCAAATATGGCCAATTTTAGTTAATGTAAACGGGTCGGAGGATGTAAGGGTTGTTGGAGCTTATTGCGGAGAAACAAAATCAGCGAGTGCCAACGAATTTCTTGCCAGCTTTATTGAAGAATTATTACTTTTAATGGAAAATGGACTACTTTTTAATGATAAATTGTATTCTGTGACTTGCCGAGCTTTTATATGTGACGCACCAGCGCGAGCATACGTCCTTGGTATTAAAAGTCATTCTGGTTACTTCTGTTGCCCAAAATGCACCCAAAAAGGACATTTGAAAAACCATAAAATAGTTTTCATCAAAGAAAACTGTGCACTTAGAACAGATTCAAATTTCCGCTCACGGGTAGATAAAGGCCATCATGTTATTTCGGAACCTTCAGTGATTGAGAGACTTCCAATAGATATTGTAAAAACATTTGCTTTGGACTATATGCATGTAGTCTGCCTAGGAGTTACCAAAACTTTATTGACCGCTTGGGTGAATAAAAGCAAAAAGGCTTATTCACTTCAAAATCAGCAGATACAGTTATTAAATTCAAGACTACAGATGCTATATAGCCAAGTTCCGAAAGAGTTTTCTAGACGCCCACGATCCTTAAAAGAACTAGACAGATTCAAAGCCACCGAATTGAGGTCGTTCTTACTTTATACAGGAATATTTTTATTGAAAGAAGTTTTGGACCCAGTAAGATATAGTCACTTTCTGTTGCTTTCTCTGAGCATAAGAATTCTTTTAAATGAAGCTGAAAATACGTTGACTGTGCTAGAGGAATGTTGGACAAATTTATTGAGCTTTTACCTCAGTATTACGATGAAGATTTTCCCCTAAAGCGCCTGACAACTTTTATATTGCAATGGACAAGATCTACAAAATAGAGGCCATTAATAAAAACGCCACGCTTTTGGGCAAGGAAGTATTGAACTTAGAAGATTATTTTGAGACACCTTTACGATCAGGCTGCCTCAATATAAAAGCAAGTATGAATTTGCAGTTTTCAACTGAAATAGGTCAGCATAAGCTTCAGGAAGTTTCAGCAAAAATAATAAAGTTGTCTCCATTTTTTCGCACCTTTTCTTCACTAATCTATACCTATAAAGACGCAATATAGTTGACATGTCATGATGTCGACGAATTAGCTATTGCATTCGCGTGTCAAAACCCATGCAAAAAATTTTTTTTTATTGAAAGTTTATTTTTTTACACAGACAGACTAAGACAGACAATGGATTTCAGTAGATTTTTTGAAGATGCCACCGACAACAGTCCTGTAACAAAAAAAGGTAAATATTTTAAAATTAGTAAAAAAGTATAAAAAACATCTAAAGACTCTCTTTTTACAGATCTTGAAGAGTTCGGAAATAAAATGTTGGAGCAAATAAAAGTTTCGGAACAAAAAATACTAAAAGGTTATAATTACCTTTAATTGTTTTTATTTATTAACAGTTAATATATTTTTATCCTACAGAAATAGAAAACAATCAAAGTTCTGTAAAGAGAACTATGACCCGAATCTTACAGGAGACGAAGCAGAGACCAAATCATAGCAAATCCAGAAAAAGTGAGCTGCTACTAAAAACTCCTTTTGATGACTTGGAGAAGTTTCAAAACTTCGAGAAGGAAGTGCAGGAGCATGGCAGCAAATATGACAGTCTGGTAATATACGAGTATATTCAACATGAGAAACATTTTAGTTTAATAGTGATACTATCACAGACAAAACAACACCAACTTACCGCCTTTTTAACAACTCCACTTATATTTTACACTAATCTATATTTTCAGAAAGATGAATTATCCACCGTAGTGGGACATACAGCGGAAAAGTTCCTCAGGAGTGCTTGGCGAAAGATGTTGTCGGATTCCGTTGCGCAGCAAGTATGTTGGAAAGGAACAAGCGAAAAAAAGGCAGTAAGAGCACTCAGTGTGACTTCTGCTTTAAAAAGTATGATAACTCCAAGTTTGATATTTCTATATAACTAATGCCTTGTTTTTATATTTAGAAGCGTTTTCGTCCAAATTTCCACACGCAACAGATGCAGATTTCGAGCGAACATCCATAGCGTTCTTTCAGCATGCCAAAGGACGATATACAAAAAAGAAGACATACAAAGAAAACAAAACTGTAGCAAATAACTAATAATTTGAGCTAAGACTGATTTTGAATTTTTATTTAGTTAAATTCCTTTGAACTGTGCCTTATTTTTTTATTTTTAAATCGTTTTTTAATTTATTAACTATATTGAATGTGATACGTGTATGTGTATGATTCACATATGAACAAAAAAGCGGATATGAAATCCTTGAGCTGTGAATTCAGACTTAATTTTAAAACTTATCGCCTTATTATTTTAATACTGCATGTGATATGGCCAAATGCATATATATTTACAAATGTATGTAAATTTAAGTATATACATATATGAACTAAGGTATAAAAACTTTGAATTTTATTTATATTAGATATTTAAGCTAAAAACATGTCAAACATATTTAAAACAATAAATGTAACGAAATAGAATTGAACAAGAATAATTGGATTTCATTTCATTTCAGTTAGAAATTTCTCATTAGAATCCCATTAGAATTTCACGTTAGAATTCGAATCGATAACTAACCTTTTTCTCGATATCGAGAACTAAGTCCCCTTTTTGTCGAGAATGCTATAATTCGCCACAGTTTCACGAATCGTCCTCTAACCTTCTACCTTAGAGAATAACATTAGAATTCGAGTCGTTTTCTAATCGTCCTCTAACCTCAATGTTTGCTGGGTAGCTTGCGAACAAGCAGCAGAATCAGCGTCATGATGCTGCATAAATATGTATTCGAAGAAGAAGGCGACAGGAGTAATCGACGCAGACTCCGAGAATTTTGTGGTTTTATGTATGATGAGCATAGTGATCAATACAAGCAAAAGGAAATTTACGTTAATTCAAATCTCAACAAAGGCGACTTGGTAACTATATGCAACGTGATGAAAATCAACTACAATGTAGCTGACGTGAAGCTACATATATTTCGAAACCTGCGACACAACCACTTGTTCACAGAGAGAAATAACGACGAAGCTGACGATGAGGATGACTTCAGCGACAACGACGACAACAACGCCACAGTGGAAGATGGTGGTGTGGTGAGTAACAACAACGAAGTGAACAATACTCGAGAGAGAAACGACGATGGCATAAGTGAAACAGGGGAAATGAGCGAGCGAAATGAGATTGACGAAACAACAAATTACTTTGAGTTTGCGGCGAATTTAAGTAAAGACGGCGAAGATCGAATAAACAACAAAAGAGGCGCAGTACACAAAGGCATGCGCACAAATACAAATACATACGTATTGTTATGGAAACGCGTCAAAATGGAGCAGTAAGGAAGGCGGTCGGCATGATATCAAGGTCGCACTGTGGCTAGTCATGTCGGCTGGGGTGGGCTCTTGCCAACCTTACCGTCCTGCGCCATAAACAGAGAAAAGGTCAAAATCATGCCTTTTAAACGCGGGGAAAAACGCAAAAACCGCGTTAAAATAACGTTTAAAACAACATCCGGTTAAACCCGGATGCCACGGACAGACCGTTGACATTCAAAATTCAAGAAAAACTCAAAAGGAAAAGGGGCAACTAAAATCCAAATCAAAATTCAAAAATAAATTCAAAATAAACGGGCAGTTAAGCTCAACTCAAATTCAAAAAAAAATAACGGAAAAATCGAAAAAGTATTTAAATATAACAAATGGCAACAAAACCCCAGTAAATTAAAAAAAACCCTGAAAATCAAAACGAATCGGAAACGACCGATTACCACAGCTGAAAAAGAATTTAAATAAACAGTAAATCAAAAAAAAATATATAAGGCCGAACAATATAAGGGGGCGCCGCGGGTGTTGTTGCGACGCCCGGTGCTTGGCCCACCCTCATCCATGGCCATCGACGCACCTGGTCTCGATGGCCCCTTACCTAACAATCCTATGCCTTCTAAATAATTAAGAACCTCAGCATTCCCATTTTTATATAATTTTTTTATTTACAGTTCATTTTCTTAAACCTAAATCTTCAAAATATTTATTTCAAAAAAAGCATTTTGTTTACTTAAATTATTTTTCTTTTCTCTTTTCCCTATCCTTTCTCTTATTTTTATAAATTACATTTATATTCTATCCTGTCTTTTTCTCTTCTTTTCTTGTTTTAACTAATTTTCTTTTTCTCCTTTATAAATTACCTTTCTAAATAAATTCTTTAATTAAATTTAACTTTCCTCCGCTTATTTATGTATTTTTGTTTTGTTTGCTTAATTTACTTTTTCATTACTATCGTTATATTATTAAGTTATCTGAAGTATTATTTATTTATTATTATGTTATTTTAACCATTATTTATTATTATGTTATTTTAACCATTATTTATTATTATGTTATTTTATTGGTGGCCTTTAATTTGTTATAGTTGTAGTTTGTTTATTTAACATTTATGTATTTGATTAAAATATATTTTTAGGTATTTATTTTATGTATTTAGTATTTAATTAAATTTATTTTATTTTAGGTATTTAATTTTATTTAATTAAATTTATTTTATTTTATGTATTTAAATTTATTTTTATTTTATGTATTTAGTTCTGTCTTAGGTTACATATTTTGTTCTATGCTATGTTATTTATTTTATTTCATCTTATTTTAGTTTATTTATTTTATTTAATCTTATTTTGTTTTAAGGTAGGTTTAATTATATTTTATTTTATGTATTTTGATTTTATTTACCTTTTATTATTTGTATTATTCTATTTTATTTTATGTAGATTATGTTATTTAATTTTATGTATTTTAATTAAATTTTAGTTTATTTATTTTAATTGGAATTTTATTTTATTCATTAAGGGTATTTAGACAATCTTATTTTAGTTGTGTTTATATATCTATATATATTTTTCCTCCTATTATTTCACATTATGTTTATTCCTATATTTCCGTAAAATTTGTTTTTTCTTTTTTGTTTATAGTTAAACTTCCTTCCCTTACTTTGGTTAAACCTATCATTTTAGTTTAATTAATTAATTAATTATTTAAATTAAACCCTCCTATTCTATAATTTAGTAAGTTTAACTTTTTATTTTGTTTATAGTAAAATTTCTTTTCTTACTTTAGTTAAGCCTATCAATTTAGTTTATTTAAGCTCTACTCTAACCTTAATTTTTCTAAATTATAATTTTAAAATATACATTTTTTTTTCCCCCTGAAGTTTTTCTTTTCAATTACTACTATGACAACTGATGATATTAATATAGCTAGGTTGTTTGATTTATAAAAAGTTATAACTAAATTACATATATATTGGATAGGTCTCACCCGGTTGTTGCAGTAGGCCGTTGGTGGGGCGCTACTGTTGTTGTTGTTGGTATTTGTGCGGCGGGCCTATAAGTGGGCGGCCCCCGTTGTTGTCACTGCTGGTAGTTGGTGTTGTTGTCGTTGCCGGTGTTACAACCGGTTGCCGTTGTTGTTACAGGTGTTTGTTGTTGCCGGTGTTGTCGATGCTGGTTGTTGATGGTACTATTGTTGTTGCGGCGGGCCTATATGAGGCGGCCCCCGTTGTTGTCACTGCTGGTAGTTGTTGTTATAGCTGGTGGTGTTGTCTATACTGGTGATGATATGAATTAAATTAGTTTGCTGCCGAACATCTCACTGTTGTCAAATCCGGTGTTGTACACAAATATGTAGATTTGTTTTATATTTTTAGGTCGCTTCAATTACATGCACATTTCCGATGTTCATTAGATATTTAATTACTTTTCTTTGAATTATTATAACATATTATTGCTATACGTTTTATTTGTATAAAGTAATTTATGTATGTATGTATCACTGTGTTTAGTTACACAAAGTTAAAACTGGAACACACGAGGCTGCAATAAAAAATACTACATATATTAAGCCTTGCCGCTTTCAAATCTTTGTATCCTCAAAGTTTCAACTTACCAGTTAGTCCTATGTTGGGTGAACCAATCCAGTCTGTGCTAATTGCATGTCTCGTCTTCAGTAGTGTTCTTAGCTGCTTATATGCCCGACAGCACTTCTCTATTTAAACTTTAAGGTGTAGTTGAATTTTTTCACTTTTTAGTTGCTGCTGCAATAGCTGAATAATTGTTCTCTGCTTTTGCCTAATATTTGGAAATATTTTTCCTTTTATTTCACCAGATAATTAATTTCAAATTCGGAAAATTAATAGCAAAGTTCGTCATTTCTATTTTTTTTTGTCTTGTATTTAAGGTGTAACTTATTTCAAACAAAATTAACTTTTCCATGCGGTCGAGAAGATCGGAACAAGAAATTGGTGGCTAAGATTATTTTTCAAGTCTACCACTTAAAATTTTCCTGCTACACATCACTACGACCGTTTGCACCAAAAAATTTTCACATTTAAATGGTCGAATGCCAAAGCCGTCGCAGTAGGGAAAATTTCCAATCAACTGCGACTGCGCAATGGAAAAGTTCCGTTGACCAGTCTGACATGGCGTGATCGTTGCCAGGTGGGACACTACGATTGGTGGTTGCCATCAGGGTTCGGACTTTTGTTACTATCTTAAATACTTTTTGTACTGCCAAATTTGGTAAAAGTACAGTCCGGTTTCCGAAACAAAAAAAAAGCACAATATGTTATTAAATTTAAAGAAGGAGATATGATTTTACTTCCTGATAGCAGATTTTAAGAGATTTGACCCGTAGAAATTGTTTAAAATTGAAAGTTCGTTGATTACACTTTTATTTTAAGGCTTTAAAAAAAAGGAATTTAGTACTTTTACTCTTGCTACTATTTTGTTATTTAGTTAGTTTTATTAAAGGTGAATTTTCACGTATGGAACAAAAGTCGAAATTAGAGAATATTAACAATGTTTAATTATTTTACGAGAAAGTTTGAAGTCAGGGAAAATCTTAACTTATCAAAAAAAAATCATGTTATGGTAATATTAAATGGGAACCTAAAGCGTAGTAGATTTGTGTAAAGTGCATTTAGTATTGAAATTACTACAATTTTAACTAAGTCCGAACCCTAAAGGCACGCTTTCGTTGGCGCGAAAAAAGGGAAGGTTCTAGAACTTGTGTTTGGTGCGTTCCCTTGGTGGTCCACGGAACCCGACGTTACTGGGTTTTAGGATAGAAGACACATGAAACTCCTTGTCCGACCCGGCCATGGATAATACTATAATACACGAATATTGACGCCGTTAAAATGGTTAAACTTCCACCTTACAAATGCTTTTTGCCAATTACTAATACTTATTGCCGCCTTTGGTTGCACCTTGTTTTGGCGATATGATGAGTTATCCATCGAGTCAAGGTCAGGAATCAGGACGGGATTCCATGTGTCTCCCACCCCACTAATTGATGAATTAAGATAAGTTACCCAATGACATACGTTAATTTCACCTACAAGAAATAAATGATATTTACTCATGTCAAATGCCCATTTAATTCACTGTCATTTTTCGGGCAATCTGGTTTACCCTACTTTTTTTTATTTCTGGCCACACCGAGAACACACCAACCACTTGTTTGTCTGGAAATTACAAATTCCGTTATTGGTGCCTTTTTCCATTTTATGGAACATTTGGTGCTGCCACCTCGGCAAAAATCACGCCACTTCCCAGAATCTATCGATTTATGTCAAACCGCAGTGTGAACCTAAACTGTCACCTATCCAACCGCAGTGAGTCATACCAATCAAACTCAATAAAAGAAAAATGACTATAAGTTGGAAGTAGACCATAACAAACCTGCTTCGCTTCGAAGACCGGTCAATGAAGCGAACAGGAAAAAGGTATACTTGCAAGAAAGCCATTTCGAAATAAAAAAAAAGGAAACGTGGGGCACGACTCACCCCTAGATAAGAGTCTCTAGTTCTACCACAAGCTAGCCGGGCACAGAAGATCCGCCAGTAAGGAGATAAATTTGAAGTATTTTGTTTCGTAGTTCAAAACGCATTGCGGCGAAGGGAAGTTTTTATAGTGGTTTGGCCCCCACAGAAGTTAGGCTTGAGAAAAACGGAGAATTTAATTTTGTTTCTTAGTTAACATGCTTCGCGGCGGTAGACATTTGTTATTGGAGAACTCGTCAAAACTCCGAAAGAGATAGTTCCAGTGGTTTCACCCCCACGGAAGGTTAAAGAAAAAGAACCGGAGAAGCGGGTTTCATATTCGATAAATATTCATCCGGTAGACATTTTGATTATGGAGAACTCGTCAAAACTCCGAAAGACAATCCGGTTATCAGGATTGCCAGGTTATCCACTGCTCCCTGTGGAAGCACATGTGGACTCCCTTCTGGGTCAATGCTCGGGGAGAATACTGGGCGAGTTGTCCCCGACTGCCAAAACGCCCAGATGGAAATACAAGGCTGAGAAAAAAAAATAATAAAAAAAAAAATGTAAAAATTCTGGTTATTGGGGACGAATATCCGAAGCATGGAAACGCCCTATCAATTTCCCCGTCAGATCTTCCAAGTCATACAACGCATTGCCTATTTTTCGACGGACTCGACACTTAAGATATTTCGGCAGGAATTTGGCGTTTATGCCTTGTTTAAAGTTACTCAAAGCAAAATTTTTCCTAAAAACCTCCTGACCTTCCCTATAGTTCACTAGTCTGGAGCGTTTGTTATATACTCTTACTGCCCTATCTTTTGCTGCATCTAAATTTCTACGAATTTTCTCGCGAATGTTTGACAATTTATCAGCCCTAGCTACTATTGGGATTTCATCTTGCGCCAGAGCGCCGAGTTTATCTAATATTTTGAATGCCGATGCATGCTGCATCATGTTCTGACCGTATAATGCAAAGTATGGAGAGCACTGAATTGAGGTATGAAAGTCACTTCTTAAAACTGAAAGTATTTCGGGTATATGCCTATCCCAGTCAGTATGGTCCTGTTTATCCTTCAGAAAAACTCTTATTTTTGAAACAATTTCCCTATTTACGCGTTCAGACGCGTTAGCCTGCGGTGAGTATAGCCCTGTCTTAATGTGGGTTACCCCGTAATTCTCTAAAAATTGCTTCATATCCTTCGAGATAAACTGTATACCGTTGTCGCTGTGGATATACTGAGGGACCCCTACAGTTGGAAAAATTTCAGAAGTGAAGTAATTCATAACGTTCACCGTCGTCGCTCTCTGCATGGGCTTCAACCAAACATACTTTGAAAAATGGTCCAATAAAATGAAAAGGAATTGATTTCGGCGCTTCGATCTCGGATATGGCCCCAGGAAATCGCAGTAGAACCGCTGAAATGGTCTTTCTGAAGTAAAAGCATTCGCTATGGGTGGCCTGGCTTGTTGATTTGTTGCTTTTACCGCTTTGCAAATGTCGCACCTGCGTACATACTCCCGGACGTCCTTAGCTTGGCTTGGCCAGAAGTATTTCTGCCGAACGCGCTCCAAAGTTTTCTGCCACCCTCCGTGGTAGCTCCTGTTCGCATCGTGCGCAAGTCGTATTGCCTCCTTCATCAACCTAGTCGGTAACCATAACCGCCACAGCGAATGCTCCTCATCCTCCACACCCTTACGAAATTTAACCCTTTTGAAAACTACGCCCTCGTTTACACGTAAATCCGGTAGTGCCTCTTTGTTATCTAAAATGGTTCGGACTAGATCCGAGTATGCGGCACTTGCAAATTCTGGCGACTCTAAATCTATTTCGTGAGGTGTGTTCGGATAGGTCAGCGCGTCTACATCGAAGCGCGATAGAGCATCCGGTACAATATTCAGGGTTCCCTTGCGATGTTCCATTCGAAAGTCATATCTTTGAAGCCAGGGCCGTGCGCAGGAATTGGCCTTGGGGGGGGTTTTAATTTAGATTTGCATTCGCATACATTTTTCACTAAGTTAAACATATTTGCTGAAACAGATACCTAGACCCATATATCACAAATTTTAATGTTCTTTAACTTTCCTGAATGTTCATACTCTGATGACTGAAACTACTATTTTTTTGGTTGTACACATTTTTCTGTATTTGATAGAGAATTGGTGATATGATGGCATATCCCAGCTAACTAAAAGTGCAAAAAAATACTCCTTACGGAGCCATAAAACGGTCATTTCTCAGAACTTTACTCTCCAAAATGAGCTTCTTTCAGAGCCCAAATGGAGCGAAAAATCGCTCTACGCGGGCACTCCAACGAAGTCATAAAAAAGAGTCTGAAATGAGTCCGATTTCGATGAATTTGAAGCGTTTTTTGACTCTTTTTAAATGAACTGCGGATCCTTTTATTGGTGCTTTTCTGAACCTTTTTCGGAGCCTTTTATTCCTCCATTCTGAGGGTTTCTGGAGCCTTCTCAGACGCCTTTCGGAGCCCTCTAATTGGTGCTTTTCTTTCATTCATCCATTCAGAGGGTTTTTGGACACTTGTCGGAGCCTTTTATCGGTGTTTTTCTAAAGCTTATTTGGGGTCGTTTTTTATTTCTTTTGGGTCATAATTTCTTTGCGCAATTATTCACTCCTAACTATTCTGCCGTCACCAGCTCTGACTTTCTAAATTAGCCCTATGAGCTACATGGGAACAATTTAATTAACTGTCCAACTATATGCGCCAATGATGTTCTTATTTATCTGAAAACCTTGAAGGAATCTTTTAAATGCGGTCCTGATAGGATTCCTACATGCTTCTTGAAGAAGTGTGCTAACAATATTTACCAACCCCTTACCAATTTGTTCAATCTGTCACTAAAGTGTGGTGTTTTTCCAAAAGCATGGAAAGAGTCGTTTCTTCTACCGCTTCATAAAAGCGGAAGCATAGCAAAGCTTTCTGATATCCCAAAAGTGTGTGAAGCTATTGTTACCAATCAGCTTACGAATCCTATCTCTACCTTGATGTCCGACTGTCAACACGGGTTCTGTAAGGGAAAGTCCACCGTTACAAACTTACTTGGATTTACTTTGATTTCAGCAAAGCTTTCGATAAAGTGTGCCACTCTTTACTTATTCATAAACTGGATCAGTTGGGTTTCAAGCCGGGTCTCAATCGCTAGATCTCTTCTTACCTTTGCGACAGAGCACAAGAAGTAGTGTTTAAAAATTGTGAATCCGATGTTATTTATGTCTCCTCAGGAGTTCCACAAGGAAGCCATCTTGCCCCGATTCTGTTCTTGTTGTTTATAAATGATATTTCTACAGTAATATAATTTTCGAAAATTTTAATGTATGCCGACGATGTAAAGCTTTTTATGTCATTCGAAGAAGCTTCAATCAGATCTAAATACACTTGTTACTTGGTGCGATTTAAATTATATGCCGTTTAATCTAAAGAAATGTAAATACATGCGTTTTTTGAGAGGAAAATCACAGCCAGCTTCCTATACAATTAACAGCTATAGTCTTGAGCAAATGTATGATTTTGTTGACCTTGGGGTTACTATGGACTACAAACTCAGTTTTAACTGCCATATTAACGTAACAGTCAATAAAGCTGGAGGCGTTCTAGCATTTGTTAAACGATGGTCTAAAGAATTTAGCGACCCTTATGTAACTAAAACTCTTTACTACATTAGTCAGACTGATACTTGAATACGGTTCTACAATTTGGAATCCACGTGGATCGCTTAGAATCAGTTCAAAAACAATTTTTAATATTTGACTTAAGAGATCTTCACTGGGATCCCTTGTATAATTTGCCACGTATACGAGTCGCTTAAAACTAATTAATCTTCACAGCCTTTCTAGTCGGAGGGAAATGCTTGGAATTGTTTTCATGATTAAATTACTAAATGGCTCAATCACAAGCCCGTTTCTTTTGAGCGAAGTGAACTTCAATGTACCTTCTCGTCCATCAAGACATTTTAAACCACTTATCTTGAAACAGTGCCGAACTAATTTGGAATTAAATCAGCCTTTTCGTTGTTTGTGTCAAGATAATAACTCTCATTCTGGTACGTTTGATATTTCAGACTCACTATGCAGAATAAAAATGTCAATTATTTCTATCCTAAATACATAGCAACAATTTGCTTTCATATCCTTTGATTCTTATCTTTATTCTTTACAATAACTATTCGCTGTCAACTAATTATTTATTAATTGTGTCATCTATTTTGTATCTACCTTACTTGGCTGATGAGGTTTTCTCTGTAGCTGAGCAGTTTCAGATCTCGACGATTAACAAACCAAAGCCTTTCAAAGACTCGGCGCGGAAAATATGAAATATGCTATGTTTATTTTCCACAGACTATTGATAAACGTCCATGAAAAATGAGATCTTTATTTTCCTTTAAGTTAAAAAAAAAAGTCTCAGAAAATGTTTGAAAACATTCAAATAAGTGAACGTTGTCGCTCATCTGCTCTCCAGCGTTCATTTTCTCACAATTCTCTTTACGCCTACAACAAAAAGGGTCAGAAAACACTCGAAATCTTTCATATAATTGAGCCTTGCAGTTCATTCGCTCTGTTAATTGAAACTGCTCACTGTTTTCATCGGTAAAATTTAAGAACAAAAAATGCCCATACGCTACACAACTTTGTAATTTCGGAAAGCTCCAAGTGCAATTCAAAGTGCCGGACTTATGTATTGGCCAACCTTATTCTTTGCAACTTTCACCAATTTCTTCTTCCGTAAAATTATTTTAACTAATTTTGTCAAAAATTATTAGTCAAGATTCAATACAAGATTTATAAAGTGTATTTTGAAAATTTTTGTAAAATCATTTCAACTTAGATTTGGCCATGGGGGGGGGTTTCAACCCCCAAAACCCCCCCCGTGCGCACGGCCCTGTTTGAAGCAGAAGCGACCACCTAGCCAACCTACCACTCAAATCCTTTTGAGTCATCAACCACTTGAGGCTCGAATGGTCTGTTATAATACGAAATGGCAGACCCTCAATGTATGGACGAAAGCGTTTGACACTGACTATGGCTGCTAGGCATTCCAGCTCGGTCACGGTATAATTGCGCTGAGCATTGTTAAGCTTTTTTGAGACGAACGCTATTGGATGCTCAGCGCCCTCGTCGTCGATCTGGAACAGCACACCACCCACACCTATTTTGGACGCATCGCACTGAATAACAAATTCTTTCGAGAAATCGGGTTGGGCCAGGACAGGAGCGGAGCTCAAGGCTACCTTCAGCTTTTCGAAAGCCTCTATTGCCTCAGGGGTAAGTTTGAATGGACCTAGCTTTTTTCGAAGGCAATCGGTCAAAGGGCCTGCTAAATCAGCAAAATTTGTAATAAACGCCCTATACCAATTCGCCATACCTACAAACCTACGCACCTGCCGCGGCGACTTCGGGATCGGAAAACTTTTAACTGCTTCTATCTTCCCTGGGTCTACCTTCAAGCATCCGCTACCTATCAAGTACCCTAAATATCGAATTTCCTTCTGACAAAATTTGCTCTTCTTTACGTTAATGGTGAGGCCCGCGTCCCTCAAACACTTTGCTACTTCTGCCAACAAGCTCAGGTGGTCCTCAAAGTTAGTGCTGCATACCATCAGGTCATCCAAGTAGACAAAGACGTTCTCACGCAAACGCGAAGGAATGGCCTTGTCCATCAGCCTGCTCATCGTCTGCGGCCCGTTGCATAACCCAAATGGCATCACCTTGAAGTGGTAGAGAGGCTTCCCCGGAACTGCGAACGCTGTCTTTTCTTTCGATGATTCCGTCAACTTGATTTGAAAGAACGCGTCCTTCAGGTCGATACCACTGATGAAGTGGGTATCCTTCAACCTACTCAAGAGCCCATTAATATGCGGCAACGGGTATGAGTCCTTCTTAGTAACCGCGTTGACTTTTCTGGAATCAATACAAAGCCGGACCTTCCCTGGTTTCCGGACCAACACCACAGGACTACACCACGGCGAGTTCGATTCCTCGATAACCCCCATTTCGAGCAGCCTATCTATCTCACTAAAAGCTTCGGCTTGCCTCGGTGGCGAAAGAGGGAAATGCTTGCTCTTTATTGGAACCGCGTCGCCCGTGTCAATATGATGTTCGACTAGCTTTGTTTGACCCAGACCTAACTTCTCAAATGACGGAAACGTCTCTACTACGTTCTGCAGCTCGACCTTCTGCTTTGTTGTTAATTCATGGAAGTTATGCTCTTGTTCCCTCTCTTCGCTAATCTCTAGACATGCTACACTAGGAAATATATCAGGCGCTAACGCGAAAGCTCTCCAAAAATCAACTCCGAAATACGCTTCTTGAAGAAGCGAAGGAACAAGGTAAAAACGTATGGTTTTGGTAATGTTTTTGAAAGTCACAGGTAAGGAAACAGAACCTAGTATTTTCTGCTTGGCGCCACCCGCCGTGTATACAAAAGCCTGTAGTGGGTGGTACTTAAGCCCAATCGAATCCAAAAACTCTTCACAGTCCTTCCCGAGGATAGAGACATTAGCACCCGAGTCCAGCAAGCCTACTATAAAACTATTTTCTATTTTTATTCGCACCAGAGGCCTTTCATCCTCTGTGAGAACTAAGGTGGTGCTTTGCAAAAGTTTACGCTCCTGTACTCGATTATTATATCTCTTCCTACATCTTACAATATCGTCCGATACGAATGACTCTGGATTGTTTCCGAAAATTCTTGACCTAACTAGCTCGTAACTGGTAACCCTCTGTTCCAAACTAGGTGAAAAATGCGCTTGACAAGCAACATCTCTACTATGACTTTTCAAAATGTGAACTTGCTTTGTAATATGATAGGACGGCCCTGGATTATCTGAATCTGAGCTATTGGAGCTATCTGAACTATCAGGAAAAGTTACTAAAATGTTGGGTTGTTCCGTCGCAAGAGTGCCACTACTCCTCGAAAGTTCACCACTTCCATGGCGCTCACTGCTCGCGAAGGTTTCATCACTCGAGGCGACTCCTCGGGCACTGGCTGATATGGGGGCTATGGCACCGAACGAGTTTCCCCCATCTTCTCGCTCGAATATTGGTTTCCCTGCCGGCGATGGTCCTTTGGACATTTTGGGGTATACACGCCTCTATGCCCGCACTTAAAGCAAAAAGGGTTCCTAATAGGTTCCTCACAATACATATACGAATGCCCCATGGCTTGACAATTCCAACACTGGATTCCTGAATAGTCCGGTTTCCTATTGCGCCGATACTCCAACGCCTCAATCTGCGGGTCAGCTTCGCCATCTTCGCCTTCCATCCTCCTATCAGGTGTCATCGCTCGAGCCTCATTAACATGTCTTCCGGTATAAGTTGTTCCCAGAATCTTGCTCTCCCTCAGCACTTGTTCACCTTTTCGTGCTATATCGCGTAGATCATGCAATGTCCTCGCCTCTGCGTTGAACAGCATAAGTTTCAGGCTACTGTTGACGTTTCGTTTTATTATGTCAATCAGTAGGGCTTCTGACATTGGTTCTCTAAGGCGCGCGTTTAGTGCTACTATGTCAGTGTGGAACACATCGTATGACTCACTTAGCTTCTGCTTCCGCATTGAGATCTCCATCATGATCTCGTGGTCACTTTTCAATGTTCCAAACTCACGCTTCAAAGAATAACACAAAAAGGGATAATTCGCATTTGGGTTCTGCTTGGTGAACAGCCAGTACCATTCTTCAGCCCGCCCTGATAAAAATAGATGAAAGCTTGCCATTAGCTGGTCATCAGAACACTGAGTCCGCTCACACAAGGTGTCTAGCTTAAACAAAAAGTCCGCTACGCTCCCAGTACCATCGAAGGAGACCTTCCACTCCCGTGGTTTCACCGCCATGTTGTTCGAAACTATGTTGGCTTGGTTACTAACAAACGTCTGGGCCCGGTTCCTTTCATCCCTATTGGGGTTCCTCGAATAGGTGGCACCGCCCTGCGACGATGTTACTGCGGCGTTAAGTAAGTCCATATTCTCCCTGATCGTCCTCATTTCGCTACGCATCTCCTCCTGAGAAGTCCTGAACAGCTGATGTAACACGTTCACCCACGAGTCTTCAGGAGGGGCCTCGACAATATTCCGCGGAGTATTCCTATCACCTAAAGTGTTAAGAGGTACAGAGTTTTGTAGCAAAACTCCAGATGCCTCCTGTATACCTGACAACACGTTAGTGGAAGGGTCAAAAATATTCTGCATGGGGTCTGCGGCCATGGACGAATCAAGGATATTGGTACTAGCCGGTCTATCCATCTTGTGGTTGGAAGCAGGGTTCAATACTGTCCCGGTCGAATCTCCTCTAGCCGGACTACCTACTGGAGAATGCATCACTAAAGGCCGATTTGTGGGCTGTTTTGGAAATGCCCCTCTACCCTGACCTCTAGGTTTACCCCCACTTCCTCGGTTAGAATTTCTAGTAGTCATGCGTTCAGCTGACTGTTCCATGTCTACTAGGAGCTGGCTATATAAAAAAAATTGGTCAATAAAAAAAATGTCTAAGTATTGGTTTCGGTTACAAGACGCGGTTGGAAGGCACAAAGTAAAAATTCACCCTCCCTACCCTATAATACCGACGATTCGCGGAAAAAAAATTTATGATTGATTAAGTCGACGTTTATCAAGTCGCTAATCGTAACGACTTTCCCGAAAAAAAAATATAGTAAAGTTTTCAAAAAAAAAATATATATATACGTGTAAAATATATGCTGAAAGAAAGTTTGATTAGTAAATATACGTTTGAAAGTCAAAATGCAATGAAATACGATATGTTGTTTGAAAAATGTATGTATATGTATTTAAATGTTCAATGGGAATGCTGACATCCCATCATTAGAAGGCATAGGTATAATGGAAAAAAAATAAACATAAAACATTTGACAAGGACATAACCAGGTACACCTACCGCAATGCAGGGGTGGTCTTAAGGACACCTCGCCCTGAGACATGTGGGTATACCATGGCGAAAATTTTGAAAAAAAAGTTAAACTTATTTGGACTACAGTACTCCCGACCGCAATGCAGGGGCTGCTAAAGGCTGCCACCTGAGACTTGCCGAGGCACTGTAGACCGCAATTGACAAAAAGAAATCTGAAAATTTATTTTACTTTACACCTCTTCAGCTGCGCCGCAATGAAAGGATTCGGTTAGGTACCGAATTTCCCCAGACTTGCGCAGTTGAAAAAGTTCAAACTTATTTGGACTCCAGCACTCCCGACCGCAATGCAGGGGCTGCTAAAGGCTGCCGCCTGAGACTTGCCGAGGTGCTGTAGATCGAAAATGACAAAAAAACTGAAAATCTAGGTTCTACCCCTCCTCAGCTGCGCCGCAATGAAAGGATGCGGTTAGATACCGCATTTAACCAGACTTGCGCAGTTGAAAAGAGGGTTATTCGGTTCCCCACTCCTCCTTCCGCAATGCAGGGGCTGCTGAAGGCTGCCACCTGAGACTGGTCGGAGGAGTAGAGATCCCTACAAGAAAAGAAAAGTGCATAAAAAAAACGAAGACAAAACAAAACACACGTTCGGCAAAACGAAAAGTTAAAAAAATCCCTAAAAATCTAAACCCCACTTAGCGGACATATTTATTTTTCCCGAAGCCGACATCGGACAACAGACCCGGGACAAAAAAAAAATGTATACTACAAAAAAACTAAGTGCGTTTAGCACTACCTCACCGGGTGAAATGAAAAACTTCCGGTGGACATGACGTGAAGTCTCGTGGAGCCCTCAGCTACTGAACCCGAAGACCCATCCGGACAACTTGATCAGTCCCACCATCCCGTCGCAACGCAGGTGGCGGCTACTGGGCCTGCCTACCTGGGACATACGAGATGGTGAAACCTCACAAACTGACCAGAGGAGTCACCGAGGCCAGCGCCTCAGGTGCCACGTTGGGCGCCATCTGTTATGGAAACGCGTCAAAATGGAGCAGTAAGGAAGGCGGTCGGCATGATATCAAGGTCGCACTGTGGCTAGTCATGTCGGCTGGGGTGGGCTCTTGCCAACCTTACCGTCCTGCGCCATAAACAGAGAAAAGGTCAAAATCATGCCTTTTAAACGCGGGGAAAAACGCAAAAACCGCGTTAAAATAACGTTTAAAACAACATCCGGTTAAACCCGGATGCCACGGACAGACCGTTGACATTCAAAATTCAAGAAAAACTCAAAAGGAAAAGGGGCAACTAAAATCCAAATCAAAATTCAAAAATAAATTCAAAATAAACGGGCAGTTAAGCTCAACTCAAATTCAAAAAAAAATAACCGAAAAATCGAAAAAGTATTTAAATATAACAAATGGCAACAAAACCGAAGTAAATTAAAAAAAAACCCTGAAAATCAAAACGAATCGGAAACGACCGATTACCACAGCTGAAAAAGAATTTAAATAAACAGTAAATCAAAAAAAAAATATATAAGGCCGAACAATATAAGGGGGCGCCGCGGGTGTTGTTGCGACGCCCGGTGCTTGGCCCACCCTCATCCATGGCCATCGACGCACCTGGTCTCGATGGCCCCTTACCTAACAATCCTATGCCTTCTAAATAATTAAGAACCTCAGCATTCCCATTTTTATATAATTTTTTTATTTACAGTTCATTTTCTTAAACCTAAATCTTCAAAATATTTATTTCAAAAAAAGCATTTTGTTTACTTAAATTATTTTTCTTTTCTCTTTTCCCTATCCTTTCTCTTATTTTTATAAATTACATTTATATTCTATCCTGTCTTTTTCTCTTCTTTTCTTGTTTTAACTAATTTTCTTTTTCTCCTTTATAAATTACCTTTCTAAATAAATTCTTTAATTAAATTTAACTTTCCTCCGCTTATTTATGTATTTTTGTTTTGTTTGCTTAATTTACTTTTTCATTACTATCGTTATATTATTAAGTTATCTGAAGTATTATTTATTTATTATTATGTTATTTTAACCATTATTTATTATTATGTTATTTTAACCATTATTTATTATTATGTTATTTTATTGGTGGCCTTTAATTTGTTATAGTTGTAGTTTGTTTATTTAACATTTATGTATTTGATTAAAATATATTTTTAGGTATTTATTTTATGTATTTAGTATTTAATTAAATTTATTTTATTTTAGGTATTTAATTTTATTTAATTAAATTTATTTTATTTTATGTATTTAAATTTATTTTTATTTTATGTATTTAGTTCTGTCTTAGGTTACATATTTTGTTCTATGCTATGTTATTTATTTTATTTCATCTTATTTTAGTTTATTTATTTTATTTAATCTTATTTTGTTTTAAGGTAGGTTTAATTATATTTTATTTTATGTATTTTGATTTTATTTACCTTTTATTATTTGTATTATTCTATTTTATTTTATGTAGATTATGTTATTTAATTTTATGTATTTTAATTAAATTTTAGTTTATTTATTTTAATTGGAATTTTATTTTATTCATTAAGGGTATTTAGACAATCTTATTTTAGTTGTGTTTATATATCTATATATATTTTTCCTCCTATTATTTCACATTATGTTTATTCCTATATTTCCGTAAAATTTGTTTTTTCTTTTTTGTTTATAGTTAAACTTCCTTCCCTTACTTTGGTTAAACCTATCATTTTAGTTTAATTAATTAATTAATTATTTAAATTAAACCCTCCTATTCTATAATTTAGTAAGTTTAACTTTTTATTTTGTTTATAGTAAAATTTCTTTTCTTACTTTAGTTAAGCCTATCAATTTAGTTTATTTAAGCTCTACTCTAACCTTAATTTTTCTAAATTATAATTTTAAAATATACATTTTTTTTTCCCCCTGAAGTTTTTCTTTTCAATTACTACTATGACAACTGATGATATTAATATAGCTAGGTTGTTTGATTTATAAAAAGTTATAACTAAATTACATATATATTGGATAGGTCTCACCCGGTTGTTGCAGTAGGCCGTTGGTGGGGCGCTACTGTTGTTGTTGTTGGTATTTGTGCGGCGGGCCTATAAGTGGGCGGCCCCCGTTGTTGTCACTGCTGGTAGTTGGTGTTGTTGTCGTTGCCGGTGTTACAACCGGTTGCCGTTGTTGTTACAGGTGTTTGTTGTTGCCGGTGTTGTCGATGCTGGTTGTTGATGGTACTATTGTTGTTGCGGCGGGCCTATATGAGGCGGCCCCCGTTGTTGTCACTGCTGGTAGTTGTTGTTATAGCTGGTGGTGTTGTCTATACTGGTGATGATATGAATTAAATTAGTTTGCTGCCGAACATCTCACTGTTGTCAAATCCGGTGTTGTACACAAATATGTAGATTTGTTTTATATTTTTAGGTCGCTTCAATTACATGCACATTTCCGATGTTCATTAGATATTTAATTACTTTTCTTTGAATTATTATAACATATTATTGCTATACGTTTTATTTGTATAAAGTAATTTATGTATGTATGTATCACTGTGTTTAGTTACACAAAGTTAAAACTGGAACACACGAGGCTGTAATAAAAAATACTACATATATTAAGCCTTGCCGCTTTCAAATCTTTGTATCCTCAAAGTTTCAACTTACCAGTTAGTCCTATGTTGGGTGAACCAATCCAGTCTGTGCTAATTGCATGTCTCGTCTTCAGTAGTGTTCTTAGCTGCTTATATGCCCGACAGCACTTCTCTATTTAAACTTTAAGGTGTAGTTGAATTTTTTCACTTTTTAGTTGCTGCTGCAATAGCTGAATAATTGTTCTCTGCTTTTGCCTAATATTTGGAAATATTTTTCCTTTTATTTCACCAGATAATTAATTTCAAATTCGGAAAATTAATAGCAAAGTTCGTCATTTCTATTTTTTTTTGTCTTGTATTTAAGGTGTAACTTATTTCAAACAAAATTAACTTTTCCATGCGGTCGAGAAGATCGGAACAAGAAATTGGTGGCTAAGATTATTTTTCAAGTCTACCACTTAAAATTTTCCTGCTACACATCACTACGACCGTTTGCACCAAAAAATTTTCACATTTAAATGGTCGAATGCCAAAGCCGTCGCAGTAGGGAAAATTTCCAATCAACTGCGACTGCGCAATGGAAAAGTTCCGTTGACCAGTCTGACATGGCGTGATCGTTGCCAGGTGGGACACTACGATTGGTGGTTGCCATCAGGGTTCGGACTTTTGTTACTATCTTAAATACTTTTTGTACTGCCAAATTTGGTAAAAGTACAGTCCGGTTTCCGAAACAAAAAAAAAGCACAATATGTTATTAAATTTAAAGAAGGAGATATGATTTTACTTCCTGATAGCAGATTTTAAGAGATTTGACCCGTAGAAATTGTTTAAAATTGAAAGTTCGTTGATTACACTTTTATTTTAAGGCTTTAAAAAAAAGGAATTTAGTACTTTTACTCTTGCTACTATTTTGTTATTTAGTTAGTTTTATTAAAGGTGAATTTTCACGTATGGAACAAAAGTCGAAATTAGAGAATATTAACAATGTTTAATTATTTTACGAGAAAGTTTGAAGTCAGGGAAAATCTTAACTTATCAAAAAAAAATCATGTTATGGTAATATTAAATGGGAACCTAAAGCGTAGTAGATTTGTGTAAAGTGCATTTAGTATTGAAATTACTACAATTTTAACTAAGTCCGAACCCTAAAGGCACGCTTTCGTTGGCGCGAAAAAAGGGAAGGTTCTAGAACTTGTGTTTGGTGCGTTCCCTTGGTGGTCCACGGAACCCGACGTTACTGGGTTTTAGGATAGAAGACACATGAAACTCCTTGTCCGACCCGGCCATGGATAATACTATAATACACGAATATTGACGCCGTTAAAATGGTTAAACTTCCACCTTACAAATGCTTTTTGCCAATTACTAATACTTATTGCCGCCTTTGGTTGCACCTTGTTTTGGCGATATGATGAGTTATCCATCGAGTCAAGGTCAGGAATCAGGACGGGATTCCATGTGTCTCCCACCCCACTAATTGATGAATTAATATAAGTTACCCAATGACATACGTTAATTTCACCTACAAGAAATAAATGATATTTACTCATGTCAAATGCCCATTTAATTCACTGTCATTTTTCGGGCAATCTGGTTTATGCTACTTTTTTTTATTTCTGGCCACACCGAGAACACACCAACCACTTGTTTGTCTGGAAATTACAAATTCCGTTATTGGTGCCTTTTTCCATTTTACGGAACATTTGGTGCTGCCACCTCGGCAAAAATCACGCCACTTCCCAGAATCTATCGATTTATGTCAAACCGCAGTGTGAACCTAAACTGTCACCTATCCAACCGCAGTGAGTCATACCAATCAAACTCAATAAAAGAAAAATGACTATAAGTTGGAAGTAGACCATAACAGTATCGAATCAAACAACAAAATTTGCAATGACATTTCGTGATATGGAAGATTCTATCAGACCATTTGACGGTTCCAATAAGATTCCTGTTGACATTTGGTGTCAAGAATTTGAAGAACAATCGGCGGTAATGTGTTGGAATGATTTGCAGAAACTTGTGTTTGCAAAGAAATTTTTGAGAGGTGTTGCTAAATTATTTGTATTGAATGAGCGAGGTTTAAACTGCTGGCAGGCATTGAAAACTGCTTTGCTTAGCGAATTCAAAGACAACACAAATAGTGCACTGCTGCACAAACAGCTGACTGAGCGTAAGTTGAAGGACAATGAAAATTTGCAAGAATACTTTTATAAGATGCGCGAAATTGCAAATAGGGGAAATATTGAGGACGAGGCACTAATTCAGTATGTTATCGACGGAATTTGTGATCTCACAGTGAACAAAACAATATTATATGGTGCAAAGAAACTGAGTGAATTCAAAGACAAATTAAAGTGTTACGAATTGATGCGTACACAAAACAAAATAAAAGCAACAGTGAAAGAAAATGTAAAACAGGGCGTTCACAAAGAAATAAAATGTTACAACTGTGGTGAGAAAGGGCATTTGTCAAATATGTGCAAAAACAAAGAGAAGGGAAAAAAGTGTTTTAAATGCAACCGATACGGACATATTTCGGCAAAGTGCGAGCAAAACAAAAAAGATGAAAACGATATGAAACCAAATACGCGACAAATAATATGCAAACGTGAATTATCCCACAAGGAAATTAAAATGGGAAAAAAAAACGTATAATGCGCTGTTCGATACAGGGTGCAAATTCAACAACCACCCATGAAGTAATAAAGAAACTCCGTAATCAAAGCGTAATTTTTGGAAATCCTGCAAACATCATTTCTGATAGAGGCGCAGCGTTTTCATCAAATGACTTCAAAGAATATTGCGATAGTAAAAACATAAAACACACAATGATCACAACTGGTTTGCCAAGAGTAAATGGCCAAATCGAAAGACTAAATGCTATTATAATAGGAGTTCTAACGAAGCTGAGCATAGACGATGCAACAAAATGGTTCAAAAACATCGATAAAGTTCAACAAGCAATTAATTCGACGTTTACAAGAAGTATCAACACAACTCCGTTCGAACTTCTAGTAGGTACAAAAATGCGAACAAAAGACGACGTATATATTCGCGAAATCTTGGAACAAGAAGTAGCAAAAACATTCAACAACGATCGAGATGAACTTCGAAATAAAGCAAAACAACAAATTATCGAAATACAAAGAGAAAATAAGAAAACATACAACAAAAAACGTAAACCTGCACATCAATACAAACTCGATGACATGGTAGTAATCAAAAGAACGCAATTCGGTAGTGGACTTAAGTTGAAGTCTAAATTTTTAGGTCCATACCGAATAACTCAAGTCAAAGGTAATAATTCATACAACGTCGAAAAAGTTTCCAATACTGAAGGTCCAATCAAATCTACAACCTGTGCCGAATATATGAAGCCATGGGTTCAAGGCTACAGCGAAGACAGCGGTACATTCGGGTCGAATGTATGACAGAATGGCCGAATGTGGGGTAATTTTCCATAAAAATACCGATAAGCTCTCATTTAACACCAGATGGCAACCCTTTCTTGTCACCTTTGGCATGCGACAGAGAAAGATTTTCAGTTTAAGCGAAGACGTAAACTCGGAACGACGTGAATCGAAGACGTGCGCGCAAATCCAAGACGTTGTGCAAATCTATTTTTATATTAAATAACTTTTCAATTTAATCACTCATTTTAATTCATTAACTTTGTAATAAAACTTCTTTTTTTTAAAAAAAATTCATTAAAACTTAGAACCTAAACAATCAAAAAACGGCTTTGGTTCCTTTCGAATAGCAACTTAGGACCCAAATCCCACATATACACGATTTGCTCATACAATATGGTATGGATAAATGCAAGAGCGTCGGAATTCCGTTGGAAAAAGGATACCAGGTAGCGTGCAATGAAGATTGTGTGAAGGCAGATGTGACTCAATATCAATCTCTGATTGGAGCACTTATGTATTTGGGTATTACCACAAGACCTGATATACTTCATTCAGTGTCAAAGCTTTCGCAAAGAAATGTGGATCCTCACGTGGAGCATATGACTGCTGCAAAACATATCTTAAGATACTTGCAAGGTAGTATGAACCTTAAGCTAACATATCTTGCAGGTAGTAAACGCGTAGAAGGGTATGTAGATGCTGATTGGGGTAGTGATCCACATGATCGTAAGTCATATACGGGCTTTGTTTTTATGTATGGTAACTGTGCCATATCATGGGAGTCGAAAAAGCAAAATACAATCGCGCTGAGCAGTACAGAGGCTGAATATATTGCGGCATCTAATGCAGCCAAGGAAGCAATATATTTACAGAGGTTATTGAAAGAAGTTGGTTTTTGGACAAACGATTCAATTTTATTACACATCGACAATCAATCGGCAGAGAAGTTAGCATCAAACCCAGTGTACCACAATCGCACAAAGCACATTGACGTGCGATATCATCACAAACGTCAATTAGTTCATGATAAAAAAATAGCATTAACATATTGTCCTACGGATCAAATGACAGCAGATATTTTTACCAAGAATTTGGCCAAGGCGAAACATGTGCAGTTTACAAAGAGAATGAATTTATTGTGAATCAAAGTATTTGTTTTTTTATCAGACTTAGAAAAGAAGTATCCACGTTGAGGAGGATTGTTGAACTACTTGTTTTATCATAAAAGAATTACCTGTTTCATAAAACATAGAAAGCAACATGTAACTTTTCATATCTGAAAAATATTCTTGACATACGTTTTCTCATATACATTTTTATATTCATTAGTGATAAAGCTTTTCATTCGAGAACATTCATTTTTGTGCTTAATTCATTTACATTACCTTCAATAAATATATATTTTTTAAGAAATATATCATATTTAATATACAAAAAGTAAAAACGCAGTTTGTAGCTTCTTCAATGTTATATTTACGAAATAATTAGAAGGGCGTTAATTTTCCTAAAGACATAAACTATTTTCTTCCTAAAAATTTTTATTTGTATACAAAAAGTAAAAACACAGTTTGTAGATTTTTCAATTTTATACTTACGAAATAATTAGAAATCGCGTTAATTTTCCTAAAGACATCAACTATTTTCTTCCTAAAAATTTGTATTTGTAAAAGAGTCGACATATAACCCAATATTTCAATATGTTTCTGTTTATGACATCTATCTTGGAGTGAAAAAACCAAATTTTTTTTAAAAAAAAGCTAAAAAATTATTTCAATTTATCAATATATATTTTTTAAGAAATATATCATATTTAATATACAAAAAGTAAAAACACAGTTTGTAGCTTCTTCAATTTTATACTTACGAAATAATTAGAAATCGCATTAATTTTCCTAAAGACATTAACTATTTTCTTCCTAAAAATTTTTATTTGTAAAAGAGTCGACATATAACCCAATATTTTTCTGTTTATGGCATCTATTTTCGAGTGAAAAAACCAAATTTTTTAAAAAAAAGTTAAAAATTATTTCCATTTATCAATATATATTTTTTAAGAAATATATCATATTTAATATACAAAAAGTAAAAACACAGTTTGTAGCTTCTTCAATTTTATACTTACGAAATAATTAGAAATCGCGCTAATTTTCCTAAAGACATAAACTATTTTCTTCCTAAAAATTTTTATTTGTAAAAGAGTCGACATATATATAACCCAATATTTCAATATTTTTCTGTTTATGGCATCTATTTTCGAGTGAAAAAACCAAATTTTTTTAAAAAAAGTTAAAAAATTATTTCCATTTATCAATATATATTTTTTAAGAAATATATCATATTTAATATACAAAAAGTAAAAACACAGTTTGTAGCTTCTTCAATTTTATACTTACGAAATAGTTTGAAATTGCGTTAATTTTCCTAAAGACATCAACTATTTTCTTCCTAAAATTTTAATTTGTAAAAGAGTCGACATATAACCGGTATCATTACATATTTAGGTTAATTGGGCCAGTTAAGATATGTGTTTTCAATATTTCCGAGTTGAATTTGACGAAAGAAACCAGAAAACCATCATATGTGTAAGTTGTAATATTCTCCCGCTAAACGGACTTCAAAAAATCCACAACTAAAGGAAAAATTGAGAAAACAGTCTGTATCACCAAAAAAAAAACACAATTTGGAAACCGGCTAATATTAAGAAGTTAACGGAATCTCAAAATGAACTTTTATTCGTTTCAATCCATATGGCCAATTTTGTTCGATATGGCATCATTCTATGTGACCATTATCTATATATTAATAGGCTAACATTTTTTCCATACAATCAATTGCCAGAGTGTATCTCATAAAAAAATGCATAACTCCAATTATTATATATTTTGATATGTTTTCATGGGCCAGGAGCTTTGCATAGGCATATTATATTTAACAAAAAATGCTTCATTAATTTGTAATAATTCATCAAAGTTTTCACCAAAACCCAAAGCTATTAAGTACAGTATCTGACTGTTTTGTTGTACATACAGCAGTGGCGCAGGTGGTGAGTGTGCCGGCTATGATGCGTGCGTTCGTAGGTTCAAGGACGTGTTCAGCGCAGGTAAAGTTTTTTTATTTTTACTAAATTGAATTTGCCTTGAAATATACGAAAACTTTTTATTATATTTTTTTTTTTAATTTATTATATTTGTAATCCAATATTTTTCTGTTTATTATGTTTACAACATCTATCTTGGAGTGAAAAACCCAAATTTTTTGAAAAAATATAAAGAATTATTCCAATTTATCAATATTTATCAAGTTATATTTTTTAAGAAATATATCATATTTAATATACAAAAAGTAAAAACACAGTTTGTAGCTTCTTCAATTTTATACTTACGAAATAATTAGAAATCGCGCTAATTTTCCTAAAGACATAAACTATTTTCTTCCTAAAAATTTTTATTTGTAAAAGAGTCGACATATATATAACCCAATATTTCAATATTTTTCTGTTTATGGCATCTATTTTCGAGTGAAAAAACCAAATTTTTTTAAAAAAGTTAAAAAATTATTTCCATTTATCAATATATATTTTTTAAGAAATATATCATATTTAATATACAAAAAGTAAAAACACAGTTTGTAGCTTCTTCAATTTTATACTTACGAAATAGTTTGAAATTGCGTTAATTTTCCTAAGGACATCAACTATTTTCTTCCTAAAAATTTTTATTTGTAAAAGAGTCGACATATAACCCAATATTTCAATATTTTTCTGTTTATGACATCTATCTTCGAGTGAAAAAACCAATTTTTTTGAAAAAAAAGCTAAAAAATTATTTCAATTTATCAATATATATTTTTTAAGAAATATATCATATTTAATATACAAAAAGTAAAAACGCAGTTTGTAGCTTCTTCAATTTTATATTCATGAAATAGTTTGAAATCGCGTTAATTTTCCTAAAGACATCAACTATTTTCTTCCTAAAAATTTTTATTTGTAAAAGAGTCGACATATAACCCAATATTTCAATATTTTTCTGTTTATGACATCTATCTTCGAGTGAAAAAACCAATTTTTTTGAAAAAAAAGCTAAAAAATTATTTCAATTTATCAATATATATTTTTTAAGAAATATATCATATTTAATATACAAAAAGTAAAAACGCAGTTTGTAGCTTCTTCAATTTTATATTCATGAAATAGTTTGAAATCGCGTTAATTTTCCTAAAGACATCAACTATTTTCTTCCTAAAAATTTTTATTTGGAAAAGAGTCGACATGTAACCCAATATTTCAATATTTTTCTGTTTATGACATCTATTTTCGAGTGAAAAAACCAAATTTTTTGAAAAAAAGCAAAAAAATTATTTCAATTTATCAATATATATTTTTTAAGAAATATATCATATTTAATATGGAAAAAGTAAAAAACACTGTTTGTAGCTTCTTCAATTTTATATTCACGAAATAGTTTGAAATTGCGTTAATTTTCCTAAAGGCATCAACTATTTTCTTCCTAAAAATTTTTATTTGTAAAAGAGTCGACATATAACCCAATATTTCAATATTTTTCTGTTTATGACATCTATCTTCGAGTGAAAAAACCAATTTTTTTGAAAAAAAAGCTAAAAAATTATTTCAATTTATCAATATATATTTTTTAAGAAATATATCATATTTAATATGGAAAAAGTAAAAAACACTGTTTGTAGCTTCTTCAATTTTATATTCACGAAATAGTTTGAAATTGCGTTAATTTTCCTAAAGACATCAACTATTTTCTTCCTAAAAATTTTTATTTGGAAAAGAGTCGACATATAACCCAATATTTCAATATTTTTCTGTTTATGACATCTATTTTCGAGTGAAAAAACCAAATTTTTTGAAAAAAAGCAAAAAAATTATTTCAATTTATCAATATATATTTTTTAAGAAATATATCATATTTAATATGGAAAAAGTAAAAAACACTGTTTGTAGCTTCTTCAATTTTATATTCACGAAATAGTTTGAAATTGCGTTAATTTTCCTAAAGGCATCAACTATTTTCTTCCTAAAAATTTTAATTTGTAAAAGAGTCGACATATAACCGGAATCCTGACACATTTAGGCTAATTGGGCCAGTTAAGAGATGTGTTTTCAATTTTTCGAGTTGAATTTGACGAAAGAAACCAGAAAACCATCATATGTGTAAGTTGTAATATTCTCCCGCTAAACGGGCTTCAAAAAATCCACAACTAAAGGAAAAATTGAGAAAACAGTATCACCAAAAAAAAAAAACACAATTTGGAAACCGGCTAATATTAAGAAGTTAACGGAATCTCAAAATTAACTTTCATTCGTTTCAATCCATATGGCCAATTTTGTTCGATATGGCATCATTCTATGTGACCATTATATATATTACAAGTCTAACTATGTTTTTGGTGTATGTCCATGAAATCTAATTTTGTTTATTGAAATTTTGACGGAATATGAAAGGAGTGGTGGGTCTGATGGTGGACTTTCAAACATTACTAAGTACCGTTTTTGTCATCTCCTATTAATGATTACTGGTCTTTAATGGACGGTTTTTTTTTTGGTTAGTTGTCAAATTACCCGTCTTTAGAGTAAACCAGCTTTTATGAAAGCGACTCTCAATAACTCAACTATAAATAATTATTTTCAGCAATAAAAATGTCTCCAATATTTATGCATCTAGGCATTAGGTACTGGAGAAAAATGCGAACAGAGGATTTAATAAGTTAAACTAATTTAAGGTGGTCGAATTTCGACCACGGGATATACTAGTATATATTATATGTCCAACTATGTTGTTGGTATATGTCCATGAAATTTAATTTTGTTTATTGAAATATTGACGGAATATGAAAGGAGTGGTGGGTCTGATGGTGGACTTTCAAACATTACTAAGTACCGTTTTTGCCATCTCCTATTAATGATTACTGGTCTTTAATGGACGGTTTTTTTTTGGTTAGTTGTCAAATTACCCGTCTTTAGAGTAAACCAGCTTTTATGAAAGCGACTCTCAATAACTCAACTATAAATAATTATTTTCAGCAATAAAAATGTCTCCAATATTTATGCCTCTAGGCATTAGGTACTGGAGAAAAATGCGAACAGTGGATTTAATAAGTTAAACTAATTTAAGGTGGTCGAATTTCGACCACGGGATATACTAGTATATATTATAAGTCTAACTATGTTGTTGGTATATGTCAATGAAATTTAATTTTGTTTATTGAAATATTGACGGAATATGAAAGGAGTGGTGGGTCTGATGGTGGACTTTCAAACATTACTAAGTACCGTTTTTGCCATCTCCTATTAATGATTACTGGTCTTTAATGGACGGATTTTTTTTGGTTAGTTGTCAAATTACCCGTCTTTAGAGTAAACCAGCTTTTATGAAAGCGACTCTCAATAACTCAAATATAAATAATTATTTTCAGCAATAAAAATGTCTCCAATATTTATGCCTCTAGGCATTAGGTACTGGAGAAAAATGCGAACAGAGGATTTAATAAGTTAAACTAATTTAAGGTGGTCGAATTTCGACCACGGGATATACTATATATATTATAAGTCTAACTATGTTGTGGGTATATGTCCATGAAATTTAATTTTGTTTATTGAAATATTGATGGAATATAAAAGGAGTGGTGGGTCTGATGGTGGACTTTCAAACATTACTAAGTACCGTTTTTGCCATCTCCTATTAATGATTACTGGTCTTTAATGGATGGATTTTTTTTTGGTTGGTTGTCAAATTACCCGTCTTTAGAGTAAACCAGCTTTTATGAAGGCTACTCTCAATAACTAAACTATAAATAATTATTTTCAGCAATAAAAATGTCTCCAATATTTATGCCTCTAGGCATTAGGTACTGGAGAAAAATGCGAACAGAGGATTTAATAAGTTAAACTAATTTAAGGTGGTCGAATTTCGACCACGGGATATACTAGTATATATTATAAGTCTAACTATGTTGTTGGTATATGTCAATGAAATTTAATTTTGTTTATTGAAATATTGACGGAATATGAAAGGAGTGGTGGGTCTGATGGTGGACTTTC
This sequence comes from Sphenella marginata, assembly GCA_951509765.1. Lineage (NCBI taxonomy): Eukaryota > Metazoa > Arthropoda > Insecta > Diptera > Tephritidae > Sphenella > Sphenella marginata. The sequence goes on along the minus strand of OX608078.1, from coordinate 65,706,581 downwards.
AAACATTACTAAGTACCGTTTTTGCCATCTCCTATTAATGATTACTGGTCTTTAATGGACGGATTTTTTTTGGTTAGTTGTCAAATTACCCGTCTTTAGAGTAAACCAGCTTTTATGAAAGCGACTCTCAATAACTCAACTATAAATAATTATTTTCAGCAATAAAAATGTCTCCAATATTTATGCCTCTAGGCATTAGGTACTGGAGAAAAATGCGAACAGAGGATTTAATAAGTTAAACTATTTTAAGGTGGTCGAATTTCGACCACGGGATATACTATATATATTATAAGTCTAACTATGTTGTGGGTATATGTCCATGAAATTTAATTTTGTTTATTGAAATATTGACGGAATATGAAAGGAGTGGTGGGTCTGATGGTGGACTTTCAAACATTACTAAGTACCGTTTTTGCCATCTCCTATTAATGATTACTGGTCTTTAATGGACGGATTTTTTTTGGTTAGTTGTCAAATTACCCGTCTTTAGAGTAAACCAGCTTTTATGAAGGCTACTCTCAATAGCTCAACTATAAATAATTATTTTCAGCAATAAAAATGTCTCCAATATTTATGCCTCTAGGCATTAGGTTCCCGGGGAAAAATGCGAACAGAGGATTTAATAAGTTAAACTAATTTAAGGTGGTCGAATTTCGACCACGGGATATACTATATATGTATATTATAAGTCTAACTATGTTGTGGGTATATGTCCATGAAATTTAATTTTGTTTATTGAAATATTGACGGAATATGAAAGGAGTGGTGGGTCTGATGGTGGACTTTCAAACATTACTAACTACCGTTTTTGCCATCTCCTATTAATGATTACTGGTCTTTAATGGACGGATTTTTTTTTGGTTAGTTGTCAAATTACCCGTCTTTAGAGTAAACCAGCTTTTATGAAGGCTACTCTCAATAACTAAACTATAAATAATTATTTTCAGCAATAAAAATGTCTCCAATATTTATGCCTCTAGGCATTAGGTACTGGAGAAAAATGCGAAAAGAGGATTTAATAAGTCAAACTAATTTAAGGTGGTCGAATTTCGACCACGGGATATACTAGTATATATTATAAGTCTAACTATGTTGTTGGTATATGTCAATGAAATTTAATTTTGTTTATTGAAATATTGACGGAATATGAAAGGAGTGGTGGGTCTGATGGTGGACTTTCAAACATTACTAAGTACCGTTTTTGCCATCTCCTATTAATGATTACTGGTCTTTAATGGACGGATTTTTTTTTTGGTTAGTTGTCAAATTACCCGTCTTTAGAGTAAACCAGCTTTTATGAAGGCTACTCTCAATAGCTCAACTATAAATAATTATTTTCAGCAATAAAAATGTCTCCAATATTTATGCCTCTAGGCATTAGGTACTGGAGAAAAATGCGAACAGAGGATTTAATAAGTTAAACTAATTTAAGGTGGTCGAATTTCGACCACGGAATATACTATATATATTATAAGTCTAACTATGTTGTGGGTATATGTCCATGAAATTTAATTTTGTTTATTGAAATATTGACGGAATATGAAAGGAGTGGTGGGTCTGATGGTGGACTTTCAAACATTACTAAGTACCGTTTTTGCCATCTCCTATTAATGATTACTGGTCTTTAATGGATGGATTTTTTTTTGGTTAGTTGTCAAATTACCCGTCTTTAGAGTAAACCAGCTTTTATGAAGGCTACTCTCAATAACTAAACTATAAATAATTATTTTCAGCAATAAAAATGTCTCCAATATTTATGCCTCTAGGCATTAGGTACTGGAGAAAAATGCGAACAGAGGATTTAATAAGTCAAACTAATTTAAGGTGGTCGAATTTCGACCACGGGATATACTAGTCTATATATTAATAGGCTAACATTTTTTCAATACAATCAATTGCCAGAGTGTATCTCATAAAACAATGCATAACTCCAATTATTATATATTTTGATATGTTTTCATGGGCCAGGAGCTTTGCATAGGCATATTATATTTAACAAAAAATGCTTCATTAATTTGTAATAATTCATCAAAGTTTTCACCAAAACCCAAAGCTGTTAACTACAGTATTTGACTTTTTTGTTGTACATACAGCAGTGGCGCAGGTGGTGAGCGTGTCGGCTATGATGCGTGCGTTCGTGTGTTCAAGAACGTGTTCAGGGCAGGTAAAGTTTTTTTTTTGTTTTACTAAATTGAACTTAAAATATACGAAAACTTTTTTTATATATATTTTTTTTTAAATTTATTATATTTGTAATCCAATATTTTTCTGTTTATTATGTTTATGACATCTATCTTGGAGTGAAAAACTCAAATTTTTTGAATAAAATCTAAAAAATTATTCCAATTTATCAATATTTATAAATTTATATTTTTTAAGAAATCTATCATATTTAATATGGAAAAAGTAAAAACGCAGTTTGTAGCTTCTTCAATTTTATATTTACGAAATAATTAGAAGGGCGTTAATTTTCCTAAAGACATCAACTATTTTCTTCCTAAAAATTTTTATTTGTAAAAGAGTCGACATATAACCCAATATTTCAATATGTTTCTGTTTATGACATCTATCTTCGAGTGAAAAAACCAAATTTTTTGTAAAAAAAAAGCTAAAAAATTATTTCAATTTATCAATATATATTTTTTAAGAAATATATCATATTTAATATGGACAAAGTAAAAACGCAGTTTGTAGTTCTTCAATTTTATATTCACGAAATAGTTTGAAATTGCGTTAATTTTCCTAAAGACATCAACTATTTTCTTCCTAAAAATTTTTATTTGTAAAAGAGTCGACATATAACCCAATATTTCAATATTTTTCTGTTTCTGACATCCATCTTCGAGTGAAAAAACCAAATTTTTTGTAAAAAAAAAGCTAAAAAATTATTTCAATTTATCAATATATATTTTTTAAGAAATATATCATATTTAATATATAAAAAGTAAAAACGCAGTTTGTAGTTCTTCAATTTTATATTCACGAAATAGTTTGAAATTGCGTTAATTTTCCTAAAGACATCAACTATTTTCTTCCTAAAAATTTTCATTTTTAAAAGAGTCGACATATAACCTGATATTTCAATATTTTTCTGTTTATGACATCTTTTTTCGAGTGAAAAAACCAAATTGTTTGAAAAAAAAAGATAAAAAATTATTTCAATTTATCAGTATAAATTTTTTAAGAAATATATCATATTTAATATACGAAAAGCAAAAACGCAGTTTGTAGCTTCTTCAATTTTATATTCACGAAATAGTTTGACGAATTTGACGAAAAAAACCAGAAAACCATCATATGTCTAAGTTGTAATATTCTCCCGCTATACGGACTTCAAAAATATACAACTAAAAGAAAAATTGAGAAAACTGTCTGTATACCAAAAAAAAAAAACACAATTTGGAAAACGGCAAATGTTAAGAAGTTAACGGAATCTCAAAATGAACTTTCATTCGTTTCAATCCATATGGCCAATTTTGTTCGATATGGCATCATTCTATGTGACCATTATCTATATATTAATAGGCTAACATTTTTTCCGTACAATCAATTGGCGGAGTGTATCTCATAAAACAATGCATAACTCCAATTATTATATATTTTGATATGTTTTCATGGGCCAGGAGCTTTGCATAGGCATATTATATTTAACAAAAAATGCTTCATTAATTTGTAATAATTCATCAAAGTTTTCACCAAAACCCAAAGCTGTTAACTACAGTATTTGCCTTTTTTGTTGTACATACAGCAGTGGCGCAGGTGGTGAGCGTGCCGGCTATGATGCGTGCGTTCGTATGTTCAAGAACGTGTTCAGGGCAGGTAAAGTTTTTTTTTTTTTTTACTAAATTGAATTTGCCTTAAAATATACGAAAACTTTTTATTATATTTTTTTTTTTTTAATTTATTATATTTGTTATCCAATATTTTTCTGTTTATTATGTTTATGACATCTATCTTGGAGTGAAAAACTCAAATTTTTTGAATAAAATCTAAAAAATTATTCCAATTTATCAATATTTATAAATTTATATTTTTTAAGAAATCTATCATATTTAATATGGAAAAAGTAAAAACGCAGTTTGTAGTTCTTCAATTTTATATTCACAAAATAGTTTGAAATTGCGTTAATTTTCCTAAATACATCAACTATTTTCTTCCTAAAAATTTTTATTTGTAAAAGAGTCGACATATAACCCAATATTTCAATATTTTTCTGTTTCTGACATCCATCTTCGAGTGAAAAAACCAAATTTTTTGTAAAAAAAAAGCTAAAAAATTATTTCAATTTATCAATATATATTTTTTATATAATTTAATATATAAAAAGTAAAAACGCAGTTTGTAGCTCTTCAATTTTATATTCACGAAATAGGTTGAAATTGCGTTAATTTTCCTAAAGACATCAACTATTTTCTTCCTAAAAATTTTCATTTGTAAAAGAGTCGACATATAACCCGATATTTCAATATTTTTCTGTTTATGACATCTTTTTTCGAGTGAAAAAAGTTGAAAAAAAAAGCTAAAAAATTATTTCAATTTATATATCATATTTAACACGTTGACTGCCAACTACGAGATAACTCGTACCATGCTTTCCTCTCCAGGAAGCCTCCTACGAGTTATCTCGTACTACCTAAAACTACCACTTTTTGTGTAGCTACGAGTAAAACCGTATTATAACATTGTTAGTATCGATAAATGGCTTCTGGGAAAAGAAACAAATTTTGGGTTTGGCTCTCCAGGAGCTTTTTTTTTAGAGGATTTAATAAGTTAAACTAATTTAAGGTGGTCGAATTTCGACCACGGGATATACTATATATATTATAAGTCTAACTATGTTGTGGGTATATGTCCATGAAATTTAATTTTGTTTATTGAAATATTGATGGAATATAAAAGGAGTGGTGGGTCTGATGGTGGACTTTCAAACATTACTAAGTACCGTTTTTGCCATCTCCTATTAATGATTACTGGTCTTTAATGGATGGATTTTTTTTTGGTTGGTTGTCAAATTACCCGTCTTTAGAGTAAACCAGCTTTTATGAAGGCTACTCTCAATAACTAAACTATAAATAATTATTTTCAGCAATAAAAATGTCTCCAATATTTATGCCTCTAGGCATTAGGTACTGGAGAAAAATGCGAACAGAGGATTTAATAAGTTAAACTAATTTAAGGTGGTCGAATTTCGACCACGGGATATACTAGTATATATTATAAGTCTAACTATGTTGTTGGTATATGTCAATGAAATTTAATTTTGTTTATTGAAATATTGACGGAATATGAAAGGAGTGGTGGGTCTGATGGTGGACTTTCAAACATTACTAAGTACCGTTTTTGCCATCTCCTATTAATGATTACTGGTCTTTAATGGACGGATTTTTTTTGGTTAGTTGTCAAATTACCCGTCTTTAGAGTAAACCAGCTTTTATGAAAGCGACTCTCAATAACTCAACTATAAATAATTATTTTCAGCAATAAAAATGTCTCCAATATTTATGCCTCTAGGCATTAGGTACTGGAGAAAAATGCGAACAGAGGATTTAATAAGTTAAACTATTTTAAGGTGGTCGAATTTCGACCACGGGATATACTATATATATTATAAGTCTAACTATGTTGTGGGTATATGTCCATGAAATTTAATTTTGTTTATTGAAATATTGACGGAATATGAAAGGAGTGGTGGGTCTGATGGTGGACTTTCAAACATTACTAAGTACCGTTTTTGCCATCTCCTATTAATGATTACTGGTCTTTAATGGACGGATTTTTTTTGGTTAGTTGTCAAATTACCCGTCTTTAGAGTAAACCAGCTTTTATGAAGGCTACTCTCAATAGCTCAACTATAAATAATTATTTTCAGCAATAAAAATGTCTCCAATATTTATGCCTCTAGGCATTAGGTTCCCGGGGAAAAATGCGAACAGAGGATTTAATAAGTTAAACTAATTTAAGGTGGTCGAATTTCGACCACGGGATATACTATATATGTATATTATAAGTCTAACTATGTTGTGGGTATATGTCCATGAAATTTAATTTTGTTTATTGAAATATTGACGGAATATGAAAGGAGTGGTGGGTCTGATGGTGGACTTTCAAACATTACTAACTACCGTTTTTGCCATCTCCTATTAATGATTACTGGTCTTTAATGGACGGATTTTTTTTTGGTTAGTTGTCAAATTACCCGTCTTTAGAGTAAACCAGCTTTTATGAAGGCTACTCTCAATAACTAAACTATAAATAATTATTTTCAGCAATAAAAATGTCTCCAATATTTATGCCTCTAGGCATTAGGTACTGGAGAAAAATGCGAAAAGAGGATTTAATAAGTCAAACTAATTTAAGGTGGTCGAATTTCGACCACGGGATATACTAGTATATATTATAAGTCTAACTATGTTGTTGGTATATGTCAATGAAATTTAATTTTGTTTATTGAAATATTGACGGAATATGAAAGGAGTGGTGGGTCTGATGGTGGACTTTCAAACATTACTAAGTACCGTTTTTGCCATCTCCTATTAATGATTACTGGTCTTTAATGGACGGATTTTTTTTGGTTAGTTGTCAAATTACCCGTCTTTAGAGTAAACCAGCTTTTATGAAAGCGACTCTCAATAACTCAACTATAAATAATTATTTTCAGCAATAAAAATGTCTCCAATATTTATGCCTCTAGGCATTAGGTACTGGAGAAAAATGCGAACAGAGGATTTAATAAGTTAAACTAATTTAAGGTGGTCGAATTTCGACCACGGGATATACTATATATATTATAAGTCTAACTATGTTGTGGGTATATGTCCATGAAATTTAATTTTGTTTATTGAAATATTGACGGAATATGAAAGGAGTGGTGGGTCTGATGGTGGACTTTCAAACATTACTAAGTACCGTTTTTGCCATCTCCTATTAATGATTACTGGTCTTTAATGGACGGATTTTTTTTTTGGTTAGTTGTCAAATTACCCGTCTTTAGAGTAAACCAGCTTTTATGAAGGCTACTCTCAATAGCTCAACTATAAATAATTATTTTCAGCAATAAAAATGTCTCCAATATTTATGCCTCTAGGCATTAGGTACTGGAGAAAAATGCGAACAGAGGATTTAATAAGTTAAACTAATTTAAGGTGGTCGAATTTCGACCACGGAATATACTATATATATTATAAGTCTAACTATGTTGTGGGTATATGTCCATGAAATTTAATTTTGTTTATTGAAATATTGACGGAATATGAAAGGAGTGGTGGGTCTGATGGTGGACTTTCAAACATTACTAAGTACCGTTTTTGCCATCTCCTATTAATGATTACTGGTCTTTAATGGATGGATTTTTTTTTGGTTAGTTGTCAAATTACCCGTCTTTAGAGTAAACCAGCTTTTATGAAGGCTACTCTCAATAACTAAACTATAAATAATTATTTTCAGCAATAAAAATGTCTCCAATATTTATGCCTCTAGGCATTAGGTACTGGAGAAAAATGCGAACAGAGGATTTAATAAGTCAAACTAATTTAAGGTGGTCGAATTTCGACCACGGGATATACTAGTCTATATATTAATAGGCTAACATTTTTTCAATACAATCAATTGCCAGAGTGTATCTCATAAAACAATGCATAACTCCAATTATTATATATTTTGATATGTTTTCATGGGCCAGGAGCTTTGCATAGGCATATTATATTTAACAAAAAATGCTTCATTAATTTGTAATAATTCATCAAAGTTTTCACCAAAACCCAAAGCTGTTAACTACAGTATTTGACTTTTTTGTTGTACATACAGCAGTGGCGCAGGTGGTGAGCGTGTCGGCTATGATGCGTGCGTTCGTGTGTTCAAGAACGTGTTCAGGGCAGGTAAAGTTTTTTTTTTGTTTTACTAAATTGAACTTAAAATATACGAAAACTTTTTTTATATATATTTTTTTTTAAATTTATTATATTTGTAATCCAATATTTTTCTGTTTATTATGTTTATGACATCTATCTTGGAGTGAAAAACTCAAATTTTTTGAATAAAATCTAAAAAATTATTCCAATTTATCAATATTTATAAATTTATATTTTTTAAGAAATCTATCATATTTAATATGGAAAAAGTAAAAACGCAGTTTGTAGCTTCTTCAATTTTATATTTACGAAATAATTAGAAGGGCGTTAATTTTCCTAAAGACATCAACTATTTTCTTCCTAAAAATTTTTATTTGTAAAAGAGTCGACATATAACCCAATATTTCAATATGTTTCTGTTTATGACATCTATCTTCGAGTGAAAAAACCAAATTTTTTGTAAAAAAAAAGCTAAAAAATTATTTCAATTTATCAATATATATTTTTTAAGAAATATATCATATTTAATATGGACAAAGTAAAAACGCAGTTTGTAGTTCTTCAATTTTATATTCACGAAATAGTTTGAAATTGCGTTAATTTTCCTAAAGACATCAACTATTTTCTTCCTAAAAATTTTTATTTGTAAAAGAGTCGACATATAACCCAATATTTCAATATTTTTCTGTTTCTGACATCCATCTTCGAGTGAAAAAACCAAATTTTTTGTAAAAAAAAAGCTAAAAAATTATTTCAATTTATCAATATATATTTTTTAAGAAATATATCATATTTAATATATAAAAAGTAAAAACGCAGTTTGTAGTTCTTCAATTTTATATTCACGAAATAGTTTGAAATTGCGTTAATTTTCCTAAAGACATCAACTATTTTCTTCCTAAAAATTTTCATTTTTAAAAGAGTCGACATATAACCTGATATTTCAATATTTTTCTGTTTATGACATCTTTTTTCGAGTGAAAAAACCAAATTGTTTGAAAAAAAAAGATAAAAAATTATTTCAATTTATCAGTATAAATTTTTTAAGAAATATATCATATTTAATATACGAAAAGCAAAAACGCAGTTTGTAGCTTCTTCAATTTTATATTCACGAAATAGTTTGACGAATTTGACGAAAAAAACCAGAAAACCATCATATGTCTAAGTTGTAATATTCTCCCGCTATACGGACTTCAAAAATATACAACTAAAAGAAAAATTGAGAAAACTGTCTGTATACCAAAAAAAAAAAACACAATTTGGAAAACGGCAAATGTTAAGAAGTTAACGGAATCTCAAAATGAACTTTCATTCGTTTCAATCCATATGGCCAATTTTGTTCGATATGGCATCATTCTATGTGACCATTATCTATATATTAATAGGCTAACATTTTTTCCGTACAATCAATTGCCGGAGTGTATCTCATAAAACAATGCATAACTCCAATTATTATATATTTTGATATGTTTTCATGGGCCAGGAGCTTTGCATAGGCATATTATATTTAACAAAAAATGCTTCATTAATTTGTAATAATTCATCAAAGTTTTCACCAAAACCCAAAGCTGTTAACTACAGTATTTGCCTTTTTTGTTGTACATACAGCAGTGGCGCAGGTGGTGAGCGTGCCGGCTATGATGCGTGCGTTCGTATGTTCAAGAACGTGTTCAGGGCAGGTAAAGTTTTTTTTTTTTTTTACTAAATTGAATTTGCCTTAAAATATACGAAAACTTTTTATTATATTTTTTTTTTTTTAATTTATTATATTTGTTATCCAATATTTTTCTGTTTATTATGTTTATGACATCTATCTTGGAGTGAAAAACTCAAATTTTTTGAATAAAATCTAAAAAATTATTCCAATTTATCAATATTTATAAATTTATATTTTTTAAGAAATCTATCATATTTAATATGGAAAAAGTAAAAACGCAGTTTGTAGTTCTTCAATTTTATATTCACAAAATAGTTTGAAATTGCGTTAATTTTCCTAAATACATCAACTATTTTCTTCCTAAAAATTTTTATTTGTAAAAGAGTCGACATATAACCCAATATTTCAATATTTTTCTGTTTCTGACATCCATCTTCGAGTGAAAAAACCAAATTTTTTGTAAAAAAAAAGCTAAAAAATTATTTCAATTTATCAATATATATTTTTTATATAATTTAATATATAAAAAGTAAAAACGCAGTTTGTAGCTCTTCAATTTTATATTCACGAAATAGGTTGAAATTGCGTTAATTTTCCTAAAGACATCAACTATTTTCTTCCTAAAAATTTTCATTTGTAAAAGAGTCGACATATAACCCGATATTTCAATATTTTTCTGTTTATGACATCTTTTTTCGAGTGAAAAAAGTTGAAAAAAAAAAGCTAAAAAATTATTTCAATTTATATATCATATTTAACACGTTGACTGCCAACTACGAGATAACTCGTACCATGCTTTCCTCTCCAGGAAGCCTCCTACGAGTTATCTCGTACTACCTAAAACTACCACTTTTTGTGTAGCTACGAGTAAAACCGTATTATAACATTGTTAGTATCGATAAATGGCTTCTGGGAAAAGAAACAAATTTTGGGTTTGGCTCTCCAGGAGCTTTTTTTTTATTAAAAAAAAAAAAAAAAATTTCATGGAAAAATTCATTCAATATAATGGAAAAATTAACTCAAATACAAGAAATAAAGTAATATATTATTGTTTTTGGTAGTTTTAAAAACAATTTTCCACACAAAGGGCTGGCTTATCTGGACATTCTGGGCAGAAGTAACGTGTTTCTCGGCGTTTTTTGTCTTGGGTACATATACGACATGGCTTTGTCGGACGCTGCTTTTTTTCCGTTGGTGGTAAACACTGTAAATAATGGAGCTCTTTAGGTCTATTTAGTTTAGCAGCATAATAAATAATAATAACTATAAAAAAAAGGACCTCCTACTACGAGATAACTCGTAGGTCCTTTTTTTCCTTTTAAAAACATCGTTTTTGATTTTTGATGATACCAATCATCTAAAAATAGAGTTTTTAGTAATATTATGTGAAAAAATCAAAATGTCATTTTTGAGAGGTCTTGTGAAAATGGGCTTGGCAGTCAACGTGTTAATATACGAAAAGTAAAAACGCAGTTTGTAGCTTCTTCAATTTTATATTCACGAAATAGTTTGAAATTGCGTTAATTTTCCTAAAGACTCAACTATTTTCTTCCTAAAAATTTTCATTTGTAAAAGAGTCGACATATAACCCAATATTTCAATATTTTTCTGTTTCTGACATCCATCTTCGAGTGAAAAAACCAAATATTTTGTAAAAAAAAAGCTAAAAAATTATTTCAATTTATCAATATATATTTTTTAAGAAATATATCATATTTAATATATAAAAAGTAAAAACGCAGTTTGTAGTTCTTCAATTTTATATTCACGAAATAGTTTGAAATTGCGTTAATTTTCCTAAAGACATCAACTATTTTCTTCTTAAAAATTTTCATTTGTAAAAGAGTCGACATATAACCCGATATTTCAATATTTTTCTGTTTATGACATCTTTTTTCGAGTGAAAAAACCAAATTGTTTGAAAAAAAAAAAGCTAAAAAATTATTTCAATTTATCAGTATATATTTTTTAAGAAATATATCATATTTAATATACGAAAAGTAAAAACGCAGTTTGTAGCTTCTTCAATTTTATATTCACGAAATAGTTTGAAATTGCGTTAATTTTCCTAAAGACATCAACTATTTTCTTCCTAAAAATTTTTATTTGTAAAAGAGTCGACATATAACCCAATATTTCAATATTTTTCTGTTTCTGACATCCATCTTCGAGTGAAAAAACCAAATTTTTTGCAAAAAAAAAGCTAAAAAATTATTTCAATTTATCAATATATATTTTTTATATAATTTAATATATAAAAAGTAAAAACGCAGTTTGTAGCTCTTCAATTTTATATTCACGAAATAGTTTGAAATTGCGTTAATTTTCCTAAAGCCATCAACTATTTTCTTCCTAAAAATTTACATTTGTAAAAGAGTCGACAGATAAGCCGATATTTCAATATTTTTCTGTTTATGACATCTTTTTTCGAGTGAAAAAAGTTGAAAAAAAAGCTAAAAAATTATTTCAATTTATATATCATATTTAATATACGAAAAGTAAAAACGCAGTTTGTAGCTTCTTCAATTTTATATTCACGAAATAGTTTGAAATTGCGTTAATTTTCCTAAAGACATCAACTATTTTCTTCCTAAAAATTTTCATTTGTAAAAGAGTCGACATATAACCCAATATTTCAATATTTTTCTGTTTCTGACATCCATCTTCGAGTGAAAAAACCAAATTTTTTGTAAAAAAATAGCTAAAAAATTATTTCAATTTATCAATATATATTTTTTAAGAAATATATCATATTTAATATATAAAAAGTAAAAACGCAGTTTGTAGTTCTTCAATTTTATATTCACGAAATAGTTTGAAATTGCGTTAATTTTCCTAAAGACATCAACTATTTTCTTCTTAAAAATTTTCATTTGTAAAAGAGTCGACATATAACCCGATATTTCAATATTTTTCTGTTTATGACATCTTTTTTCGAGTGAAAAAACCAAATTGTTTGAAAAAAAAAAGCTAAAAAATTATTTCAATTTATCAGTATATATTTTTTAAGAAATATATCATATTTAATATACGAAAAGTAAAAACGCAGTTTGTAGCTTCTTCAATTTTATATTCACGAAATAGTTTGAAATTGCGTTAATTTTCCTAAAGACATCAACTATTTTCTTCATAAAAATTTTTATTTGTAAAAGAGTCGACATATACCCCAATATTAAATTGGGCCAGTTAGGTTATGTGTTTTCAATATTTCCGAGTTGAATTTGACGAAAAAAACCAGAAAACCATCATATGTCTAAGTTGTAATATTCTCCCGCTAAACGGACTTCAAAAAATATACATCTAAAAGAAAAATTGAGAAAACTGTCTGTATACAAAAAAAAAAAACACTATTTGGAAACCGGCAAATGTTAAGAAGTTAACGGAATCTCAAAATGAACTTTCATTCGTTTCAATCCATATGGCCAATTTTGTTCGATATGGCATCATTCTATGTGACCATTATATCTTAATATATAAAAATCACGTGTCACATGTTCAATCAGGGTGAGCTCCTAAACTACTCAACCGATTTTAATGAAATTTGCACAGCATCTACAGTTTGATCCAACTTGAAAGATAGGATACCTTATATCTCAAGGGGGAGTGGAAATCGGTAAAAAACCATAAATTTTTTTGTTTACACAGCCACAAATCATAAACGGATCCACCGATTAGAATGAAACTTACTTGAAGTTAAACTTTGAAATATTTACTTTCGTTCTGCATCAAAAAAAATAGTTGATTCATATATTATTTAACCAAAATTGTTTAAACAATAGGAGCACCTTTTCTAAAAAAAGCTGTTTGTGTGTTTGTTCGCTGTCAACCAAATGAATCGATTTAAGTTAAGCGAGCGCTCGGTAGCGGTACTTCGCTTCGTACATACATACATATGTATGTATGTATGACGCTTTAAATAAAAACAAAATTAACATTCTTATGTACATATGTACGTTTTCGTGTTGCTGAGGGATAAGTAAAAATCAAATCCATATATGTACATATTTTGTAGTGAACGCATTTTGTGAAACCCCGTTATTCGTATTTTATACAATTGCTTCATTGTTCAAAAATATTTAATTAAAATATATACATATGTACATGTAAGTATTATCACATAATTATATTATTAATTTCTTATTTCATATTAATCAATTCAAAAATGATAGGAAAAAAATGAGAACGGCTGGACAGATTTGACTCAAGTTTTTTTTCAGTTCTTCTTTTCAAGATTTATGTAATTTTGGAAAAGTGGGCGGTGCCACGCCCACATTTTTTGTATTCAGTACTTTGTTTGTACTTCCATAATGTCCAAAGTTTATGGTTGATCTGTTTTAAACTTTTCCAATACGTGAAAATCTTCGTGGGGTACGACATATGTACAGTAGAATCGCGAAAAAGTTAACCAAACCGTTCCAAGGGTGTTTTACTTTTCCGAAATATTAACTTTTCCAAAGGGTTCTCGAATTTGAAAAAAAACACGGAAATAAACATAATTTTTTGAATATAATACGTTCAATTTATTTGCATGACTCACTTTTACTCGTAACAAAACAGAAACTTAGATTTAGTTTGTACTTTTTCACATTTTACATACATACATACGTACATATTAATTTGTAAGGGCTGGTTTAGAGAGAGAGACTTGTTTGTTTCTTTTCTTTTGTGTAATAGCTCCTGACAATTTTCGTGCGCATATTAATAAGATCTGATATCTGATTTGAATCGATTTTCCAATCGATTTCCACGAATACCTTCATCGATTTTTCTTAAAATCTCAGCTTTTTGATGCAAATTTAATCTGATTTGCAATGATTTTTTCTACTTAGTTGACATTTTGTAACACACTAACTATAAACAACTCAGAAGCTCAAACGTTCATGACAAACTACGTATGTACCAACCGACACCGACAATAATTTTTTACATAGAAATTCGGGGAATACATAGCAATAAGGGGAATACCCGAGCTTGTTTTTCTGGCCAAACAAACGTTTGGGTTTAAAAAAATAGATAAGCTCGAAAAAGTTAACGAAAAGTTAACTTTTTAGAGCGGTACGTGGACGCTCAAAATCGGTCAACTTAGCCGAAGGTTTAACTTTCTCGCGAGTTAACTTTTGCGCGATTCTACTGTACATAGGCTACATTTGTAAATTTTTTGGAAAAGTGGTCAGTTCTAAGACCACAGCTAAGTAATATTTCAATTCGTTATATCCCTGAATGTATTTGCTTTAGTGACATTTTAATGTTCTTAAATCTTAATCAAAGCACTTAATTTTTTTGTTTGTTATTGCCGTTTATACACATCCAGAGTATTATAGGATTTCCATAAAATCATAATAGTGGCGTTAAGTGGTAGATATAGGATATAATTAAATAAATACTAACTACACATCTGCTCAGCAGCGCATAATGGTTTGTGTCATAGCCATTGAGTTCAAAAGATTCGTTTTTTGAGTTGGACATCCAACAAATTTATTTGTTTATACCAAATACGTTAAAACCGGAAACATTGCATATACTAAGCACTGCAATAAATGGAATGTTAAAAATTAATAGAAAAATAGTTGAAAATGTATTTCTAGGGAAGTCACTGGTCAGGCAGAACAACGTCTGCCGGGTCTGCTAGTATATTATAAGTCTAACTATGTTGTTGGTATATGCCCATGAAATTTAATTTTGTTTATTGAAATAGGTATTGACGGAATATGAAAGGAGTGGTGGGTCTGATGGTGGACTTTCAAACATTACTAAGTACCGTTTTTGCCATCTCCTATTAATGATTACTGGTCTTTAATGGACGGATTTTTTTTGGTTAGTTGTCAAATTACCCGTCTTTAGAGTAAACCAGCTTTTATGAAGGCTACTCTCAATAGCTCAACTATAAATAATTATTTTCAGCAATAAAAATGTCTCCAATATTTATGCCTCTAGGCATTAGGTTCCCGGGGAAAAATGCGAACAGAGGATTTAATAAGTTAAACTAATTTAAGGTGGTCGAATTTCGACCACGGGATATACTATATATGTATATTATAAGTCTAACTATGTTGTGGGTATATGTCCATGAAATTTAATTTTGTTTATTGAAATATTGACGGAATATGAAAGGAGTGGTGGGTCTGATGGTGGACTTTCAAACATTACTAACTACCGTTTTTGCCATCTCCTATTAATGATTACTGGTCTTTAATGGACGGATTTCTTTTTGGTTAGTTGTCAAATTACCCGTCTTTAGAGTAAACTAGCTTTTATGAAGGCTACTCTCAATAACTCAACTATAAATAATTATTTTCAGCAATAAAAATGTCTCCAATATTTATGCCTCTAGGCATTAGGTACTGGAGAAAAATGCGAAAATAGGATTTAATAAGTCAAACTAATTTAAGGTGGTCGAATTTCGACCACGGGATATACTAGTATATATTATAAGTCTAACTATGTTGTTGGTATATGTCAATGAAATTTAATTTTGTTTATTGAAATATTGACGGAATATGAAAGGAGTGGTGGGTCTGATGGTGGACTTTCAAACATTACTAAGTACCGTTTTTGCCATCTCCTATTAATGATTACTGGTCTTTAATGGACGGATTTTTTTTGGTTAGTTGTCAAATTACCCGGCTTTAGAGTAAACCAGCTTTTATGAAAGCGACTCTCAATAACTCAACTATAAATAATTATTTTCAGCAATAAAAATGTCTCCAATATTTATGCATTAGGTACTGGAGAAAAATGCGAACAGAGGATTTAATAAGTTAAACTAATTTAAGGTGGTCGAATTTCGACCACGGGATATACTAGTTATTATTATTATAAGTGCTCATATTAACAATGCTTTTATTACAATTCAAGACATGATTAACCATAACATTAAATGTAGAGATAATTGGCTGAAGGTATTTTTACAAACTAAGTATGTATTCCAGATTTAGAAAAAAAAACATTACTTAACTTCTAACAATGTTTGTTTGGAGGTAATTAAAATGCAAATCACTGACCTACCTCAACAGCTGATCTGTATCTTTATATGGTCATTGAACTATCTTTTGCAGAAATTGCCGAAAATCATATGTAGGAACAGGTTACATATTCATACACATACGTATCGCTCATTTGCTGCAACATCGTCATAACTCAAAAAACACTATTATTGAGGAGAGCCATTTTAAAGTTGCGTTTGCCATATATTGTACACGTAAAGATAGTACTTAATTTTTATCTCAAGCGCTCAATTTTCAACGAATCATGAAGAATTTTTTACACAATATAGACCATGATATTGGGTAAATTTTTGCGTATTCAACTCAATATTAGTGATTTTTCACTTATGACGACGTTGCAGCAAATGAGCGATATGTATGCTTGCGAAGAGCGAAATAATAAAAAAAACTAATATGTATGTAAGTGGGCTTTGTGACTTGGTTGTCAACAGACAATGGGTGGGAAAAGAGAAACAAAATTGCATTTGTTGATCACTAGTTTTGGCAATCGCAACCCGAGAAAAAATCATCCAGATGTACATATGTACATATGTAGATATGTATGCTTATACAGGTTCTCACTCAAATCATTTATGTCACATGATAGTAGGTACTAGGTAGAGCAACCAAAGCTAGCCAAGCCACCATCAGCTGTATAACCGTGTTAGCATATGCATATACGTACGTACATATGGACAACCGAAAGTACTTTACAATTTATGTACTTGCAAAAAAAATGATAACAATTATGCTACTTACATGTGGAGCATTTCGACGTAGCGTTGAGGCCTCCTCGCTGTGACGTAGTGCTGTAAGCTAAAAGGTTATAACTTTTATTTGCTGTTGTTGTTGTTTTAACACTACGTTGCCCTGCCTAGGTAGTCAGTATCAACCTTACCCAATATTGTCATCGAACTCTTCTAACGGAAGTCCTAGAAACCTAGCGGCTTCAACAGAGGAGGACCAGAGGGATATGGGTGTTAGAAGAGTAGGCTGGGATGAGCAGACAAAAAGATGGTTAGTAGTATGGGGGGACAAGCCGCATGCCGGACAAACATTAGGCAAGTCGGGGTTCAGTCTGGATAGGTAAGAGTTTAACCTATTACAATATCCAGACCGGAGTTGGGCCAGCATCACCCTAGTCTCCCTAGGCAGCTCGCGCTCCTCTTCGGCAACGGGTGGTGTTGTTGCCTGAAGAACGGCGTTCACCGGGAGAGAGCCAACATAGGAATTTACCGAACTCGTGCGGATGAGGGTGAGGGCCTGCCGGTGCACCTTAGGATCAAACGGCGTGGAAATCAGGTGCCGGATCTCATCGTAGTGTTTGCGTAGATGGCTCCTTATGCTCCTGGGGGGCGGATCCTCGTTTATCAGGCGTCCGTTCGGATGCTGCGGTTTGCAACAGTTGAACAGGAATTGTCTGGTCAACATCTCGCTGTGCTCTTTAACGGCGAGCATTTTCGCTTCATTATGTGATGCTTAGGAGACATAAGAAGACACCCAGTGGCGGTACGAAGGGCGGTGTTTTGGCAGACCTGTAGCCTCGTCCAGTGTGTGTCAGCTAGCCCCGGCGACCATATAGGCGTCGCGTAGCTCAGTACCGGCTGGCCAATTGCTTTATATTTAGCTAGTAACGTTTCTTTGTCTTTACCCCAAGTTCTGCCAGCTAGGGACTTGAGGATTTTGTTACGGCTTTGGACTTTATTGGCAATTGCGGTTACATGAGCGCCGTATTTGAACATGTTATCAAACGTTGACACTATCAACGTAGACGTCTAATCCATGTTCACTTGCGTTGTCCACGTCGTGAATAGGGTGGCCGAGGACTTATTCGGTGACAATGCCAGGTTTCTCCCGGCGAAGAATTCGGACACGGCTGGGAGGTATGAGTTAATTCGAGAGCAGAGTTCTTCAACGGAGGGGCCCGTTGCCAGAATCGTACAATCGTCGGCGTAAGAGACGATCGAGACACCCTCTGGTGGGGGGGGAAGTTTCGATACATAATAGTTAAACAGGAACGGGGATAGGACACCACCCTGTGGCACCCCTTGTTTAACTATTCTGGGTTTTGATCTTGCGCCTCTGAACTCAACCGACGATTGACGACCATTCAAATAGTTAGCAGTCTAACGTTTAAGACAGGGAGGAAGGGACGAATCTTCAAGGTCTTTCATTAGTTGCGCATGGTTGACCGTGTCAAAAGCTTTGGCCAGGTCAACCGCAACTAGCACTGTCCTGTGGTTTGGACGCTTTTGGTTTAGTCCGTCCCCTATCTGAGTGGTTATGGCGTTCAGCGCGGTGGTGGTGCTGTGATTTTTGCGAAATCCATGCTGATGTTCGGCGAGCCGTACGTTTGCGGTGAAGTACGGCAACAAGATGGATTCCAACACCTTCACTACTGGCGAGAGGAGAGATATCGGGCGATATGACTCCCCTGCGGCAGCTGGCTTGCCATGCTTTAGTAGTGGGACCACCTTTGCTCTTCTCCATCTTTCAGGAATAACAAAGGTGGAAAGGGAAAGGTTGAAAATTTGTGTAAGGTATCTATGCCTTCGTCGCCGAGGTGTTTCAGCATCAGCATGGAAATGCCATCGGGGCCGATATATTTGGTGTTCTTAGATCTCCGAAAGCCTCATGAACTTCTGTTTTGGAGATGGCAATGGGCGCATCGCTGTTTTTGTGTTTGTGCGCTTCCCTGGTGGCTCGGCGAATATCTTTGTTCAACGGAGGATGCATTACAAATTGTCGGCAGAAGGCGCTCGCGCATCTTTTTGGCTTCGACTTATCACCGAAGGCGATGGATATTTTGTCGTTAGGTTTAGTCGGGTTGGACAAAGATTTCACCGTCGACCATAATTTGCCGACTCCAGCCGAGAGGTTGCAAGACCTTAGGTGCTCTTCCCACTTAGCGCGTTTGTGTTGATCTACTAAGCGTCTGATTTCCGCATTAAACTTTTATTTGCTAATATGCCCTGCTTGTGATCAACTATTAATGACTCACTATTTAGTTCCCTGTTTTTTTTTCTTTGTATGGTCTTTACAGATTTTGCCCTCTTATGACAAAAGATCGCATCGGAAAGATTAAAAAAAATATTTTTCTTGCAGAAACTTCTAGTTAGTTCGGAACTATGTTTATGACTGCCACTGTAACTGATTGTGTGAAAGGGTAATTTGAGAAAGAAGCAAAAAAAATCGATGTCTCAAACTTTAATAATAAGTATGTGTTTAGGCCCGATGCCTAAAATCTGATAAAATGCGCCACCCTAATGCTACTTTTTAGTTTATACAAAACCCCAACACCAAGCCGCCCACATGTATGTACATGCACGCATATTCATGTTTGTCAGCAAACATATACATGCATGTGGGTGCGCATGTGTCGGTTCACCTCCCTTAAAACCGGAGGCTGAAATTCGGGGTTCAACGGTTGTCCGCGACTGGACAACCGTCTACTTTTCCAGCGAACGTTGAAGACACCACATCACGGCCACCCCAGGACTTTCACCGTCAGCCAATATCGAAGGTAAAACAATTTGTAAAATTATAACTTTCCATTCAAATATACGGCCAATATTTATAACGAGAATTCTCGTTCTTTTATTTTCCTTTAAAAATCCGAATTCGACCGCGGTGCTTTCGAGCCACGGCCGCTCCAGCTAAGCACCACAGCCGAATTTGTTCATGGTCCATCTCACCGAGAAACGGATACAGCCTATACAGTCCACAACAACAACAACAAAAAACATCGAAGATTTCAACATCTAAGCGCAAATATTTGATTTTACTAACATTCATCGTTGGATAAATTCACTCAGCCACACACAGCCAAATAATCACTGCCGCAAGGAAGCTACCACAACAATAACACATACATACAACATACTCTGCCGATCACCACATCAAAGCACGTAAGTTGTATATTTATTGCCACTTGTTTTTTGGTGTTGCTATTTTTTTTGTTAAACGAATTCGAATATTTATATTAAAAAAGTGTCGCCCGCGAGTGTGCTCAAAACATAAGTGCGAAAAGTGAATTTGTTTATTGAGTGCATTATTTAAAAGTTTTTCAATAATTAACATTGTAATTGCTGAGGTAACATAACCTCACTTTCACAGTAAATTCACGTAGCCTTTCGGTTGTTCGTTTCGTCTCAGTTTTCCACTTTTTTAGCAATTCAACCGAAGGCTAGTTAGTTTTATTAAATAAAGTCACTTAGTTTTTTTTTAGTTAAATTTTCATTTATTCGCACAAACTTAAACATTCACTTATTCGCTCGTTTTGATACACCGCGCACTTCACTTGTGTTTGTTTTGTTTATTTTCGTTATTGCGGCAGCACACATATACACGTATACATATATATATATAAACATATCCCCGATAGCGTGTGGGTGGCGAGTTAATCACATAGTATAAATTTGAATTTATTGTCGAGTTTAAACAAATTATTCAGACGATATGGCCAAGTCTGTAATAAATAAATAAAATTTAATAAGATTTTAAAGACTCTGCGTTAATTTATTGAAAAAATTATTGGATTGGTTTGTCGGATTTTCCTGGGGTACATACGGCCTTTACCCTTTTTTAAGAATTATATTGTACGATTGAGCATTTCTCGTACCTCAAGCTATTTTTCGAGTTTTGTTTTGATTCTAATTCCTCAAAATCCAAAATATGGAAAGCTTTATTAGACTGGCTGATTCGATTGCTGAATTCGAATCAGACTACAATGATTTAGAGGATTCGGCCCACAGCAAGTATACTCTTGCTCTTCAACAAGAGGACTTGAAATCAATGTGGAGAAAAGCCAGAGCGGCCCAGGAGGAGTTGCTAAACTCAAACAAATTAGAATCGTCTGACATAGTGACTGTAAAACAGAAATATAAAAGGGCATACGCAGTTTATTTACGCTGCATGTCAAATATGGCTACACGCCAAGCGACATTCACTAAACCAGAAACTAAAACGGAAGAAAAGCCCGAATTTGAGCACAGTATTCGCCTGCCTCCTTGCGATACTGAAGTTTTCAAGGGCGATTACTTGTCATGGCCAACATTTCGTGACATGTTCACTGCCATTTATATCTTGAATAAGCGCCTAACACCTGTTGAGAAACTTTTCCATCTCAACAATAAAACACAAGGTGAGGCAAAAGATATTGTCAAAAAATGTCCGCTTACAAATGAGGGATTCGATATCGCGTGGAGAAACTTATGCGAGAGATACGAAAATAAACGTATACTTGTGAACTCGCAACTCCAAATTTTGTTCAACGTACCGCAATTAAAACATTGCAACGCGAAATAAATAATTGCCTTTCGTCCTTGCGAAGTCATAAAATTGACACTTCCAACTGGGACGCAATTATAACATACCTGTGTTCGACTAAATTGCCGGAAAGTACGCTTGGTCTATGGGAACAAAGCATAGACCATAAAGTGGAAATATCCAAGTGGGAGGATATGGACAAATTGTTGTCCAACCGCTTCCAGACACTTGAAACAGTGTCTGGGTTCATAGGGGCTTCTTCGAAAGCGCACAAACCGCAGAGTATGCGACCTGCCAACGAAACTCCTGCAAAAAGACTTGGTGCATACCAAGCAAAGGTCACAAAGTTATTGTGCACAAAATGCAAAGCAAACTCCCACAGATTGCGAAATTGTCCCCGGTTTCTAAAATTAACGCCGGTGGAGCGAATAAATTTCGTAAAATCCACCAAGGGCTGCCTAAACTGCCTATCCCCAGGACACACAGTGTCGAAGTGCAGCAGTTCGTACGACTGCAACAAATGCCACTCTCGACATCATACGCTCCTGCATGCGGAGTCTCTACAGACGCAGGCAACCAGCAGCCCGAATCAGTATAATGCTGATAACGCAGCCTCTACTTCTCAACAGGCACAACAGAGACGGGAAGTTTCAAACTCAAGCTCGGATTCTTACCGAAATGTAAAATCCTGCCATGTACATTCAAGTGCAGGTGTGCTGCTAGGGACAGCTCGAGTCACCATTCATCATAATGGTACAGACTTCCCAGCAAGAGCACTGATAGATTCTGGCTCAGAATGCTCGTTCATGACAGAACGACTAAAACGCCGAATCAATTTACCAGCAAAAAGGATGCATGCCCAAGTTTCGGGTATCACTAATGCTGTGTCGGCTCAAGTCAAGGCGGCCTCCCACATTGAACTCCGTTCACCAGTGGACCCTTGCTTTAGCCTAAAAACTCCTGTGCTAATTCTAGCCAAACTAACTGGGAATCTGCCATCCTGCCATATCGACGCAACGACTATGCAGGCATTCCCAGACTTAGTCTTGGCAGATAAGAGATTCTATGTTAATGAAGAAGTAGATCTCATAATTGGCGGAGATATATATCCGCAATTAATACGGAGCGGACTAAAAAAGAATGTACTAAGTACACTTCTCGCTCAAGAAACGGTGTTCGGTTGGATACTAACCGGGCGTGTAGACGCACCCAATCCAACCAGAAATATAGTGTCGTTCTACAATTCTTTGTGGTGGCAGGGACCTTCTTGGTTACAAGAAGACAACTTACAATGGCCAGTACAAGAACCCGAATACCATAATACCATACTTCCGTGGAGGAAAAGAGGGCGCAGGCCTACGCAATATCAAAGCAACAACTTCTGCAGGCGAGGGAAAGTGGAATACTTATCCGAATTTCAAAAACGAGTGAAGTGGAAGCATCCGAAACAAAACATTAAGGTGGGAGATCTTGTTGTCATCAAAGAAGACAACTTGACTGCGAATGAATGGAGGCTCGGTAGAGTTACCCACGTACACCCCGGCGAAGATAACCGAGTGCGTGTAGTGGACCGCGTAACCGAAAAAGGGCAGATCAGAAGACCATCCACTCCACCTCCAACCAAAAACCCACCATCTCCCATTTCCCAACCTTCCGCCCTTCACTCGCTACCCTTAACGAGGATACAAGAAAGCCTAACGCAGAAGGTCGAACCATTCTGCAACAGAAAACCTAATTGCACTCGCCAGAGAGAACCTAACGCAGAAAGGCGAACCTTTCTGCCACTGAACATTAATCCATCTGCCACGACAAGTTGGCAGCAGATGGACCCACCCTCATATATGTACATACCCCAAAGATACTAATAAATAAACATGTTTATAAATTACCAGTGTCACTCGCCCTGGAGGACACCTACATCATTACATCCATCATACCGCACTTAATCATACCTGAAAATAATAAACATGAGTATTGATCTGCAAGGTGTAATAATATACATGCACATTTATTCTAACTGATGTATGCACACGCCCTAACAATTCCAAACTTTAATGGCAAATATCTATTGACGGAAGCAAACTATTGAACTTCCGCCCTCTGAGTGAGGTCATCTGGGCCCAAATATGTCATTTGACACCTTTCCCGACATTGTCGGAAGTGTTTTAGTCAGTGGCAATGGATGTATAACCTTACTATCCAGGACCTAATATGGTACACTATTATTGATATGAAAGTGCATGCGGACAGACTGGCGGACGGCTGGGCAAAACATTAATCCCGAACTGGGTCTAAACTACCGATTAATTCCTCTATTACTAAACAAAAGTGAACAACTTTGGCAAAATATTTGTTTTATTCTCTAAAGTATACATATGTATATAAACCAAATATGACAAGATAAACCATGATCCAACTATAACAGGTCGTAGCAGCTCGACAAACATACAAACACACAACAATTTTCAATGTATTTTGTTTTTGTAATTTGTGGCTTTAAAGTCAAAATCGTACAGAAAAATATTTTGACTGTCAAAATTCGAGGAAAAAAAAAATAAAAATCAGCTGGCCTATCGACACGACCTGTATTATTGGATCATGAGATAAACTTGAAAAAACTAGTTGTCACATCAATCGCCTTTTTTCATTTACTTTGTACTTCAAAAGTAGCGCAAACTTTCAAAACCAAACATGCATCTACACTGTGCTCAACGTCATAACTATGACAGTGGTATAGATATATATAATAAAAATAAAAATTTGGGGCGATACAGTTGACTAGGGATGAACTTGAGTCAAAAAAATCGATTTATGAACAGTAATTTTTTTAAATACATAATAGACTTTTTCATCAATAGAGCCTTTGCAAAGTTTACTTCCAAATTGCGTTCAACATTTGATTAAATTAAAACTGACATTAACTAATCACTATGAAAATAAATAAACCGGAAATAGTTTGTCTGGAAAATTACAAAATAAAGTAATTTTTTCAACAAGCTTTGAGTTTAAATATTGAATCTTGACAATAGGTGCCACAACTGGCAAATGTTACTTGAAATTTGCCTAGAATCGGGACTGATTATAATTGGTTTATATGAAGCTACATATGTGGTTTTAGCTCTAGTATGAACATAGCTTTAATAATTTCTTATCCATCGCACAAATGGCAATATTTAGAAAAGTATTTTTGAACTTTTTATTCTTATAATCGGTTTATAAAAAAAATCGATAGTTACCTATAATAAAAACGATTTTTACCCCAAAATTCGATAATCAAAGAAATAACCGATTAAGGTAGAAACCAGTTTTGGTTGATTTATACTACTCCTGTACTAGTTCACAACTACTTCACTTTACCGCCTACATATTCGCAAATATTTTCAAACACCTCTATTTTGTATTTGAGCAAACTTGTCAGAAAATTGGTAGCTACATATTTACTGAACGAATATTTTATGTTCACACGAAGATATCTACAGCAACGTCAAACTCTAAAAAGCTGTGCCATTCAACGCCAAAAAGGAACACAAGTCTATATTAAGACAATGATGTTGGCTGTAGTGGTTCGGAACCAAGAAAACAACGAGTTAATTTCATGCGTATAGCACCATGGAACTTACTTTTAGTCACATCTGCAAATGGAGGTGAACTCGGGCTTCGTGGTCCAAAAGATAGCAATGATCGGCCTCAATGGGTGCATTATATGCTATTAGATGAAGCACATCCACTCCACATACATATGTTTGATATTCTTCGCAGAGGCAACCAACAATACGCGTAACAAATGCGGATAGTATGAGGTTGGGGGTGTCTTTGGTGCCAGCGCCCCGTTTAAACACGTTCATATTGAAAGGATTACCATTGCCGGCAGCTTTGGCCAAACGTTCAAGCAGCGTGATCCATAGCATCGGTCAGCATTTTGCAGAAGCGCACTGGAGTATAAATTGTGACGTGTCGCCGCACGTAAAGCCAACAGTCCAACCCGCATGAAAACCTGCAAAGAAAAGAAAAACCAAATAGTAAGTTTTGTACCACATACATATATACGTTTGTATATGTCCATACAAATGTGTCTCAAAAGCATGTGCCGGCCGCCACAGCATTTGAAACACCCTTTTCTAAAGTAAATTGCGCTGCTACCGAAACGATACAGTATTTCGGGCAGCGCGAACAAAACTTACCCCAATCCTGCCAATATGCCCATGCGCCGTCCAGGCGATCCACCAAATCTGCCTCCATGTGCCCATGCCGATCTGAAAAGAAAGAAAAAATAAGGTTAGACACAGAATTTTCATGTAAAAATACAAATTTACTTACCTCTGCTACTGCGACCACGCGTGCCAAAAATCCATGAAGAATGAATTGTTCTACATAATGTCAATATGTATAACAATGAATTTTTCTAACCACTCACTAGCAAAGCGTGAGTAAACACATATATGTATGTGTGGTTCAATTGAACCGTCGCTTAATGCGAGCGCCATACATATATGTAAATATGTTTGCTGATGATCACGCCAGCGCGCTAGTGATGCTACGGTTTTGGCGACGGGTACCAAAAAACCCGGCATGCCGAAAAATCGGGACCGCTTACTGCGGGCGAAGGGGGGACGAAATCTACGTTGGTCCCACTCCTAGGCGACCGTGCCGAGGCCAAAAAAAATTAAAAAGGTCCAAGAAATAAAAAGTTTTTTTTCACTTCGAAAAAATTTTTTTTCGGGTTGCTGAATTTTTTTATGATTTTGGGTTTGGTTTTTCGGTGGGGCAGGACTGTTTTGCCCACAAAACAACCATAACGAATCCGAAAACCGCCCTCCACTCACACTCTCTACCCGGATCGGTACCGAATGTCAATACCGACCAAAGCGGAAATGTCGCTGTGTGCGCAGCCCTAGTGAGCACCAGTGAACTGGAGCAAAATACATATATGTACATATGTATGAAAATTAGCGAAACGCAACACCGGGTGATCCCGTAGGTGCAATAAAGTTTTTTTGGATGCGTTCCAGTGGTACGGTGCCGTACGACAATTTTTGGCAAAATTATGTCTGCCAAGCATTTAGTTGCATTAGTCTGCAAATTGCAAAAATATATACATTTATATAAAAAATAATTTCGCCACCCACGCTTACCAGCGTCGTTCATATAACGGCGCAAGCATCGAACCTGGTTCGGAACCACGGCCATTCCGACCAGTACACGGGGTATCGGACTCACTGCCGTTCCGACCCTCTCGAACGAGTTTCATATAAACTCGACAATTTAGACTGGCCATTCAGCCGTGCCAGCTAAATCTTTTTCTATCAAAAATTTAGACTGGCCACTCAGCCGTGCCAGCTAAATACAAGCCACGGGACTCACACCTGCGTAGACTGGCCACACTGCCGCGCCAGCTACGCAACCTTAACAATTAGTATGTAAGATTAGATTAAGCCGAAAATAAAAATAATTTTTTTTTTCTCGTTTATGTAACATGTACGTAAATCAATCTACTGGCAAGAAATATGCAACCTTTTACTTTTTTAAAATTTTCTTCCACCTACTAGCTCTAGGTACGAAGCAGAGGTACTGCCAGACGAAAACCTCAAAACCTCGGGAGGTCGCTCAAGGGCAGAAAGTGGTGACTGCGCCATCCGGCACTCACCACCCTAGATATAAGCCCGTAGGTTTAAGAGGACGTGGTCGAAAATCCTGGGGGCGGATTAGGATGTTGCGTATCGCAAGGGGGCCGGCATGTTTAGGCCCGATGCCTAAAATCTGATAAAATGCGCCACCCTAATGCTACTTTTTAGTTTATACAAAACCCCAACACCAAGCCGCCCACATGTTTGTACATGCACGCATATTCATGTTTGTCAGCAAACATATACATGCATGTGGGTGCGCATGTGTCGGTTCACCTCCCCTTAAAACCGGAGGCTGAAATTCGGGGTTCAACGGTTGTCCGCGACTGGACTTTCACCGTCAGCCAATATCGAAGGTAAAACAATTTTTAAAATTGTAACTTTCCATTCAAATATACGGCCAATATTTATAACGAGAATTCTCGTTCTTTTATTTTCCTTTAAAAATCCGAATTCGACCACGGTGCTTTCGAGCCACGGCCGCTCCAGCTAAGCACCACAGCCGAATTTGTTCAGTATGTATGTAGGTATATAGATATGTAACCTAGCAAAATCTTGCCGACCCAGAGAAAACACCACAAAAACCAATAAAAACAATAAAGATATTGCGTGAGGGAGATTAGTGAGTACAGTTGTACCAAAAGACATCAAAACTAAGTTAAAGTTGAAAATAAAGTTATTTATGACTTTAACATGGTTAATTATGTATTATGCTAAATTCTATAAAAAAAATGTCTTTAAATATGGGCAAATCCTGCGTTACGAACGCCACATTCGTACGCGTTTTCGGATTGAAATATAACAATTTTTTGGTCTTTCAAAAGACATACCTTCAAGTTATACACAGTGTTTAGTGGGATTTGAGTGTACTTTCGAATGCCATCAAAATATTTTGTGTAACAGGTTTAAGCTGCGAAAAATTTGATCTCAAAATATTGTTACGCACGCTACGAAAACTGGAAGTAGCTTTGAAGGTTGAGGTATATTTTCTTAATTTTTAGCAAATTTTGTATAATAAAGCACACCAAATGAAATACCTAAAAGAAAGATGAATATAAGAGTATTCTGAAATAAATTACTTGCAGCCAAAAAATTGTGTAGTTTTTTAACGATGGCCGTGAACCCAACGTTACGCACGCTACGTTACGCACGCTAAATTTTTTCCAGTAGTATATAAATAAAAACAATTGTATTTATTTTAACAAAACAATTTATACTCTTTTTTAATAAGATTATTTAATTCATAATTTATGTTTATAAATTAATTTATTGATGTATATATGTTTATAAATTAGTTTTATGTTTTGCTGAATCTGCCGTTAGTGCTATTTCGAGCTCATTTTCATTAAGTACTTACGAAAAAATAATGGTTGCTTTTTATTCCCGGAATGCTCTTAACGTTAGCCCATCTCTCCGAAAGAAATGCAGTTGTATTTTTTATATATGTACTGCTTACATATAAAATAGAAATACCATTTATATTAATTTTTGCCAATTTAAAAAAATAATCGCCAATCGATTATAGAGGCTAAGAATAGTAGGCGAAGAACAGATTTAAGCGAAGTGATAAGTAAACAGAATAAAAATTCCAAAGGTTTCTATTGTAATTTTTGTTTTTTTTCTTAAAAGCAGGATATTTATTTAAATTAAAATTATAAATGATTTCTGAAAAAAAAAGTTTTTCTACTCACAATATAAAAAAAGCCGATTTTCCGTTACGTACGCTACAACGCTTTTACCTGGCATTTCATACCAAATTTTAATGTTTCCAGAAAAGTAAACGAAATTTTTTTTACAAGTTTTAAGGAGAATTGAGTGAATAACAATATAGCTTTCGATTGGACCATCTATGTTAATACTAAAGCAATGATATGAACACGTAAAAAATTTCACTTTTTTTGTATAACATTAAAAGACCTGAGGTAGGGTAGGATTTGGTTATAATTTTTTTATTAATCATCATCGAAATAATTTTTGTTTTATAAATTTATAAAACTAGATATCTATTCTAATGCTCCATTAAAAAAAAAATTAGGTTGGATTAAGTTCAAATATTTTTGGTTGGTAGACAGTTTCTGGGATATGCCCATATGTAGCACAGATGGTGTTTAACTAAGTTTAGCGTAAGTTTATAATTCAAGAAAATATCTATAGGTATATGTTTATAATAATATGTATAAATTTCTCTATATGTGTTTTATTTAATTATTTGATTTTAGTTTTTGAGTTTTAGGTTTATGCACCTACGTTTAAACCGACTTTGGCAAAATCATTTTTCTATTATCTTGTTTGGTTAAAAAAAAAACGTGAAACTAGGTTTTTCTACCGTGTATATGAAAAAACCCTACTCAAACACTTCAAAAGATATATGTGAAAACTTAATTTAATATCTGCGAAACTAAACAGCTGGGGTACGGCTCCTGGTTTCCAAGCGGGTATAAGTGGCCTCGTGGCATGCATCTTGGATGAGTCCCTGGACCTTGATATGTCGGCTTTAGCGTTGGATCAGTGGAGATAATCTAGTATAGCGAGACCGACTGCATATCACGCGTAGGTATACTTTTTAACCCTTACTTTCGGTTTTAAGCTAAGATGGAATTAATTGGAAAGCAGACTTGTGCGTGCATATGAGCAAGAAAGTACATATGTACATATGTATATGGCAAGCGGGTCAAACTTTGCCTAATCTCCACTGATCTTGCCTCCTTGGTATCTCGTTCAGAAAAAGAAAGAATGTTTCCTTCCGGAAGTCTAGCTAGGCTCTCTTCTGACCGCCCGCAATCAGCCGCTCGCAATCACCTGTTTTGAAGGTGCACAAAGGGAAGTGTTCTGATCGTGATGTGGTGAGTTAATTTTGGGACAAATTAGTACGAGTAATAAAATCTTCTCTATATACCCTACAGCAAATATTGGCTATTAGTAAAAAAAATGTTTGTTTTAGCTCAAGCATGTACGCCAGTACACCTCTTATTAATAAATAAAATAATAAATAAAACCGAGCACCCAAAACTAACTTCGGTAACGCGCCAATTGAAGTATATTCGGGAATGACGTTATAAATGTAATTTTTTTAACCGATTTTGCTGAATACAACCTTTTGTATTGCTCTCCTGCATTGTACAGAACAAATTTTCTAAAATTTTTGCACGCCATAACTGCAAAAACACCTAGAAATAGTAGGGTAATGTAAATTGACATACATACATTATGTTGGTGTAAAACTGATAATATGAAGTATGTAAAAGTAAAAGTTAAAGAAACAGTTGAAAGAAGTAAATTAAAAAATTTTAAAAATTATAATTTTGTCACTTAGAAAGTTATTCCCGAGGATGCTT
Source organism: Sphenella marginata (assembly GCA_951509765.1). NCBI lineage: Eukaryota > Metazoa > Arthropoda > Insecta > Diptera > Tephritidae > Sphenella > Sphenella marginata. The sequence continues at coordinate 65,675,864 of OX608078.1, read as the reverse complement.
CAATTGCCTACCTCATGGGTGGTGTGGAACTGGCAAGACCTTTACTTTAGTACCAACTCACCAATATTCTTCTTCTAGCAAATGTTTCGTTTGTTGGTTAGAGCCTTTGTGGATCAAATTAACGCACGTGAGCGTGTGTGAGTGGAGCCTTCTATAACGTACGAAAAGGCGTTCACGGACATTTATCAATTGAGCTCTTATTTTCAATAAAATTTAAAACAATTTAATAGCGAGATGATAAAACAAGCATATTTACGACCTTTAGGGCCGTTTTCACGTTTTTTTTATATTCACCAAATTTTTGGAAAAAGCGACTGATATAAACCAGTTATACGAAGAAAAGTTGTTTAAGTTCACGAAGAAGTCTATGACATGCTATATCTCCTGTGAGAAAACAAAAGCTCTCCTGCGACTTATTCAAAACGGAGTAAGTCTTAATTATTTTTCCACCTACTTACTTGGTTTTGCATTTGTCACGGGAGATATGCATGTTAAAGAAAAGATTGTGGCCAGGAAAATAAGTATTTTATTTCAAAGTTTTATTTTTAGAGGAGCTGAAGAAAATTTAAATTGGTCGAATTTCGACCACGCGCGATACTAGTATTTATTATTAGGCTTATGATTTATATCCAACGTTCTTTTTGTCTTGATACAATGTAGCACAGAAAATATAACATTTAATGTTATTTTGCTATACTTATAATAGATATTCCAGGTAAATATCCTTACACTTCAATTTATGTTTATATAATTACATATGTATATATGTATATGAAACGCTTTTGCAGAATTCGGTCGTCACTCTCAAAATACTGAGCGATTTGTACATGAATCTACAAGTGCTGTCACAGATGAGAGCCGCGTGAGTCATATTTTGGTAAAATTTGTTAGCCGCGAACAATATAAAAAAACGCCTTGATTAGCGTCAGGACCTGTCTTAAAATAATCACTTTTGTATAACAAAACAAGTGAGGAAATGGCTGTCATCGGCTGTGGCGAAGGCTTTATACCTTTCATGAATACGCATAACTTTTTTACGTGTCCGATGCTTACTTAAAATTGGTACAAACTTCAAAACTGTTAATTTAAAGATACATAGCCCAAACCAAACTTATCGGCTGAGTTTCCCTTTATACGGTACATATATAATATGTAGCAAACCTGCAAAGCTTTACGTTCCTAGCTCTTTAACTGCAAAATTTATAGCCCATAAACCATTTATCGAAACTATCGATTATATGGGAGCTATATGTCATGTTGCCGATCTGGGTGATTTTCACTACATACGTTACATTTATAGTATGTACTAAGCTTGCACAATTTTACGTTCCTTGCTTTTGAATTGCAAGAGTTATAAGCCAAAACCCATTTATCGGAACAATCGATTGTATGGGAGCTATGCGTTGTAATGGTGCGATCTTGCTGATTCCGACAAATGATTAGTCCTATGAAAAAGGACGCCTGTGTGCAAAATTTTATCGAGATATCTCTAAAACTGAGGGACTAGTTTGAGTTCAAACAGACGGACGGACGGACAGACGGGCATGACTAAATCAACTCGCCTCATCGCCCTGATAATTTCGGTATACATAATAGTGGGTCTAACTCATCTTCTTCTCTTAGTTACAAACATCGGCCCAAAGTTATAATACCATTTCATGTTCATGAAAGGTATAATTACATAAAACGTTATATTTTCTGTGCTACACTACTTTGTTTGATATTTTTTAACAAACGCGATGGGTTTTATGTAATCATAAGCCTAATATTAAATATTTAAAGCACCTAACCTATTTCATTATAAACTTAGCCAAAGGGTTCAAAAACAACAATTTTAACGGTTCCATAAAGTATACACTTGCACTGTGGTGTAGAATGTATTGATTCCATTCTGAGAGCACCTGGAGGATTCAAAATGTTTTATGAACTTTTGATGCACCCTAAGGAACTTTTTCTCCCAGCTATATTTTAAACATATTCTCAAATCTAGTGATCTCAGCTATGTCGTCCCTTAGAATTTGCAGAGTAGAAGAAAACGTTTGAGTGTTTGGTGAGTAGACACAAAAATACGAAATTATTTGTTACAGACACAGATAAAAAGTCCTTCGAAAAGTGCACAAGAGTTTTACTGGGGATCGCATAGTCCCTATTGGACTGGCTTAGAGTTATTTTTTTGAAGCCGCCCACACAAAAAGATGTTTTGCGTATAAATAAAATAAAATGCAGTAACCAATTTCTATTTTTTCATATATTACAAGTTGAGCAGAGCTGCGTTACGTATATACATGTTACGTTACGTTATCGTACACAAATGCACAACACTGTCTATATTCAACTCTGTATTAGTACCATAACAATGCAGCCATATGTTCATTTTGTATTTTGACGTTTAAAGCAACACTCACTAGCACTTGTAAAATATTTTCGCTTAGCATAAAATCAATCAGCCACTGGCCACTGACGGGTGCGGTTGAGGGAAACGTCCTGCTGGAGCATAAAAACCATGGGGCATTCCAGAATACTAAACCAATACAGTTTTCTCCCCACAAGAACAGAGCGCTGTGCAACAACAACAGCTGACGACCGTTACACATTCCAACGACAGCCGGTTCTACGTACCGGAATGACTCGGGGTTTCCCCGACCAAGGGCTGTTATTTCGCTACCCCCTGCCTAAACCGTCAGTTATCCTCCCCCCAATAATGCCATCCTCCGAGCAATTCCTTGCAGCTGGACTGCTCAAGACTCTCTTGCTCCGAGCTGGTATTGAATCCAACCCAGGACCAAGAGAATGGATCTGCTGCTACGCAACCTTCAACGTCATCTGATTCGCCTCTACCTTCTGGTAACGCGATTCCTTCGACTTCAAGAATGCGTCGTAGTGCGCGACCCAGCCTAATACCACCTAGGCATGCGCATCACTTCGACTCTTCAGACCTGCAACGGGTACAATGTACACCGTTGTGATCGTACGAGAGGGCTTGGGGGTGGTCTTGCATTTATCACACATCAAACTGTCCAGTATCGTCTATTTGAGCCTGACATCAAATAGACGATTCGGCGTTCTGCACGTCTAATGGGGATGCCCCCACTAGAGTGGCGGTAAACTGCTCTAGCTCGCCGGACATCACCATAGTCAGCGCAGGTCTTATAAACTGCGTTGACTGGCTACCGATGCTGACGCTTGCTTCGGACCACCTACCCATTGTGCTCTCTATCGATCGCCCCACCGACTTTGTCACTTCTGACAATCGCACCTTTGTTAACTTTAACAAAGCCGACTGGGAGAGTTTCTTAACATCTACATAGAGCGCCTTCGCTGCTCTCCCCACTGCGTCTGACGTACGAGAAGGGGAAAAGGCGTTTCGTATGGCCCTAGTTTCAGCCTCCCATCAACACATTCCGTCAGGTAGAATAAAGGAGGTACGTCCATTCTTCCCCGCAGAGGCAGCGGCCCTGGCAAATGAACGTCAAATAAAGGATCTTAATGCTGAAATCAGACGCTCAGTAGATAAACACACACGCGCTAAGTGGGAAGAGCACCTAAGGTCTTGTAACCTCTCGGCTGGGGTTGGAAAATTATGGTCGACGGTGAAATCTTTGTCCAACCCGACTAAATCCAACGACAAAATATCCATCGCCTTCGATAAGGTTCAGTCGACCCCTAAACGATGCGCGAGCGCTTTCTGCCGACAGTTTGTAATGCATCCTCTGTTGGACAAAGAGATTCGCTGAGCCACCAGGCCATCTCCCCAACCGAAGTACATGAGGCAATTCGGAGATCTAAGAACACCAAGTATATAGGCCCCGATGGCATCTCCATGCTGATGCTAAAACACCTCGGCGACGAAGGCATAAGATATCTAACACACATTTTCAACCTTTCCCTGTCAACCTTTGTCATTCCTGAAAGATGGAGACAGGCAGATTGAAAGACCTGGAAGATTCGTCCCTTCCCCCCTGTCTTAAACGTTGGACTGCCAACTTTTTGAGTGGCCGTCAATCGTCGGTTGAATTCAGAGGCGCCCGATCAAAACCCAGAATAGTTAAACAAGGGGTGCCACAGGGTGGTGTCCTATCCCCGTTTCTGTTTAACTATTATATATCGAAACTCCCCCCCACCAGAGGGTGTCTTGATCGTCTGATACGCCGATGAGTGTACGATTCTGGCAACAGGCCCCTCCGTTGAAGAACTCTTACCTCCCAGCCGTGTCGGAATTTTTCGCTGGTAAAAACCTGGCATTGTCACCGAATAAGTCCTCGGCTACCTTATTTACGACGTGGAAAACGCAAGTGAACATGGAATTAGACGTCTACGTTGATAGTGTCAAGCTACCAACTGCCTCACACCACAAAATCTTAGGGGTGATGTTTGATAACATGTTCAAATACGGCGCTCATGTTACCGCAATTGTCAATAAAGTCCAAAGCCGTAACCAAAAGTACATAAATCCCAGCACATAGCTTTATATTTATAGTTTCAACATGTATAACTTTTAAATTCATTTTTATATCTCAACATGCTCTTTCTTTTTATGTAAAGATGGCCCATTTAAGTTTTTCTTCATCTCTATAGTTTCCTTTAACTTCAGTTTTTACAAAATGCCACCTATTGGCAGGTTAATTGGGGCTGGCGATAACAGTCGGATTATGCTTAATGTTTTGTGCCAGCAGGCAAGAGGTTTCAAAATTGTGCACTTTAATGCTAGGAGCTTAAATGTTGAAAAGATGGACTTCGTTAGGTATGTGTTTGAGTCATCAGGGGTTGACGTTATGTGCGTAACAGAAACGTGGTTTGTAGAAAGTTTGGAAGATTCACATTTTAATATACATAAATAATTATACGCTGCTTAGAAATGATAGAATTACCAGAAAAGGCGATTTACTTCAGAAATAATGTTCACTTTAGACCAATCTGCATGTCTGAAAGCTTAGGCAATAACACTGAGTATTTGTTGGCTGAAGTGTACAATAATCCGGCTAGATGTCTTATCTCCTGTGTGTACAGCCCTCATAGAAGTATTAGTCTGGACCCATACTTTGTTACCTTATCGTCTTACCTGGTGAATTATGATAGTCTCATTGTTTGTGGTGATTTCAACGTGAATCTTCTAGTAAGGGATATTCGTACGGTTACTTTGCTGGATGAGGTATCTGGTGCCGGTTTACATGTTGTCAACACGCGTGTGCCTACAAGGTACTGCAAAAACAGTTCTCCGAGTTTACTTGATTATTTTATCGCATCAGACCCCTCGGCTATTCTAAAATTTGACCAAATTTCTTTCATCTCAGACCATGACTTGTTGTTCTGCACCTTTGACCTTCCTTTTGATCGTTGTCATACAACTAGTTTATATACATTTAGAGACTACCGCTCTATTGATCATAATGCTCTAAGCTCTGATCTATCTAGTGTAGACTGGTGCCAATGTTGGAATCTGGTTACTGCTAACGAAAATCTTAGTTTCTTGAATGGCGAAATACTAAAAGCTTTCAATAAGCATGTTCCCGAACGTGTAGTAAACACAAAGTTTAAGTCCCCATCCTGCGAATGGTATAACCGTAATGTAATTGTAGCAATAATGAAGCGAAGCAAGGCATACCGGGAATGGAAGAAGTATAGGACCGAATATTATTGGAGCTTGTTTAAAATTGCCAGAAACACAGCCACCAAAATTGTTCGAGCACAAAAACGTGAATATTTTAGGTCCAAGCTCAATCCATCACATCCTTGTAATACATTGTGGCGTAATTTGAAAAATTTGCGTGTATATGGCAAGGAAAAAGCTGATTGTAAACTAAATGCCAATGAACTAAATAATGCTTTCATTAGAAGTCCACAAAGTCGTGCACCAATCGATCATATCTCGGCTTGTTCAACTGCGCACTACTCGGGCACTTCTTTTGAGTTTTCAACCATGTCTGAGAATGATGTTGCAAGATGTATTTTTAAAATAAGATCCAACGCAGTGGGTGAAGACGGAATTTCATTAAAGTTCGTTAAAATCATTTTACCGTATGTATTAAGTTGCCTTACCCACGTTATCAATCATTGCGTTACAACGTCATGCTTCCCTGATTTGTGGAAGGATGCAATTGTAAAGCCTGTGCCTAAAAAACGCCCTGCAAGCTCACCTAGTGATTTTCGCCCGATAAATATTTTACCTGCGCTGTCAAAGGTTTTTGAGAGACTACTAGCGGAGCAAATTACACTACATATTCAATATAATAATTTACTTTCGCCCTTTCAATCTGGATTTAGAGCCAAGCACAGTTGTTCAACTGCGCTTTTAAAGATATTAGATGATATTCGGGTGCCCTTTGATAGAAATCAGCTTACGTTGCTCTGTCTATTAGATTTCTCGAAAGCCTTTGACTCCGTTAATCACCCCCTACTTTGCAAGAAACTTGAAAAATACTTTGGTTTTATCGAAAATGCGGTGAAGATTATGAACAGCTATCTGACCGGTAGATGCCAGCGAGTAAGCACGGGCTATGAAACATCGCAGTCAAAGCTTTTAACATTGGGAGTTCCACAGGGTTCCATCCTGGGACCCTTGTTATTCAGCTTGTTTCTAAATGATATTTTCAAACAATGCGATTTCGTTAAAATGCATGCCTATGCTTATGATGTGCAAATGTATATCTCTGATAACACTGGCTTACAGCCAAAATGCACCAGAGACGCCATAGTGAAATTCCTATGTAAAATCACCTCCTAATTCCGAAAATCAAGGTTATTTTTACTTGAATGGTACCGTTTTTGAGATATTTACGATTTACCGTTATTTCAAAAAACAAAAAAGATGGCTCCACTTAATCGTGTATATCTCAAGAACAAATTGAGCTATTCGAAAACGGTTTGAAAAATTTGAAAGCTTGTAAAATTTACTATAGTCAGTACATACAACACTTTTTGCTAGGTCCTGCAGATTCAAACATAGTGAACAATCATTACGGATTTTTAAAATTTTTTTTGTAAAAATATAAAAAAATTTGTAGTTTGCGAGGAAGCATCTCGAAAACTTTTTGTTTGTTTCCAGATATTTTTTCCCCCCTCTAAGCTCTGTTTTATTACAAAACCAACAAGCTATCAGTGAACAAAAACGATGAACTAATACAAACGTTATAAGCATTTAAGTAAATATATCCATTTAATACTTAAGTACCCTACAAATAATAGCATATGTACATATGGTTCTGTCTTAACTCTATGATCTTATTTTATAATTGAAAAAGTTATGTGTCTTGTTTTGACGCTTATTTAGATTAGGATCGGATTCTCTTATGAGAAACCAACAGTAGTCGCCCATCATAGCGACATCCCAGAATCCTTGATACCGACTTTCAATCACTTTCATTTGATGGTGAAACCTTTCGCCATGCCCGTCACTTTCGTCGCCAAGATTTTGCGGGAAAAAATTTAAGTGGGAGTGTAAGAAATGAATTTTTAAAGACATATTTACTCCTGAAAGAAAATAAAAAAGTAAATTAGATAAATACATATTAGTATATAATTTTCTTAGGCTGGATTTATCTTTCAATTCAGAACAAATTTTTTGTTTATATTTTTCCCGTTCTTGTTTGTTCGGAACTGGATGATGAATTCAGATTTATGGCTATATATTCTCATGTAAATTTATGTAATATATAATTTATTATAATATGTTTTTTTATTTACCCATTCCCGCATAGTTTTTGATTAAGTCGTTCACTATCATCTCGTAGTTAGGACTTTTGTGTTTTCCGTTTGAAATTCAGTACAACATGATGCCGAGTAATCAGATACTACTGTTGACAATGAAACTGGAGGCGGAACTAAAGTTAAATTTGATTCTGGCAATGTCGCTTCTGTTGAAATTAGTTCTGGTAATGACACTGTAGATACGCTCGCATAGGTTACTTTTCTGGACTTACCAACCCCAAGTACTTTTGTAGTACAAATATAGCAGTCCGTTGAATCGCAAGTTGGTTCCCTCCACTTCATTGGTGTAATAAATTTCACACGTCGCCTTAATAGATAGTTTCAGAAATTAGTCAGCTATGCATTAAAAGGGAATAAATTCCTAATTTTTACAACGTACATTTTTGTTCCGGTTTCCGAAGAAATCAATTCGACTCGGCATGTGGTGCACACAGTGTTCGATGTCCATGGTTTTTAGGCTCAATTCCAAAACACTTATAGTATGTAACTTTCAAAAGTTTTGTAACACACGTCTCATACTTTTAACAATAAATTGGCCGCAGATGAAACAGAACATATCTGGATCATTTGTACACTCAAACTCTCGCGCCCTTTTATTCATTTTTTATTTTTAAGTAAATGACGGGTTATAAACTGCAATTATAAACTGAACAGTATCCCGCGAGCCTTGCAGATATTATGAAGGAACAAGGCCCATGTACTCTTCTTCTACAAAGAAAACACTACCTGCTCAAAAATATGCTCTTGTTTAAAATGTGCCTAGGTTTGAGAAATCGACACTAACAGCTTTTTGTATCTAATAACTTTTCGAAAATCTACCTGCTAACTAACTGATATACGAATACTAACACATATGTACCAGTAGGGTACTTAAGCATTAAATGGATATATTTACTTGAATGCTTATAACTTTTGTATTAGTTCATCGATTTTGTTCACTGATAGCTTGTTTTTTTTTTTGTAATAAAACAGAGCTTAGAGGGGGGAAAAAATATCTGCAAAAAAAAAAAGAGTTTTCGAGATGCTTCCTCGCAAAGTACAAATTTTTTTATATTTTTAAAAAAAAAAATTTTAAAAATCCGTAATGATTGTTCACTATGTTTGAATCTGCAGGACCTAGCAAAAAGTGTTGTATGTACTGATTATAGTAAATTGTATAAGCTTTCAAATTTTTCAAACCGTTTTCGAATAGCTCAATTTGTTCTTGAGATATACACGATTAAGTGGTGCCATCTTTTTTGTTTTTTGAAATAACGGTAAATCGTAAATATCTCATTCAAGTAAAAATAACTTTTATTTTCGGAATTATTAGGTGATTTTACATAGGAATTTCACTATGGCGTCTCTGGTGCAGAAAAAAAGATGGAATTTGTGATCCAGTGTAATTTTGATAAAACCATTGACCTTTTCTCCAAACTAAATTCAGATTTATTGAAAGTGTCGCAGTGGGCTGACAAGAATGGTCTTTGTCTAAATGCAAGTAAGTCTTCTGTGTTACCGATCTCTAGAAAAAAGGTTGTTATTGGCAATCTTCCACAAGTACATATTGATAACAGTAAGATTAATATTGTTAATAAAGTTAAGAACCTGGGATTCATGGTGAACTCTAGTCTTACTTGTGTTGATCACATTAATTTCATGGTAGGCAGAGTGTATTGTACACTTCGAGATCTAAGACAATCGTCTATGTTCACGCCAGTTTTCATTCGTAAGAAACTTGCAATTCAACTATTGTTGCCCATTATAACTTACTCTGAGTTGGTATATAATAAATTAGACTCTTGTTCCGCTCATAAAATTGAAGTTGTTTATAACCATATAACGCGTTATGTGTATGGCCTAAGTAAATTTGACCACATTTCTGCTTGGAAAACCCAACTTCTTGGCTGTGAAATCCATGCTTACTTGAAAGCCAGAAGTTGTATTTTCCTCGTGCAACTTATTGCCACAAAAACGCCCTCTTATCTTTATGAGAAGCTTATTTTTACTAGATCTAGTCGCGTGAATGACTTAATAGTGCCAAATTTCAATTTTGTGGCATCAATAAGACTGTTTTTTGTAAATACCATACGAACATGGAACTCCATACCTGCTAACATTAGAAACTGCATAAACGAAAAGAACTACAGAAAAATTATCTACCAATACTTTTCAACGTAAATTGCTTAAATTGGCCACCTATTAAGGCCCGCTTTCATAAAAGCCGGTTAAATAATTCCTAATCGGCGATTCCTTAATCGCTGATTTTCTGAATCGACAATTTAGTTTTCACCAAAGCCTGGTTAAGTTATCGCCGATTAGACACATCATTGTGAATAAATTAGAAAAAAATTGCATTGTGAATTGGCAAAACAGCTGATTTTCGTTTTGTTTACGTTTTCACAGAAAGTAAATTAGTGAATTGGCTGAATTAATATGTTAATAATGTTCTTTAAATGGCAAACAAACATGTATGACCATACATGGTGACCTGTATTATGAGGGTAAAGAGTATGAGCCACGTTTAAAAGAAAACTAGTAAGGAAGTCTAAGTTCGGGTGTAACCGAACATAAAATACCTAGTAGTGATCTGTTGTAGTATCCTAATTTACTCAGGTCTATTTTAATACATACCTGAAAATTTGTTATAAAGGCAACTGATTGTTTTCGATTAAAACAATTCTGTTGTGAGTCATAAATTAAATTATTACTAAATAACAAAATATAAATACCTTTCCTCATGTTCATGAAAGGTATGAAAATAAAAACTAGTAAGGAAGTCTAAGTTCGGGTGTAACCGAACATAAAATACCTAGTAGTGATCTGTTGTAGTATTCTAATTTACTCAGGTCTATTTTAATACATACCTGAAAATTTGTTATAAAGGCAACTGATTGTTTTCGATTAAAACACTTCTGTTGTGAGTCATAAATTAAATTATTACTAAATAACAAAATATAAATACCTTTCCTCATGTTCATGAAAGGTATGAAAATAAAAAAAATTAATAAAAAAAAGGCAGTAGGGTGTTAACTACTTTCCCGTAAATCTTGCTTGTTTGTTATTCGATTTGCGTAATTTTTGGCAAGAGTATACTACATACTATTGGGAAGTATCTCACAAAATTTCATTGAAATACATTCTTGAAATTCCAAGCAATCGCTTTTGAAAATAGCATAGCTTTTATGCTAAAAAGTGGGCGGCGCCACGCCTACTTCACCAAAATCCACAAAATTTTTATACAGTTTAGTTTTTCTTAAAAAGCTTATTATATGTGTAAAATCTTATTTATATAACTTATACAATTATGGAAATATCGCGATTTTAATTTTACGAAGAAATTTTTTAGAACTGTGTTCAAAAAGTGGGCGTGTCCGTTCACCGATTTTGTTTATTTTTACAGCAAAGAGTAAGCTTTATATGTTGAACACTTTCTCCCAATATCGTTTCAATAAGTAAATTTTTACCGGAGTTATGGCATGGAAAGTTTTGTGGAATAATCCCCCATAAAGGGGCGGGGCCACGCCCATTTTCCAAAAATTTTGTGCTTTCGACTTTCTTTGCCCACGAACACTTCAGAGGTGAAATAGAAATTATATACAGCTAGTTTAAGCAAAGTTATAGCATATTCAATATATCTATGATCCTTTTCAAAATCTTTCGTATAAAATTGGGCGTGGACCTAACCCGATTTCGCTAATTTTTTTTTCGAAATATTGCCTGTATTAATATATATATGTGTGCTGAATTTTATTTTGCTATCTTGAGCGGTTTTTGATTTATGATTAATAATATTTCCAAACTTGACTATATCAAAAGTGGGCGGTACCACGCCCCTTTTTAAAAATTTCTTCAAAAATGTATTTGCTGCCTTAACGCTAAAGTGCACACCAAATATTATCCTTATAGGTGTATTATGTACCGAATAATCACTCTTTTTGTATTTTCGAAAATATCATATATATAGAATGAGGGCGTGGCTTTTAACCGATTTTGCCTATTTTCAATAGCGCTCGGAGATAAGTCAAAAGGAACCTACATACCAAATTTCATTAAGATATCTCAAGATTTACTCAAGTTATCGTGTTTACAGACGGACGGACGGACGGACGGACGGACATGGCTCAATCAATTTCTCTTTTCCTCCTGAACATTTTGATATATATAAGTCAATATCTATCTCGATTCGTTTATGCCGTTACATACTACCGTTAGGCGAATGAAGTTAATATACCTTGTGTGCGAAGCACTACTAGGTATAAAAAGGCAGTAGGGTGTTAACTACTTGCCCGTAAATCTTGCTTGTTTGTTATTCGATTTGCGTAATTTTTGGCGGGAGTATACTACATACTATTGGGAAGTATCTCACAAAATTTCATTGAAATACATTCTTGAAATTCCAAGCAATCGCTTTTGAAAATAGCATAGCTTTTATGCTAAAAAGTGGGCGGCGCCACGCCTACTTCACCAAAATCCACAAAATTTTTATACAGTTTAGTTTTTCTTAAAAAGCTTATTATATGTGTAAAATCTTATTTATATAACTTATACAATTATGGAAATATCGCGATTTTAATTTTACGAAGAAATTTTTTGGAACTGTGTTCAAAAAGTGGGCGTGTCCGTTCACCGATTTTGTTTATTTTTACAGCAAAGAGTAAGCTTTATATGTTGAACACTTTCTCCCAATATCGTTTCAATAAGTAAATTTTTACCGGAGTTATGGCATGGAAAGTTTTGTGGAATACTCCCCCATAAAGGGGCGGGGCCACGCCCATTTTCCAAAAATTGTGTGCTTTCGACTTTCGTTGCCCACGAACACTTCAGAGGTGAAATAGAAATTATATACAGCTAGTTTAAGCAAAGTTATAGCATATTCAATATATCTATGATCCTTTTCAAAATCTTTCGTATAAAATTGGGCGTGGGCCTAACCCGATTTCGCTAATTTTTTTTCGAAATATTGCCTGTATTAATATATATATGTGTGCTGAATTTTATTTTGCTATCTTGAGCGGTTTTTGATTTATGATTAATAATATTTCCAAACTTGACTATATCACAAGTGGGCGGTACCACGCCCCTTTTTAAAAATTTCTTCAAAAATGTATTTGCTGCCTTAACGCTAAAGTGCACACCAAATATTATCCTTATAGGTGTATTATGTACCGAATAATCACTCTTTTTGTATTTTCGAAAATATTATATATATAGAAAGAGGGCGTGGCTTTTAACCGATTTTGCCTATTTTCAATAGCGCTCGGAGATAAGTCAAAAGGAACCTACATACCAAATTTCATTAAGATATCTCAAGATTTACTCAAGTTATCGTGTTTACAGACGGACGGACGGACGGACGGACATGGCTCAATCAATTTCTCTTTTCCTCCTGAACATTTTGATATATATTCGTTTATGCCGTTACATACTACCGTTAGGCGAATGAAGTTAATATACCTTGTGTGCGAAGCACTACGAGGTATAAAAAGGCAGTAGGGTGTTAACTACTTGCCCGTAAATCTTGCTTGTTTGTTATTCGATTTGCGTAATTTTTGGCAGGAGTATACTACATACTATTGGGAAGTATCTCACAAAATTTCATCGAAATACATTCTTGAAACTCCAAGCAATCGCTTTTGAAAATAGCATAGCTTTTATGCTAAAAAGTGGGCGGCGCCACGCCTACTTCACCAAAATCCACAAAATTTTTATACAGTTTAGTTTTTCTTAAAAAGCTTATTATATGTGTAAAATCTTATTTATATAACTTATACAATTATGGAAATATCGCGATTTTAATTTTACGAAGAAATTTTTTAGAACTGTGTTCAAAAAGTGGGCGTGTCCGTTCACCGATTTTGTTTATTTTTACAGCAAAGAGTAAGCTTTATATGTTGAACACTTTCTCCCAATATCGTTTCAATAAGTAAATTTTTACCGGAGTTATGGCATGGAAAGTTTTGTGGAATACTCCCCCATAAAGGGGCGGGGCCACGCCCATTTTCCAAAAATTGTGTGCTTTCGACTTTCTTTGCCCACGAACACTTCAGAGGTGAAATAGAAATTATATACAGCTAGTTTAAGCAAAGTTATAGCATATTCAATATATCTATGATCCTTTTCAAAATCTTTCGTATAAAATTGGGCGTGGACCTAACCCGATTTCGCTAATTTTTTTTTCGAAATATTGCCTGTATTAATATATATATGTGTGCTGAATTTTATTTTGCTATCTTGAGCGGTTTTTGATTTATGATTAATAATATTTCCAAACTTGACTATATCAAAAGTGGGCGGTACCACGCCCCTTTTTAAAAATTTCTTCAAAAATGTATTTGCTGCCTTAACGCTAAAGTGCACACCAAATATTATCCTTATAGGTGTATTATGTACCGAATAATCACTCTTTTTGTATTTTCGAAAATATTATATATATAGAAAGAGGGCGTGGCTTTTAACCGATTTTGCCTATTTTCAATAGCGCTCGGAGATAAGTCAAAAGGAACCTACATACCAAATTTCATTAAGATATCTCAAGATTTACTCAAGTTATCGTGTTTACAGACGGACGGACGGACGGACGGACATGGCTCAATCAATTTATCTTTTCCTCCTGAACATTTTGATATATATAAGTCAATATCTATCTCGATTCGTTTATGCCGTTACATACTACCGTTAGGCGAATGAAGTTAATATACCTTGTGTGCGAAGCACTACTAGGTATAAAAACAGGTGATTTATCTGAAGAGCTGCGTATAGGTCTTGGTTTGCCGGTTGGACCGAATTCACATAAAATTCCACCACCTTGGTTGATTGCACAGCAACGATATGGTCCACCACCATCATATCCGAATTTAAAAATTCCAGGTTTCAACGCACCCATACCAGAGGGTACATCATTTGGCTATCATGCTTTGTTGGTACCAAGCTTTGATGGTACAACAGCGATATGGTCGAAGGCAACTGGTATGTGTTAAGATGAACAAAAGTTAATTTCCTAATCTAAATTATTTTGTTTAGGAGAATTTGAGTGCGTTGCTACATTGGAGGGACATGGAAATGAAGTAAAAAGGGCATGTTGGTCAAGTTCCGGCAACCTTTTAGCCACATGCTCGCGCGACAAATCGGTATGGATTTGGGAATTGGCTAGTGATGATGAATTCGATGTTGTTGTTGTTGTAGCACTACTTAGCCCTACCCTGATGAATTCGATTGTGCTGCTGTACTCAATTCACATAACCAAGATGGCATCAGCTTCATATGGTAATACAATAAAAATGTATGCTGAAAATGCCACAGATAACGATTGGTACACAACGGCTACATTAGATTCTCATACGGTGTGGAGCATCGATTTCGATGCAGATGGTAACGTTTGGTTTCTTGCAGTGATGATAAGACTGAAAATATGGCGTGCTTATCATCCGGGTAATGAGGAAGGTATATACATACCAGAAGATAAAACAGTTTGGAAATGTGTTTGTACCTTATCTGGTGAGCATTCGAGAACTATTTATAATGTGTCATGGTGAAAAAAAATTGGACTAATCGCTACTGGTTGTGGAGATGATGCGATACGCATATTTAAAAAAGATGCAAATTCAAAAAAGAATGAACCAACCATGATTCCATCGGAGGATAAGGCGCACACACAAGACGTCAATGCCGTTAAATGGAATTCAGCACATGAAGGTTAACTTATTTCATGTAGCGATGATGGTACAATTAAATTATGGTACCTTCAATTAATTTAATAAAATCAAGTTTGATTAAAATATTGTATCATTTCATTGAGTTTCTTTAAAAGACGTTCGTATGTTAATTTGAAATAAACCTGAATATTTTAGGAAAGGTATTTTAGTATGTATACTAAGGTAGAAGTGCCTTGTTTTATGTTTACGAGCCGATTATACCGTGGAATATTGGAGGGATTGGAAATATTGTACTCGTTGGCTGAGTGTCCTGTTGCAAACAGTCAATAATATAATATAATTCACATATTCAGATTTATTCGTTAAATAACAAAGCAGAAGAGAATGTTCAGAAAATTCGATTGGATTTTGTTTAATTGAAGCTGTGTTAAGCTATGGCAACAATATGTAACGATATCAAATTCAGATCCTTCAACATTCAATCACAGAATAGGTAAGCTTAGAAGTTATTCCATTTTTGCAAATAATTTTATTCAATAAATATAAATTGCCAGTTAATAGCTTGTTTACTTGGTAAGAAAATGTTCATGCAGAGTTTTGTAAAGCTTTGCAGCTTTCCGAGGCCCTAGCCCAATTACAAGAGATAGTCGTTCTTCGCTAGCATTTATGAGGTTCTCCAATTTTCCAAAATTCTGTAGCAGTGTTACGGCATCGGTTTTGTTCACGGGTTTAATCCTAGTCAAAGCAGAAACCAGCTAAAACAAATATTTAATCAGAATCAAGAGTTAAGGTAAAACTATTTTAGACAAACCTTCTGATGTGGACTTGATTCAACCCGTTCCATAATCCATTCCGGCGAACGTTTTTCAAATTGTTTGTAAGTCTCTATGATTTTGCCTGCCTCTTCTGGGCTCCATGCAACCATAAGCGTTAAATCGGTTAGCAAGGATATGCGGGTTAAATTTTTCAAAGCTGCATGTGGTTCCTAAATAGAAATATTTGTAGAAATAGTAGACTTGTTTTAACAGCATCTATACTTACTTATAGCAGCACGCGAAGTTCATACTGTTTTCCAAGATCTTTGAGGCGCTGGTATATATGATCAGGATTGAGTGTGTGAAGCAGCTGAGAGCATCGAATTTCTTGCATAGTCCAAATTTAACCATTTCACCAAAGAAGCGTACAATTTTAATTTTTGATTCTATATTGGGTTGATTCTTTTTACGTATATGCCATTTGAATTCTTTGCGTAACATCTTTGAAAGAACAAAGCGTGAAAGAAAGGGCAGTAAATCCAAACGTGTTCTGTAATAGGAATATAAATGCATTATAAAAGTGATACTTTTTAGGCAAGAAAAATACATACCTTTGTACTGTAAAAATTGATTTCGTCAGATTTTTCTGATTGTTATTTGTATTGAAATTTAGCAGGAATTCAATTGCTGCCGAATCTATAAGTTCCTTGTTGACACAATTGTTTAAGTTATTCAGAAACTGGTCGAAATGTTGTTTGCTGTGTGATACTTGGCCTGAGATACGTCCGACTTCTATGAGTTGCTGGCGTTAGTGGCAGTTGCGCTGAATATGGTGGTGCTCGCTGCTTTAGTGGTTGGTGCACCAACTGCTCCACGTGTGGCATATGGGGCGCCCTTCAATTTGCGTGACTCACGCCTTTGCTTGCTCTGCTCTTATGGTGAAGATGAGATGGTGTTTTGCGGTGAGCTGAAAGTAAATGAAATATGGATTACTAAGGCAAACTTTATAAGCCAAACAATTTTAACTAACCTGCTTGCTGCTGCTTCGTATGCCATTGGTACTCGTCGTGCCAGCAACACCACTTGCGGCCGACGAAGCTGATGTTCTTGGTACATCAAAGCATATGCGCGCACCTCGACTATACTGCGGAGTGACGCTCAACAAATTATTCAATATATGTATAACTGTAGAGATATCGCGTTTGGGACGTCCATAACGATCTTGTAAAGCTGGATTCAATGTGTCCGAGAAGGTACCCGAGTAGATGCCCTTACCATGATTCTTCATATATTCGATAACAGCGCCGGAGCTGCTGCCTTTGCGCGTAGCCTCTTCTCCACAACCGGATAAATCAATCTTATTAGTGAAAACTTCTTTGGAGAGTTGGTAAGTCCTTATATATTTATTACATACCAAAACGTTTTTGGTATTTGCATTTAATCAATATTATAGGTGAATTCGAGCATTTCAATTACACAAATATACGCAAATTTTATTTTCTACACAGCTGACAGACGTGAAAGTTTGCTCAATCAGCAGATAACCGGCCATCCATCGCCGATCAAGTTAATCGGGCTTTAATCGGCTGATCCATGATAACCGGGCATGGTGAAAACGAATTTTAGCCCAATCACCGATTAAATTCCGATAAAGCGCTAACCGGCTTTTATGAAAACGGGCCCAAACCATTTAATAAACCATTCATTAGTTTTTATCTTGTTTTGCTGTTATCTTTTTACTATTTATTATCTTATATTTTGATGTGTGATATACTTTAAAAAAGTTTTCCATGAACAGTATTGTATGATGCGCTACTTATTTTAATATTAACTTAGAAGTTCGATTGTAATTGCCCTTGTTTACATATATAGATATTGTTACAAAAGCTTTATGTGATAATGGTTGTACTAAAAAAGACTGCAATTACTACTGCAATTGTACTAATGTTTAATTATAATAAATGAAATGAAATGAAATCCTCAAGTCGCTAGCTGGCAGCACTTGGGGCAAAGACAAATAAACGTTACTAGCTACATACAAAGCAATTGGTCAGCCGGTACTGAGCTACGCGACGCCTATATGGCCGTCGGGGCTAGCTGACACACACTGGACGAGGCTTCAGGTCTGCCAGAATACCGCCCTTCGAACCGCCACTGGGTGTCTTCTTATGTCTCCTGAGCACCACCTTCACAATGAAGCGAAAATGCTCGCCGTTAAAGAGCATAGCGAGATGTTGACCAGGCAATTCCTGTTCAACTGTTGCAAACCGCAGCAAACGAACGGTCGCCTGGTCAACGAAAATCCGCCCCCCAGGAGAATAAGAAGCCACCTACGCAAACACTTCGATTAGATCCGGCACCTAATTTCCAGGCCGTTTGATCCTAAGGTGCACCGGCAGGCCCTCACCCTTATCCACACCAATTCGGTAAATTCCTATGTCAGCTCCATCCCAGCGAACGCCGTCCTTCAGGCAACAACTCCACCCGTTGCCGAAGAGGAGCGCGGGCTGCCTAGGGAGACTAGAGTGATGCTGGCCCAACTCTGGTCTGGATATTGTAATAGGTTAAACTCTTACCTATCCAGACTCAACCCCGACTTGCCTAATGTTTGTCCGGCATGTGGCTTGTCCCCCCATAATACTAACCACCTTTTCTTCTGCTCAGCTGAGCCTACTCTTCTAACACCCATATCCCTCTGGTCCGCCCCTGTTGAAGCCGCTAGGTTCTAGGACTTCCGTTAGAAGAGTCTGATGATAGTACTGGGTAAGATACTGACTCCCTGGGTAGGGCTACGTAGCGCTACAAGAACAACAACAACCGTTACTTCAAATTACGTATTCCCAGGAGGGAGGACTGGGGGGAGGAGCCTAATAATTGCTTCACGGCGAAACGCGGTGTGTCCATATACTCAAAGGACCAAAACCTAGAACTATTTTTCAGACTACCGGATCACTGCAATGTCTTCCAGGCTGAAGTCTCAGCAATATGGGAAGCCGCTAGAAAGATAGGGAATACATTTTTCTTTTTAGTGATAGCCAAGCGGCCATCAAAGCTCTTGGCTCCTACTCGTTCAATTCTGAACTTACGTTAAACTGTAGCCTATCTCTGCAGGAGATGGCCCAAGAGAATTGTGTGAACCTCATCTGGATCCCGGGGCACAGGGACATCGACGGAAACTGCAAGGCAGATAAACTTGCCAGGCAGGGCACGACCGAACA
Source organism: Sphenella marginata (assembly GCA_951509765.1). Taxonomy (NCBI): domain Eukaryota; kingdom Metazoa; phylum Arthropoda; class Insecta; order Diptera; family Tephritidae; genus Sphenella; species Sphenella marginata. Next base: position 65,656,553 of record OX608078.1, on the reverse strand, counting down.
GGTTCTTCCAGATAAAGAACGCTTAATGATGCCCTTTGCCACATGCAAACTAATGCTGAAAGAGTACATCTCCGACCAAGCCAAAGAAAGATGGCTGCAAACCCCAGGTTGCCAGATATCTAAGCAGACCTGGCCAAAGTGGTATCCGAAGAAATCTCGGCGAATCTACACTCTAAGAAGGGATGAAATATCCAAACTAATAGGGGTACTAACCAGGCATTGCCTCATAGGCAAACACGCGGAAAGACTAGGAGTGCCTGCAAAGAGGTGAGGAGAAGCTGTAAAGAGGATGAAGAGGAGGTAACAGTCGAACACCTAATCTGCGCCTGCCCCGCCTAACTGAGGCCAGACGGCGCTATCTGGGAGCCTCCTATCTGGTCAACCTTCGCCAAGTAGCGGAGCTGGACGTCAGGGACTTGACGACTTTCATCAAGTCAACAAAGTTGTTCGAGGATGAGGAGTAACGGTGTCTTTCTGTGGTATCACAACGGGCCTACTACAACTGGCCTAAGTGAGCCTTTAAGGCAGCCACTTATACCTAACCTAACCTAACAAAAAGCTAAACTGATTATCTTTTGTGTTATTTCTCATGCATAGATATATAATTTTCATTGTTACTGTTATTGTTCAATAAATGTCGAATAATTTACGAACGAAAAAAAAACAACAACAACTCTTCATTAAACAAGGAACCAACTTCTTCTTTGGCGCCCAACTTAGTGGCTACGAACGGCTCCAATCGTGAGTCACCAACAACAGCAAGCAGTTCAACCAAATTTTAGCTGCAATTTCAAGCAACAAAAATAGCGGTTCTTTCACTCAATGTACATCACGCTTTCGAGGTCAACGCGATCCTACAGCAGTGGAAGAATTATCACCGCCATTACAGTATTTAAAGACATCGACCATGGCGAAATAAATAAGGTGAACGCACGGCGAAAAGCGAAAAACCCCTCATGTGTTTGCTTTTGTTTTTGGTAATGAGTTTGTCAAATCCAGGGTGACATTTTGATTTTTCGGTTCATAAGCGTAGAAAGAAACGGGGGTGAGACGGACCTACTGCCCCACCACACGGACAACTAATGTTAGGTTTACCCTAGTCTGTTATCTATTAGATTTTAAAATTTGAGCCAAAATTCGAGTAGTATAAAAAGAATTTTAGGCCGTCCAGCAAGCAAAATCAGCTAAACTTTTCATAGGCGATGGCATACAGAAAAATGTTTTAGAAGCTAGCCTTGCTTTTCTTAAGTAATCAGCTTAAACATGGATGTGGAACAAGAAATAAACCCCACAATGAAGTGAAAACAAGTTTGAGTTGTCACCAGTATTAAACATAAATGGGTCATAGAATTTCTGGAGAAATAAAGGTTTTAGTACCAGAAATAAAACCACTAAAGTCTGTTTTTGAACTTGCATATGGGTGTTTCCCCGGGAGGGTCCACCGCGAACAAAATATAAAATGTTGGCAAAACAATTTTCTTATAATTTTTATAGCAAAAAGAGATGTCAAGTTATCATGATCAAATAATATTTTTAGCGTAGTAGATTTACAGGTATAAAAAAATTCTTTGATAGTTTAGAATAGGGATTTCCTACTATTTCCTAATTTTTAATAAACTTTGCTCTTAATTATTTTTATTCAGGAGTGATGTCCTGTTTGCATGAATACCCCTAAATACAAGGTACATTTATACTTTATTTAAGAAAAATACAATGAATTGCAACAAAGGTTAGATAACGGTAATTTTCTAATTGACTTTTATTGATGTGCTAATGTAAGGTACGTACCCTTAAAACTATATTTTTGCTTCTTTCGTCTGTTTTAACGTGTGGAAAATAGTGAAAAGAGGAACACAAAGTTAGTTTATAACGCAGAGTCGGAAAAGAAAATTAATGAACAAATTTTTTTTTAAATAATATTATTTTTGGCCTACTAAAGTTTGTCTTGCAACGTACCCCAATTCAGAATTTGCGCTTAAAAATTTTTAATTTATCGTGTACATTAGAGCATATCATTAAACATTGTTGAAAAAGTTCTCCGAGTTTCAAATACCTAGTATAGGAAAATTTTTAAAATGGAAAACCTCGAAAAACTATGTTGTTATCTAGGACCATAAAGTTGATTAATGTACTAAATCTCATCAACAGTAGTTAATTATTTATCACGTATTTTCCATTTTCGTAATTTTCTATGTAAAAGTTAATATCCGTAAAATCCACCATCTTTTAGTAGTATTTTTCCGGGGTTTCCAAGAAAAAAAATGTATGCTAAAATTTTTATGTTTAGCTGCATGGGAAAACAAGCCCAATCAATATGCTTTTTGTTAAGAAATAGCTACAGCAATATATTTTTTTGTGTTTTGCTTATGCAACCAAAAAAATAAAGGATTTCCAAATTCAAACTACTTATTACTATTAACAGGTAAGTTTTCAATGTAGTTTATAAAACTAGTCTGGGCCAGGGTCAATTTTTAAAGTTTGTCTTAGTTTTTAAAAGTTTTAAAGATGATTACGAATATTCTTTTGGACTTTCTAAATACAAGGATATAAGGAGATAAAAACGCAGCAAACAGAACCACAAAATCTTCTCATTTGTGTAGGCGGCATGAAAAAAACCGAGCAAGGGTCCAAATTTCTCAAAATTATGAAAGTTGTGAAAAATCTCGAAAACCGTGAACATTTTACCTAGCTTTTTTTCTTTTGTTTAATAGACAATCGAGTGGCCTATAACCAGCTAAAAGGTATTTTTGAATTTCTAGACACTCTGTATGACGTCCTGTTTTTGTAACGCAACGTGTGTAACGCGACGTTTCTTTTAATATTGCATATAAAAAAATCGAAGAAGTATATTCGAGGAAAAAAGAAGTCTTTTGTTGAAGAAAATCAATCTGGTTAAACTGTTCTAAGTTATATTAAAAAATGTTTTCATTATTCGCAAAATTTTGCGTTTTTGTTAATGCATCTAAAAAAAACTTCTGTTTTTGTCACGCAACGAATCAGTGTTTGTTTGTTTATATCTTCGAGAAAGATTTCTCCACAGATCTCTAATTTTGGCTATATATAGTGCTTAGGAAGACTTATTCATAGACTATATTCAAAGTCAGGAAATTTAAGCGATTCGGTAATTTTCTTCACGTTGAATCCGTACGAATGTAGCGTGCGTCATCTGGGAAATGCCCATATAACAACTTTTATTTTGTAATATCAGCCAAAGTAAATTATAGTTTACGAATGTTCAATGAACAACTTTTTTAACAAATCAGAAAAATACTGACGTAACAGTTCAAGGCCTGCATAACTTTAGGGCTAGCTAGGAACCATTCTGTATACATTTACTTGTAGAGTTATTCTTTTGTAAGGCTGACTAGAAAAGTAGGTAAAATCATATATCAAATTTGGGAAAATAAACTTGGTTTTGCTGGGCTTGGTGACAATGGATACTTAAAAAATTCTGAGTTCATTTGTTATTTGGACAAAGTTATATGTAAATGGTTTTAAGTTCTTGAGTCAGTTTAAACTGTTATGTAAGGAATGAGTTCAAAATACAAGATTACATTTTTGCGTTAACATTATAGCATGCATGCACTGTTAAGTTCTTTTACTAGAATAAAAGAAATTGACTAGACCGGTTGCAGCACAATTATAATACAACACAAAACAAAGCATAATGTATTATATTATTTGGGTTCAAACATATTGCCCCTGTTGCTCGAAACCCGCATACGCCCATAGTCTTTTGTTTTGTTTACAAATAAAATTTGTTTTTTCTTTTCATAAATTCAATATGTATCAACAATTTGTTTGCAAATACATATAGAGAAGCATACAACTCCTGCTAGCCCGCGTAACCTTTTCCTGACGTTGATTTTAATTGAAACAGGTATACTGATTCCACATTAATAAAGCCACGCACGTACGCTGCCTTAGAGCTTGTGCTTTCAACCGCCATACACTACACTTTCCCTAAACGCTCACTCCTAGAATAAAAACGTTGTTTTTACGCGCACTCTTCTCATCCCGCCTCGAATATACCCATTAACGTGGCCTATATGTTTAATTGAAATTTTTGTTTAGCAAAGTTTTCATTTTTCAAATGTAAACAAAAAATAATTTATGACAATAAAATGACGGCCTCATTATTACGGCGAAAAAAACGTTTAATCAGCTGATCATTTTCTGCCACCTTCTTTAATTTGCCTTGTTTCCGACAAAGATGCTTTGCGTGGTATGGCACTACTGTTTGAGGACTACGCTGCAACGTGGTGGATTGGTATGAAGGAAACTGTGAATACGTTTGCGGCTGAATCAGAGCTGATTCGCTCTACATTCTCGCCTCCAAGTCCGGATTGGAAAATTTAAACATGTTTTAAAAAAAAACAATAAGTGAGTGAACCCAGTGATAGCTTTATCTGCAAAAAGCGGCTGCTTTTTTCTCAGTTGACAAATCCCGTTAGCGAAACGGTACAACTAAACATGGTATACGCCCTCTTATCGGTAAAAATAAGAGAACGCGTTCACCGTGAAGCATTTATATCTTTTGACGAGTTAATTGCACGATGTCGAGACGCAGAATTATTTTAAGCATATGACGCCACTGATAAAAGAGAAGCTCGAACACGCGGAAGTACCGAAACGCTGTTCATTTTGTAGATCACGAGGCCTGATGCAGATGTTTGCTTCAAGAAGAAAAAGGAGCAACAGTCTCAACAGGCTCAACAACAACAACAGGCTACAGCAGGTACTAGTACAGCTACGCCGCAAGTCAAACGCGGTGCCTCGTTTTCATGCTACGCCTGTGGTGCATCTGGACTTAACCGTGCAAACTGTACGAAATGTAGTGGGCATAGCAATGATTGCCCACAACATCTTTTTTTCAACACCGTATCCACTACCATTGTTGGTAGAGCAATTCCATTGATCCAGATTGAGATGTTTGGAATGCAGGGTGAAGCGCTATTTGATTCTGGAGCGAAAACAAGTGTAGATAGCGTAAATATAAAGGAAATAATGACGAACAAGGGGTGTGTATTTCAGGTTGTGATGGCAGATGTCGCGTTGGCAGACGGTACCACCATCACACAAAAGGTATTGTCCACGATATGCGACATTAAAATCGGCAACCGTCAACGTAAAATACGGATGATATCACTACCTAATGCAAAGAAAAGTCTTACACTCCTGAAAGCAAACTTTTTAGAGCAAGCTGGTATCTTACTGAGCTTAGCACAACCTTTTTGGTACTTCGAAGGTGAACCTAAAGTGAAATACGGTTTTGCGAAACCCAACTCGAGTAAGTTACTGTTAGCTATGGATATTGCTGGTGTGCACGTTGTAACAAGCTATTTGTAGTAATATAGTACCACCGACTCTTCGTGTCTATTCGCACCTCCAATCAAAGTTAAAACACAGATTACCGATTTTACCAAGTTTTGCGACGATAACTTTTTTCACTCAACTCCTTGGACGTGGAATTATCAACTGTCCATGAATTCACCGCAATAGAGAAGGCAAATCTGAATTCATTTGTCAAAGCAACACCACTCACGACACATAGGATCGACACTGGTCAACATCCTCAAATTGCCTTGCCACCGTACCGTCTATCATCACAGCGGAAAGAGCTCCTAAAGGTGGAACTCAACAAAATGCTCAAAACTGGCGTAATAGTGAATTGCGAATCACCGTGGTAGCTCCAGTCGTAATTGTTCCAAAGAAATCAGGCGGTATACGTGTGTGCATTGATTATAGAGAGTTCAATGCTATCAGGAAACCAGATAGGTAACCCGTTGTCACGAATCGATGATCTGTTGCATAAGGCAAAGGTTACCAAATATATGTCAACGTTGGATCTGCAATCGGGATATTAGCAAGTTGGTATGGAGAAGGAAGACCAAGACAAACTGATTTTGTTACGCCATTCGGGATTGACAGATCGTTTACAAATATAATTGAGTGAGATTATCCTCCTCGCGTACTTAGATGACATAATTTTATGCTTTAAGAATTTTGAAGAACGCTTGGATGAACTAAATTCGCTGTTTGAACAGTTTCAACGACCTGCGACATATGTTCCTTTGAAGTTAATTTTCCACGACGAGGCGCGAAGCAGATCCGAGAAGGCTACCTGGACGATCCAGATCTGAAGCAAATTATTGAACCTTTTAAAAAGAAGAGCGATGATGCAATTCATTGGTCTAAAAGAGGTTACACCATGAAAGATGGTGTATCGTTTTGCCAACATGAAGAGGCTAGTGAGGAGGCACAATTGGTCATTCCTACATCGAAGCGTCCAAGAATATTGGACCATTATCATAATAAAGATACAGCGGGTCACTATGGAATCGATCGAACAAAACTAAGATAACCTCTAGCTATTACTGGCCTGGAATTCGCAGGGACATAGAGAACCACGTAAAGAATTGTACATATTGCCAGGGATACAAAATATACAATCTGAAGCCAATGGGCTTATATCATATAACGTCAAGTAAACCATAGCTGTCGATTTGTTTGGACCGTTGCCACCAGATCGTAATGGGATCAAGTGGATTTATATAGTCGAGGATGTAGCAAGTCGTTTGGTGGAGCTCTTTGCACTAAAGAAAGCTTCTGCAGAAAATTGTGCAACAACGCTGATGGACGAGGCATTCCTACGGTATGGAATTCCAAGACGAATTGGCAATCAACACCGCAATTGGGCAGAAAAGCTTCCAGCTATTCGTTTTGCTATGAACACAACACGCTCGGGAATGTGAACAAAAGCAGCAAGATCTCAATAAAGCCGCAGTCAACCCTCGAAGATGTCATCAAGAAGGGTTAGAGGTTGGCTCCAAAGTTTTAGCCACCACGCATGTTTTAAGTAACGCCGGTAAAGGTGTGGCGTCCAAATTTTCACCACGACGAGATGGGCCTTATGTCATTGCTAAAAAGTGTCCCTCCACTTACACTATTGCACATGAGGATAATCCACAACTTCCTTTGGGCACATACCACGCATCGTCATTAACCCTATATCGAAATCCTAATGATGTTCCGGATAAGCAAGTCATATTATACGTCGACGAGGACGTCCCCGAAAAACGACTTAGTAGGATACATCATCGAGGCGATTTCATCATCCTAGGGGGGACTGTTGTATTTTGATGTTTAAAGCAACACTCACCAGCACTTGTAAAATACTTTCGCTTAGCATAAAATGAATCAGCAGCTGGCCACTGACGAGTTCGGATTCTTCGGATTGCTTCGGACGGTCCCAAGTAATAACAAGTAAGGAAGTCTAAGTTCGGATGAACCGAACATTAAATACCCAGCGTTAGTTTACAGAAAAATTTGGCGTGGTTACCATCCGATTTCGCCCATTTTAAACACCAACCTGCCTTGGCCAGTAAGTAACCTGTGTCCCAAATTTCATGCACATATCTCAATCTTTACTCAAGTTATGTCAATTAATATGATTTTCGATATCGAAAAGGGGCGTGGTTATCATCCGCTTTCGCCCATTTTCAATAGCAACCTGCCTTGGCCTGTATGCAAAATTTCATGCAACTATCTCAATTTTTACTCAAGTTATCGTGTACACGGACGGACAGACATGCCTTAATCTATTCCTCTCTTCAAACTAAGAACTTTAGTATCGTTATGTGGACAAAATTATAATACCCTTGTACTAGTACTAGTACGTTGGGTATTAAAAGCTTAGATTATTATCTTTTGTGTTATTTCGAATACTTACATACATATATAATTTTCATTGTTAGTATCATTGTGCAATAAATGTGGTACACTTTACGAACAATAAAAATCAACAACTCTTCATTAAAGAAGGAACCAACTTCTTCACATGTATTTTATATCGATGAATGTTTGTTTGATATAAAAGAACATAATTGTAATATTTCATCATATATTTTGTGTTTTATCAAAAGTCGCCCAATATAGCTGCTGACGTTATTTGGTTCATTCATGATCATCGCTAAAATGTGCCATAAACCAGAAAATGGGAGATTGTCTTTCACTGGAATCGCCAAAGTCCCCGAACGTTGTCGAAATGCATTTAGAAATTTTTGACGTTCGAGAATCCCGCTACAGACATCTATCAGGCTCAAGTCGTTGTTGTTGCATTTCCATGTAAAATTATTTATTTATCTGGCTCAGGATCACGACATCCGGAAAAGGCCTAATATTGGCTCTTGGACTTAGTAATACTTACTCCCATACATATACACATTAATGAGGCCTAAGCGGCTTCTTACAATTCATACTTTTGTTAAAGTTATAAACAATTTTAAGTACATATTTTGATTATTTTTTTCCGCAGAATACCATGCAAGCGGTATGGAAATATCCAGTGGTAGAACAGACTTTGAATCTCCGGGTAAAGGTAAGTCTGTCATTAACTAGACCTTATAATAATCTGGTTTGCCCTTAGCACAGAGCTACAAGCGTCCGCTCCCAACGGTTGTTCATAAAGGGGGCTTCTCATAGTAAATTGAGGAGGCCAACCGGGCTGATACTTCAAAAGCACAGTTGTTCACCCCCAATTAGTACATTCTAGATGTAACGGGTTCCTCGCACCACGTTCTATATCGAACAAATAATTTAAATTAGGATTATAAAAATTAAATGCCTTGGTTTGGAATCGGGTACTCCACCATTATATTATTAAATCTGACAGACTGACTACAGGTGATATGATTATTAAATTTTAAAACTCTACTTTTTTTGGTGACATAAACATTGTAAATACATGTATGCTTTGAAATCGTAGAATCACCCTTTCCTTAACTTTTTTTAGTGCTACCTATAATTGTGATTATTTTAGTTTTAGGTGCATATGAACATATTTTATAGCCTACCTCGCATGCAACAGATTCAAATTTCCGAAAATGATTATAACTATTCAGGCACTAAACTAGGAAGTATTTTTTTTTTTTGTAATTGCGATATTATTTCATTAAATACTGATTGAACCAAAAATAAAGTCAGTATTTACTGATCGTCTGTCACCTGCATTAGGATATCAGCTGTTGGTGATGTCAACAAGAAAGCGCTCTGAATTAGTAGATTTATATTGGAAACAAACAAAAATTGTCGGAAAAACTGAAAATAAAATAACTCCGCTATGAATTGTTATACCCAGCGTATTAGTACTAGTACAAGGGTATTATAATTTTGTCCACATAACGGTACTATGTAACGGCTCAAAATAATCGAGTTAGATATAGAGTTCCATATATGAAAGTTCTTATGTTGAAAAGAGGAATTGCTTAAGGCATGTCTGTCTGTCCGTCTGCCCGCCCGTGTACACGATAACTTGAGTAAAAATTTAGATATTTGCATGAAATTTTGCATACATGTTACTTTCTGGCCAAGGTAGGTTGGACGAATTCGGATGATAACCACGCCCCCTTTTTCGATATCGAAAACTTCGAAAATCACATAAACTGACATAACTTGCGTAAAAACTGAGATATTTGCATGGAATTTGGTGTATTGGTTACTTTCTGGCCAAGGTAGGCTGCTATTAAAAATGGACGAAATCGAATGATAACCACGCCCCCCTTTTCGATATCGAAAATTTTGAAAATTACATAAATTAACATAACTTGAGTAAAAATGTAGATCTTTGCATGCAATTTGTTATACAGGTTACTTTTTGGCCAAGGTAGGTCGCTATTGAAAATGGACGAAATCGGATGATAACCACGCCCCCCTTTTCGATATCGAAAACTTCGAAAATCACATAAACTGACATAACTTGCGTAAAAACTGAGATATTTGCATGGAATTTGGTGTATTGGTTACTTTCTGGCCAAGGTAGGCTGCTATTAAAAATGGACGAAATCGAATGATAACCACGCCCCCCTTTTCGATATCGAAAATTTTGAAAATTACATAAATTAACATAACTTTAGTAAAAATGTAGATCTTTGCATGCAATTTGTTATGCGGGCTACTTTCTGGCCAAGGTGAGCTGCTGTGAAAGGGACGAAATCGGATGATAACCACGCCCCCTTTTTTGATATAGAACATTTCAAATAAGATTCTGTATCATTGCCAAATTTACCTTCGGCACTTTTTTTTTGAACCTGGATATCTCAGAAAATATCCAACGAATCGAAACTTATATAATCTTGAACGAGTCTCACATTATTTAAAATAAGATGTTGGTGAAACTTTTCATGAAATTGTAGCGGAGACAAATTTATCTAAGGTTAATTGAAAAGAGTCAAATGTGCTGAATGTACCCCGGGGCGGGGTAGCTCCGGCAATTGCCGGGGCACCTTCGTCGTTCATGTGGTGAGATTTAGTTATTGAATAAAAAGTCCTTTTTAAATTTTTTTACGGTTTATTAAATATAAAGGGATACACAAAAAGCATATTTTATGGTACTGTATTTAAAAGCGTTGCCTCCTTGGCCTTTTTTGTTAAATATAAAGGGATAAACAAAAAGCATATTTCATGGTACTGTAGTTGCCTTCTTGGCTTTAAAAAATATAAAGTTACTTGATGTTGAAGCCACTTAGATCGATTTCAAATATATATTTACCGCCCAATTCTGTGTTCTTGATAAATTTGTCAATCTTGATAAAGAAAAAAGAAACAATTATTTTTATCAAGTGTTTTTGAATTTTGCGTCAAAGCCAAATTTTATTTTATTCAAACAAAATTTTTAATAATTTTTTTTTGACGCAGAATTCAAAACACTTGATAAAAATGTTTTTTTCCTGAATATTTGTCAAGATTGACAAATTTGTCAATAGCACAGAATCGCCTTGTTAGTGCGACTACGTGATGTTGAAGCAGGATTCACCGGGTTAGGAAGTTTAAATACAATTTCGCTTTTCAAAACCAATGATATATCCTTGTTCTCGGGCTTGACAAATATAGGCTGCAGAACATCAAGTTTCCTAAGATAGCTAACTGTGAATGTACATTCACTAAGGCTCTCAATGATTCCAGCAACATAATAAACTTTTTGTTTACAGGTTTTTGCAGGTGCGGTAAGAACATAATCTCCCACATTCAGCTCGAACTTATCATTCGATTCATTATTTGAAAAATTCTCCACCTCCGGCGTTTCTTTGCCACCAACGGAAGATCCCACCGACTGGTCAGTGTCTGCGTATTCAACACTTATGATACTTTCGTCAGAGGATTCAATATCATTTCTAACGGAAACTTTAGGCTTCTTAGTCTTCAGCTGGGTGGTTTTTTTTTAATAATTTTGGTATTTTTGTTCTTACCAGCATTTTTTTTACCTAGAAACTGAATGTTTCTTTTTGCTGTTTGAGAGTTTATTGTAGACGCTTTTTCTTCCATCCGTTTTTTCTCACACGAACTAGTCAAAACTCGAGAGCATCCAGATCGAGCACTGGTTTTAGAAGCATTTAAACGGCAAATGGGACGAATTTGTTCTGGTGTTCGGGAAACAGGTGCACTAACACTTTGATGTAGCTGAAGTGGGTCTGTAATATTAACAATATTATCAGGATGAAGCGGAAGAGGTTCAGTCAAACTATCCTCATCCGTATGATCTGCCGGAGCGAACTCATCTTCGCTAAAATTTTGTGAGTTGAAAGGATATATTCCTGTTGACTGGAAACCACTGATTATATTTTCGGATCTGAATGCTTTTTGGAATGGTAAGTTAGACAGGTTGGCAACTTCGTATATCGTTATTCTCTTTCCTGGATTGTTTGTCATAAAATCAGTAAAAGATGTTTGAAGAAATTTTTTAAATGGTCCGTAAACTGACACGTCATGTGGCTGGAGACAGTGCGAAGTATGAGGGGGAAACGTGAATAATTGATGCAGTCAACGCTGCAGTGAGATGAATGGTTGTTGAGAAGCAAAAGAATTGGTCGCTCTTTAGAACATTTCGTGTGATTTTGAATGTGTTTAAGAACGTCTATAAACAATTCCGACATCATCCTGACATTTTACTGACTAACCCCTTAGACCCCGAAACACAGCAAATTTAAAAATTCGGAACTACATCGTACGCGTGGAAAAACGTAAGCTGGTGGAAGCCGATTTCCACTGGCGTTGATTGTTCCTACAAGGGTGACCAAACTGCCTCTCTCAGCTGAAGCAGCTTGCCCAACTTGTCGTTGACCCTTCATTGCAATTATCTGAAAAGCACCTCGAATTTGTTAAACATTATAAACTAAAATCGTTATTTAATTCACATACCTTTGGCGAATCAACGACGGTCGTAATACCAGTTTCATCCAAATTAATATATCATTTGGTTGAAATGAATGCGCCTCATAAAGTTTTTTTAAGTTTAAATAAAATTCGTCGACAGCTTGTTTTGAGAAACCTTTTAGTCTTGCTTGACTAGTTCGCTCTGGCTTACGAAGAGTTAGGCGCGGATTCCGTTTCATAAAACCATATAGCCAATCCTCCCCAGCTTCTTTCTGAACATTCCACTTTTCAGGAAAGTCTTTGCCGTTAGCGACAGCGTATTGGTATGCCAACTTCTGAAAACTTTTATATGATAACCCATATTGATAATAACAACAGTTTAATGTAGTCCACTATTTCGATTTCTTCCTTCATCGTAAAAACTTGTCTCCAGGTAAATTTTGACTGGTAAATAGCATCTCCAGCCGTGTGACCGGTTAGAGGATCTTGTTTCTTTACGCGGGATTCGATGGTTTGTCGTTTTAAGTTATATTTTTTACCTGCAGAGGGTGGCGTTTCTACACCGTTTAAAACATCTGCAACTGCCTTTTTCATCTTGCTTTCGTCAATATTCGATTGTGCTTTACGCTTATAATTTCGAACCATTTTTCACTATCTATATAAATGTATAAAAAAAAAAAAGTTTACTTAATATTATACAGGGCACATTCGGCGAACTTGTATTTCTGCCCGGGGTACATTCGGCAAAAATATAGGTTCGCCGAATGTGCCCCAACACAAAATGCTGAATCTACCCCTGACATTCAATTTTTCGTTTTCTCTATTTCATTTTGAGGAAATCACTCTTTTTATCCCTTAATCACTTTTTTTCACAGGGCTAACATACTTGCCTTTTAGTTTTGATCAACGTTTTTAAAAAAATATGAAACACAAAAAGTTGAATACTCTTTTATTTAAGAGTTGAAAACACTATCAACACTCCCGAAAATACAAAAGCACGTGTAAATTTATCGACTGCAGAGCGAGAGATGTGAGACTACAAATCGATATTTTTTATGAGTGGTGGGTAAGTGTTCGCTAACTTATGGTCATGTCAGATTGTCCCTTCATACCGAAAACGCGATTGCCGAATGTACCCCAAAGCCGAAGCTACCCCGGTCTCCCCTATTTGTATCTCGTTCTGAAAACTAACGCTGGCTATTTAATATTCGGTTCACCCGAACTTAGACTTCATTACTTGTTTTGTTTACGTTTAGAGATGTATGTGACATTGATTGTTAAAGTTTAAACTCATTTCTCAACAGTTTTTTATAAACAATGACACGTCGCCCAGTTCAAAAATCTATTTTATCGCTCTTCAAGAAACCGAAAGCGCAAAGCAAAGTACCAGGAGAAGATAAACATGGTAATACGAAAAAAATTTACCATTGTCTCATATTTGATAACTCGTTGTTGCTAGTGATACTTATTATTTTTTTACGTAATCGAAGAAACAGCGATCTTTGCTTTAAAAAGCACGTTTGGGCAATGCATTGACAAAAGCTACTGTAAACCGTTCGTAATTACTTTTTATATATCTAATTATTTCCCGTGAATAAGAGAATTTGTATACATAAATTGCATGTACGCTGTTCATCATTGTCACTATTTCAGATAGGAATATTGAAAAATGTATGAATAATGACGCAAGTGACCATATTGTTGAAAGCGGCGTTGAATCGGGATCAAAATATTCTGCACCAATTGATAACGATACAAGTAAGTAGTTTGTTTTAAATAAAATGTAAACTTAAATTTTTTGGTCAAGTTTTTACTACAAACAAGCTTCTATTATGATTCTGTTTTGCAGATGATGGCGAATCAGTAGAATTGAACTATGGCAGCCACCAACAAATTGTTGAGACTGTATGAAATGCTAAGCAATTCGATATTGGAAAAGCAAATCGCAATTTGCTGGATGATATTACCAAAAAAAAAAAATAATCACGTCGCTCCTACTTCCAAAATTGCCCCACAAGTTTCCTGTTACAGTAGGAAAATCAGGCAAAAGAAGATTCCAACCTAAATGGTTAACTGAACATGGCTATGATTTTTTGGCTTACTCAACAAGCGAAGATGGAGTCTTTTGCAAAAAGTGGTGGTTATTCTATCATGAAGGAGTCGGTAAAGGATATCACCAGAAACCAGGTATGTTGGTCACCAAAAGTTTTCGGGATTGGAAAGGATCAATCGAGTTTTTTTAAAAGCACATTCATTCCTCAATGTATCTGGTAAGGAGCTTGATATCATGTCGAGATTGGATATACAAAGTGCTAAAGAGAAAGAACAAAACAGAGCAGCTTTAAGGCTAATAATTGAGACAGTGCTATTTTGCGGAGAACAGGAACTACCGTTAAGAGGAGATGATGATAGCGGTGCTTTTTCCTTAGAACGGCCTAAGAAAAAAGTCTTGAAGTTTCGGGCTCTTTTACGCTTTAGAATTAAATGTGGAGATAAGGAATTGAAAACGCACATCACAGACAGTGCAAAAAACGCAATCTGATATCGTTACTGAAAAGATAATGAACAAAGTTCGCAGTACGAACTATTTCAGTCTACTCGCAGATTTAACGATGAATGTTTCGGACACTGAGCAATTATCACTAACTCTACGGTATGTCGATTTCACGAAAGACCCATACAACCCGGTACTAAGAGAAGATTTTGTTGGCTTTGTCCTAATAGATGATCAAAGTTCCGAGAACCTTTCGAAAGTTATTTTGCAGCGATGCAAAGAGCTTGGTCTAGATATGAATAAGTTGCGTAGGACAAGGTTAAGATGGAGCCGCAATTATGGCAGGTCATTTGAGTGGAGTGCAGAAAAGAATAAAGAATGAATACCGTAATGCAAGATATTATCACCTGTCTCAAGTGCAATGACGATTCCTTCCATCCGTAACTGTCATGGAGTTGTTGGTCAAATTATAAATCTATTCAGAAACGTTCCAAACGCAAGCAAGATCTTTTACAAAAACGTGAAAAAGAGAGTAAAAAAGCGACTCCTTCGGTTTTGTGAAACAAGATTCATTGAAAGATATGATAGCATAATCACATTCGTGGAACTTTTTGAATGCATTGCTATAAGTCTTGAGGAAGTAGCTGGCGAAACGTGGTCGATATCTGCAACAGTAGCTGGTCTTTTTGCTGCAATTCAAAAAGTGACTTTATCGTAAGTCTTTTGCTATCTGAAAAACTTCTTAGTTTGACTCTTCCACTATGGGTGTTTCTCCAACAAAAATCTTTAGACTTTATCTCTGCTATAAGCCGCACGAAAGAAGTACATAATACAGTCTTTGCGCGAAATTAGACAATCTTCTGATGATTTCTTCGGGCGAATCTTAGTTTCATCATCAAAAATCGCTGCAGACTTTTTGACGGTGAAATCCGTCGAACAACGTCGAGTGAAGCGTATTTCAGAATCGCAATATTCCTACCGTGCACCGATTAATTACTTGAAAACTTAACAGAACGATTTTTTAAAAACGATGATATTCTACCGAGCTTACAACAACTTCTTCCAGGATTCGCTGAGCTTGACAGCTTGGCACCATTTTTCGAAGATTGCATATCATCAGCAGCAGTAAAGGCTGAATATAGGTTGTGGTGTGCGAAAATATTGTCGATTGATGAATCACCTGAGGTTTTAAAACAGAAGTCGGCAAACCTAACCCGTGCGGGTATTACGCTCTTCACATATATTCATACACTCTTCTGATGAGAGCGAAAAAGCACCTGCAACACAGTGGTACGTACTGTTGCTTTGTTGATTGTTTTATGTGATAGTAAATTATTGGCGATTTAAAATGAATGAAACAGAAACTCTAAATAATTTTTCACTGTGAACCAAGCGAGTGAGAAAATCCGCAATATGAAAATTTTTTTACATAGAATTGCACTAATTCTTTTACCATTTGACATATGTCGTTTATGTCCGTGCTTTCATCCAGGAATATGGAAAAAATGTGCAGTCATTGATTTTTTTTGATAGCTTTTTCAAGCGATGTGCCTATCTCATCTATGTTTCGTGTTAAAGTTCTGGTTGATAAAGCAACTTTTTCGAAGAGAAAAAAGTAGGCATTTGTTTTTCCATTTTATTCAACACACACGTTCAAGACACATTAAATCCTTGCGATTTCTATCTGGGTCACATACACGTTCCACGATACAGCTAATCTTCAAAAATGAATATTGAATATTTTCCCATATATTCAAAGCACTTTTATTAGGCATTACAGTCCGCTAGTGTTTCACTGTAAACAAACAAGATTCTTAAAATTATTAAAAACATGGAGACTTACATACGTCTTTCAGATTGCGTCGTTTCGTTTGACCAAGATTTCAGCCCACAAGACCAAGATAAGCACACCCTTGCCATTCAGCAAGAAGAGCTAAAGTCATTGTGAAAAAAGACTAAAGCATTCTATGAAAGTCTTTTAAGTTCACCGACCTATCCAAGGAAGACCTGCAGTCATGAAGACAAACAAATAAGACCTGCTTCGCATGTTACGCAAGAGGCTTGGCTGCAATTAACAGTGAAATAGAGAAATTAACGGTTGCAGCAACTCCTGCACCAGAAGTCTCTGATACTTCCAGCCGTGAACAAAACATACGACTTCCACCTTGGGACACCGATGTGTTTAAAGGAGACTACCTATCCTGGCCAACTTTTAGGGATATGTTCACGGCACTAGGGGAAGCGAAGGAGATGTCCCTTGACCAACGAATTGTTTAAAACAGCCGGTAAAAATCTAAGCTACAGATATGAAAACAAGCGTATCCTAGTTAATACGCAATTGAAATCGCTATTTAGTTTAACGTCCGTCGAACATGAATGCGGTACAGCAATCAAAAAGCTTCAGCGCGACATAATTGCATCTCGGCGCTTCAGTGTCATCAAATTGACATATCAAATTGGGATGCAATTATAACCTATGGACAAATTCCTCTCCAACCGCTTCCAAACGTTGGAAACTGTTTCTGACCTCAGGGGTAGCAAATCATTGACAGCACCCAAGAGTCAAAATAATACAAGGCAAACGCCTGCGAAACTTGGAGTATACCAAGCCAGCACCCCAACCGCGTCGTGTAAAATGTGCAACAGTAGGGAGCACAAATTACGAAATTGCCAAAAATTCCGTGGTCTAACCATATCAGATAGAATAGCCTACATCAAGATCAACAACTGTTGCTTGAACCGCATGTCGGCTGTACACACGGTGACACGATGCACTAGTTTTTTTAACTGCAGCTCGTGTCACGCAAGGCACAACACCTTACTCCATCTGGCAACAGCTCAGCCAAAAGCAACGAACCAGAGGTGGCGGCAAAACACATCTGACGATAGGCCGTCGACCTCACAGCAGGCTAGGCAAAGACTCGAACCTGCAAATGGAAAAGAAGACGTTAGTAATGTTTCATCTTGTCATGCAAATACAACTAAACTAGTATTACTAGGGACGGCTCGAATTAACATCCAACACAATGGAGTAAATTTTTCGGCAAGAGCACTGATTGACTCCGGTTCTGAATGCTCTTTCATAACCGAAAGACTAAAAGAGTAAACCTGCAGTCAAAACGTATGCATGTCCAAGTTTCGGGCATCAACAATACGCTGTCAGCACAGGTTAAAGAGTCGTGCCAAATTCAATTAGGTTCACTTACAAATCCCTTAGTCCGCATTGACACAGTGGTCCTTGTCCTACCACAACTTACAGGGGATCTGCCGACTTGTCAAGTGAGCGCAATGAAAAGGCAAGCATTCCCGGACTTAATACTAGCGGATAAAAGGTTCTTCATAAATGAACCGGTTGACCTCATTCTCGGAGGCGACGTTTATCCCCAAATTATGTTAAACGATATACGGAAGAACGTACTAAACACGCTTCTATCCCAAGAGACCGTATTCGGTTGGATCCTAACCGGTCGTGCAGACGCACCTAAACCAACCAATACTCGGGTGTCATTTTTCAACGAAATAAACCTGGACAAGCAGTTAACCGCTTTCTGGGAGTTGGAGGAAGTCCCGAAGAAAAAGGCACTTAATGAAGACAACGACTTTTGCGAGGCACTCTTCAAGGCAACAACGACCAGAAACTCCGATGGAAGATATATAGTCGCCCTTCCCTTCAAACCCGATTTTCCTAACGAGACCTGCTTAGGGCCTTCGCTAAAGGGCGTTTGCTCTCAATTCTACCGGAATGAGACGCGCTTATCAAAGACACCAGCCCTACATTAAGAGTATAACAGGGTAGTATCGGAATACGAGACATTAGGTCATATGTCAAAAGTTTCTAGGGTCATACCACCACAATCAACCGATTGTTATGATTTGCCCCACCACGCTGTAATAAAGGAAGGTAGCACAACCACCAAAGTCAGGGTGGTATTCAACGCTTCGTGCCCTACCGCGAATGGCACAAGCTTGAATGACGTGCTACATACAGGCCCAATCCTCCAGGCCGACCTAACGATCCTGTTACTGCGCTGGCGGTTCTACAAATATGTTTTCAACAGCGACATCGAAAAGATGTATCGTCAGATATGGGTAAAGGCCAACCACACGCAATACCAAAGGATCGTCTTTCGTACCAGTCCCAAAGATCCAATCAGCGTTTATGAGCTGAAGACGGTAACCTTTGGTGTGAGCCTTCGCTACCAATAGTTGCAAAAATTTTGCGGACCATTATGTATGTGACATCTTGGCAGGAGGGCACAGCATTGAGTCTGCAATTCACGCGAGAGATGAAATCACGCAAGCACTACACTCAGCAGGGTTCCTCCTTCGAAAATGGACATCAAATTGCAGCAAAATACTCAAGGGATTACCGAAACAACATCTGCTGAATGAAGATTTTCTAGAGTTCGAGGATTCCAGTACAGTCAAAACCCTAGGCATACGTTGGAACGCACATTCCACCTTTTTCATTTCACAGCAAAACCAATAGAAAATCGGGATAGTTTGACCAAAAGGGCAATCCTTTCCGCTATCGCCAAACTCTTCGACTCTCTCGGTTGGCTAGCCTCAATCATGATCGAAGCCAAAATCCTAATGCAAAACATCTGGCTGGAAGGTACAGACTGGGACGAGCCAGTGTCGGCAACTACCCTAGAGCGATGGCAAACCTTCAGCTACAGTCTACCTACGAGCAAAGGTGAAAGTTCAGGTACACGTCAATATCCTCATGGCGAAGACAAGAGTAGCCCCCGTGAAAACAATCTCATTGCCACGACTTGAGGTATGCGGGGCTGTCTTGTTGGCCGAAATAATAGATTCCATCCGCGAGAACCTAAACTTAGGCAATGTAAACACCCATCTATGGACAGACTCGACGATTGTTCTAGCATGGATTAGAAAACCCCCCTGCTCCTGGTCGAACTTCGTCGCTCACCGGGTAACAAAAATCGTAGAGAAAGTCGGAAATCGAGCTTGGAACCACATCGAATCTGCACACAATCCAGCAGATTTGGCCAGTAGAGGACTATCAGCGAAGGACTTAGTCGACAACGTTTTGTGGTGGCAGGGACCTTCTTGGTTACAAGAAGACAAGACAAAATGGCCTACCCAAGAAAAGGAATATTGTACAAACATTGAAGGAAAAAGAATACAAAGCCACGCAGCTGTGCAAGTTTACCAGAGTGAGGACCTCCTCGACAGATTTTCCGATTTTTCCAGAGCTTTAAGAGTTATATCATATGCCATGAAGTTATCTCAAAGAATCCTAAAACTAAATCTTCGTTTAAAGCGCAGTCTTACCTAATCTCGCCCGTCGAAATTAAGGCAACGACTCGACGCTTAATAGAAATTTATCAAAAGAAACATTATCCCGAAGAATTGGTTAACATAAAAACCGGGAAACCCATCCGGATGAAAAGCGACGTCCTCCCCGTTAACCCTTTGGTTGACGACCATAACATTTTGAGGGTGGGCGGTCGTCTTGCTGCATCCCAGGACCTCGCCTACAGCGAGTGACCCGATCATCCTCTCCTACGCCTGTCGATTCACTCGTCTTCTCATCCAGTTTGTCCACCAGATATCCCTTCACGGGGAAAACCAGCTCATGCTGCGTCTCATACACACTCAATATTGGATCCCGAGGGTAAAAAATATGATCCGGTCTGTCATTCACAATTGCAAGGTTTGCACTATTTATTTATTCTAGCGGTCTCAAACCCAACTTTTGGGGAACCTTCCACCGGAACGCACGACCTTTTCCCGAGCATTCACGAACGCCGGCGTAGATTTGGCTGGACCTTTCGACATCAAATCGTACAGCGGAAGAGGATGTCGTCTCTCAAAGGGCTACGTCTGCCTCTTTGTTTGCCTTTCAACCAAGGCAATTCATGTAAGAACGAGAACGGCGACCTGGTGACTGATGTTCAGAGAATACTAGAGATATGGAGGGATCACTTCTCTGCCCTTTTAAATGGAGAAATTGAGCAAGAAACCAGAGAAGAGCTCGAACCCGAATCCACAATCGAAGACGACGAAATTGACGTCCCAGAACCCGACTATAATGAGGTGCGAATAGCAATATTCCGGTTAAAAAACAATAAAGCAGCTGGCGCCGATGGTTTGCCTGCTGAGCTATTCAAGCATGGCGGCGAGGAGCTGCTAAGGCGTGTGCACCAGCTTCTGTGCAGAATATGGTCGGATGAATGCATGCCCGAAGATTGGAATCTAAGTGTTCTGTGCCCAATCCACAAGAAAGGTGATCCTGCAAACTGCACCAACTACCGCGGAATCAGCCTTTTGAATATCGCATATAAGGTCTTGTCAAGCGTATGTTGTAAAAGTTTTCGGCTTTGCAAAATGGCATAGAGCAACACCACCAGCTCAGTCAGAATTGGGAAGGACCTCTCCGAGCCGTTTGAAACTAAACGAGATTTCAGACAAGGTGTACCCTATCGTGCGATTTCTTTAATTTATGTTGGAGAAAATAATACAATCTACAGAACTTAACCGCGCTGGACCAATATTCTATAAAAACGTGCAGCTGTTAGCATATGCTGACGACATTGACATTATCGGCCTTAACAACCGCGCGTACTCCAAGCTGGAAAAAGAAGCGGAAAAAATGGGTTTGGTGGTGAACGAAGGCAAAACGAAGTACATGCTGTCATCAAGCAAAGAGTCAGCGCATTCCCGCCTTGGCACCCACGCCACTGCTGGCAGCAAAAAGTTCGAAATAGTGAAGGACTTCGTTTACCTTGGATCCAGCATAAACTCCAACAATAATGCCAGCCTAGAAATCCAACGAAAAATTGCTCTTGCAAATAAATGCTACTTTGGACTGAGTAGGCAATTGAAAAGTAAAGTCCTCTCTCGACGCACGAAAATCACACTCTACAAATCACTCATCGCTCCCGTCCTGCTATATGGTGCAAAAATTCAAACGCACTCGTTAAAATGTAACGAGGCCACCGAACGCTACCGCAATCGGAAGGACCGATCAGCCACAAGAAAATAAACACACTTGTTGAAACGGAACGAGGCCAACCGAAACCCTACTGCAGACGGACGAACCGACCTGCCACAGAAGTTGAGAATTTTGCGGCAACAATTCGCCGCAAATCACCAAAACATCGTATTCATACCCATTTGCTCACACCACAAGACAACAAGAGTACTCCCCAGAGTCATAAGGGAGCCCTAGACGAAAAACCCCATTTCGCATCTACATCAACAGTTTGAGGTACTGGAGAGACTTACAAAATTCAACAAAATGAAAAATTTTGGCTCTTAAATAACCGTGTTATTTACTTAAGAGTCTAACAAAATTCAACACAATGCAAAATATTGGCTCCTGAAATACGCCTTCGCGACTTCGAAATCGAAGATTTTTAAATAAACTTTGGAACACAATTTAGGAATCGAAGATGAAAAAAACCATGCCCTGATCCGAAAATTTTTAGTCATTTCATCAAAAGAAATGGACCCCCACGAATACATATATTGTACCCAATAATAATGGAACCAGTTGCGTTCGTTTCTGTCATGTTTATATGTCTATTTATGCATAACACATTTGGCAAATAAACCAAAATTGGGCTACTTTTATGAGATATCTATGGAGCTAAATTCGGGACACAACAGAAATAAATACCGTGAAGTCTTTGCAGACAATATTACCCAATAAACAAAGAAGTAAGCTAGTTTGTTAAACAATATTCTCCAAGCGTAAAAAGTAAATGGTTTCCAAACGAGTTTGTAACAAAAAATTACACAAACGTTTAGATATAACAGAACAGAACAAAATAAAAGAATCGTCGCGGAGTACGGACGTGTTTTTTATTCGCTCCGTATTATGTTGAGTTTTACTTCAGACAATTACTTATAAACTATTGATTCTAACAAATTATAGTCCAATGAGATACTGACTCTTAGTGTTGTATGGTAGGTAGGTAAAATGGTTGCGACCTGAGAGAGGTCGCCCAAGTAGCTTTCTTAGAAGCCGTTTTGATGCCATAAAGACTCGTCGGACCTACTATCAAATGTGCGGATGTTTTCTACAACCAACCGGAGTTGTTTATAAATTCGAGAATGCTTGGAATCCCTAACTCAGATACCCTCCCTAAGTTCTCCAAAAAAGGTGTCCCAAAAGATTTTAGTCGTGTTCTGGCTAGAGCCGGTCATTCACACAGGAAGTGCTCAACGGTCTCTTTGGTAGTTTCCGCATGTGTGCCAATCGGCCAGTGACCTGTGCATACTGCTACAAGTTTGTAAGTATCCGCTCTGGACCTGCCTAGGAGACTCCTTGTTCTCCTCTGATTATACGCCGGCCAGGTGGCTCTAGATATTGCACACGTAGCGATGCCGCTCCACCTACGCTGTGCCTCATTTGTATAGTATTTTTGGATGCTTCCCTTTGCTACTGCTAGGGGTACACCCGTCTCGATTTCGCTTACTTCTTCGTTTTCCGCTGATGAGCCCCTACGTGCCAGTTCATCAGCCTTCTCATTACCCTCGATTCCCCTGTGACCCGGGACCCAGACAATGGATATATCCACACTATCGGCTAGCGCTGCCAAAGTTTGCTTACATGTATGTACTACACTTGAACTAGTATGCGGCGATGCGATTGCCTTAATCGCTGCCTGGCTATCAGAGAAAATAGTAACCTTCCCTGTTATACTCCTGTGCTCGAGCGATTTGCAAGCTTGGCCAATCGCAAGAACTTCTGCCTGAAAAACGCTGCAATACGACGGAAGTCTGAAAGATGCAGAAATATCCAGACTCCGAGAATATTCCAGCCCCCACACCCGAGTCCATCTTGGAGCCGTCTGTGAAGATTTGTATGCCTCCGTCACTAATTATCCCGCCTCTCCTCCATTCACTCCTACTTGGAAATGCTGTAGTGGCATTGCTCTCAAACTTCAGTTTGTGAGGATAATAGTCTGTTGCGTTGTCAATTACTCCCGATGGGAGATCGTTAAGGATACTACTGTGCCCCTGCTGAGTATGCTTCCAGCACCCAGACTCTCTGAGCCTCAGTGCGGATTGTGTCGATATGCATAGTATGTGTAAGTCGATTGGGAGCAGGTTCAAAGTAGGATCTAGAGCCGCAGTGGGGGCAGGTGCGCAAGGCCCCGGTGGTGCCAACACACGCTGTGCGCTGGACTTTCTGCAAACTAGTGAGATTATAGTTCTTCCGAAGAGCTTCCCACCATACCACCGAGCCGTAGGTCAGCACAGGTCTGACTACCGCCTCGTACATCCACAGCACCATCCTTGGCTTCAGACCCCACTTCTTACCAAACATCGATTTGCAGGCGTAGAAAGCGATACAGGCCTTCCTCACCCTCTCCTCGATGCACGCTTTCCAGTTCAACTTACAATCAATTATTAGTCCCAGATGATGAGATCCAGCTTCTAATTGGCTCCTCCACTCCTAACCCCACAAGTGCCGTTGAAATTGCCTCGGCTCTCACATTGTTGAAGGCGCCCTCCACATCTACAAACGCCGCTAGTGTGAATTCTTTATATTGAAGGGATTTCTCCACTGTTCGCACTACTTCATGCAGCGCGGACTCTGTGGATCTTCCCCTCAGATACGCATGCCGCGCCACTGATAAAACGGGCCCTTCCAGAAGTTCCCGTATATGTATATCCAGTAGCCTCTCAAATGTTTTCAGCACGAAGGATGTGAGACTTATTGGCCGGAAATCCTTGGCCAGCTCATGCCCTCTTCTTCCAGACTTCGGAATGAAAACCACCCTTGTTTTCCTCCATGATTCCGGAATGTGGCATCTGAGTCTTCTGCATCATTATCGGAAGTATACCATCTACTCCCGGTGACTTAAACGGTGAGAAGCTATTTATCGCCCAGGCAATTTTATCTTCTGCTAGAAGTTTATCTATTAACATACCAGGTGCTTCCTGCTGCACCACTCCCCTACTCTGCTCCGCCTCCCCGGTACCGTCGGGAAAGTGAGCCACTATCAGAATATCAAGGGTTTCCGCCGCTGATCCGGCCCACGTGCCACCTGCACGTTTCACGAAGGTTATGTTTGAGTGCTCCTTGGCAAGGATTCTCCCGAGTCTTGCTGAGTCCTTCGTGGACTCGATAGACTCACAGTGTTCCTGCCAGGATTTCGCCCTTGCGATCCGCACTGCTTTCTTATATTCCCTTTGGGAGATCCTCAACTGCTGAAAATCTCCCCTAGTATGACAATCGTTGAAGACCTTCCTCACCAGGGAACACAAAGGTGGGAGAGCTTCCCCTGTTACATATACGTAGATTACTAGATAATAAGAATTCAAAAAGAGACTCACCCCGCTCGTTTATCTCACTGCTGCCCCGCAGCGAATGCCTCGCGTTTGCATCACTGCCTATGATGACCTCTTCCTTGGCTGCAAGTGTCTCTGTTAGATGCTTCACCTCCTCGGGAGGTGCGGGCCGATCATGAGCCATGTAGGCCGAGGCGAACGTTATACTGCGTCCGCCCTTTGATTCGATCCTGACCACTGCTGTATCGTATGTGCTGAAATTAGGTAAGAAGAAAGCATTAATGGTATCCCTAACGAGGATGCACGCTCTCGGTTTACCTTCTCCGTGTGTGTAGAATAGGTTATAGTTTCTTGTATGGAGGCCCTTCACTTTAGACCGCCATACCCAAGGCTCCTGCACCAAGCAGATGTCTATGTCCTCCTCCCTTAGGAGGACTAAAAGGTTATCCGAGGCTATTTTTGCGTGCTGCAGGTTAACTTGCGCCACCCTAATCATCGGACCGGGAGGGCGCACCTGCATCGGAGACCGACTCGGTACCAGCATCAACTGGCACCGCCAGACTAAGCTCCCCAAGAAGCTTATCGGCGTCCTCGATCTCCTCCAAGTTGTTGTCCGGTGCTACTGCTGCTGGGAAAACTTTCAGTGTGGCGCTCCTGACGCCAAACATCAGTTTGTTCCCCCTTTTATCGAGCTCCCCCACGGACTCGTTATTTATTAGCAGTAGCACCGGTTGGCTATTGCGTTGTTGTTCCTCTACCTTCAGAATCTCGCAGTCGTCCATCGGGACGCCTACGTTCTGAGCTTTGAGGCAGTGGATGATGCTCCTGTCATTCACCTTCATTCTGGGTAACCAAATGCGCTCGGGGCCTTCTGGGAATCTCCAAAGCGTTGATGGTCTTTAGCGTAAGACCCTCATATGCGCCGCTGATCTTAGCGACGCATCGCTCAAGAAACTCCCGGGAGAACCCGTCCGCGCATTTGATTACTCTGCAGCCCCGGCAGATCTCCTCGCAGTCGTACACCGGCACTGGGGTTCGATTCTCCAAGAGGTGTTCGACGACCATCTCGGATAGCCGTCCCTCTATGGAGGTCCAGACCGCCAACACCCATCTCCCATTGTTGCCTGCAGCATCCACCAGCGCCACCTGGAGGTGGTCTCTGACCACCTCACTGTAGGTATGCCTCGCTGCGGCACTAGTGGAGGGACCCTCGTTTTGTTGGCCGTATCTGCCCCTTTTGCCGTCGCGCTCGTTCACTTCATGTGACCGATTGCGTTTGGCCGACTGCCGTATTTTCGGTTGTTGCTGTTGTGGTTGAGCAGCGGGTTTGGTTGCGAGGGCGGCCTCGTAGTCTTTGACCACAGCCTCATACCTCACCCTGTCCTCGGCATCTCGCTCATGGACCTCACCACTTTCATGATTCCTCCTGATCTTGTCGAGGATATATAGGGCCCTCTGGTACCTAGCTTTCTCAATGGTACCAGAGGACTTCCTCGACTTCTTCCTTTTGGGAGCCACTATGGCTGGTGCGTTTCCCTCTTTCTTGGTGGTTGTAGTTTGGCTCGGAAGAACAGGGGTACTGTGGCTGGTACCCTTGCCCTCCTTGGTATTGACGCTCCCCTGGCTACTTGCCAGGAGATCGTCCTCTGAGAGCGTTCCCAGAACGCTCGCCTCCTCCTCCTCCTTGTTTTTTTTTAAATTCATATGCTCCATAAAAAGTCCCACGAGTAGACTGGATGGGGTTCGTCCGCCCCGGCATAGCCAGTGAACCGGGGTAAGGCACTTATACAACCGACCTTGCCCGGGCATCGGAGGGGACCGTACGCGATCAGCTACTCAATATACACCCGCTGACCATTCAGCCCGTCGGCACGGTGCCTTCACACCTTGGGCTTAGGGTGGTGTTGGCGCGGATATCCTTCCATTTCCCGCATCAACCGCTGGTGTGTACACGTACACTCCATTAGTTGATGCGGGAAATAAAAGGTATTCCTCTTAGTTCGTCTCGCATTGGGACCCTTCCAACGGGACTGATCCCAGTACGAAACTTAAGCCCCTTCTCCACGGCAAGGCGACCAACATTGCAGGGGAAGTGTTGTATCTATAATTTAATAAATTGCTGTCAACTGCCATATTAAAACAAAAATTGTATAATGCCATGTTCGTGCGGGCATAAAGTTGATCGCTTAGGTCCAAAAATTCAGTGTGCAAAGTGCAAAGTGATTTTTCATTTGCAGTGTTTTGGTCTCGTGCAAACCGATGTGGACTACTTGCTTTCGGTAGATAAATCGTTTCTGTGCAATGTATGTATGGCAGAGCGTCGTACTTCTCTTCGCCCGCCTACACCTTCCGTTGGATCAGCTGATCGCGCTGCTAAAAGTGCGTCAGTGAATAAAGACAACGAAATAATTTTGATAAGTGAAAGCACTAACACTGCTTCTCCTAATTGTGAGAATAATGCTTCACAAAAAGAAAAAACTGGTTTTCGTGACAATAATTATGCATTAGAAATGCATTCAGTGGCCAATGAACTTAATGCTTTGAGAGCAGAGAATGCGTGTGTGCTTTCCTATTTGTACTCTGTTCGTGATGATAACAAAAAGTTATCATATAAGTGTGATGCACTACATGCTGATATATTATTATTGTGCACAAAACTTCAAGTTAAAGACGATGTTATCATTTCTCTTACTTCGGAAGTAACTGGCCTTAAAAGCATTGTTGACGACTTGTGTAGGTTGGTTTTAGGCTGTGCTCTTAATTTAAACAAACAAAAAGAATTGTCTGGTAATGCAAACAGCTCTCATCATTGCTCTTCTTTTGTGACTCTTAACGCTGTAGATGGTTCTTCGCCTGATACTGTCGCGGATTCTGCTGTTATAGCTGCTGCTGCTGCTACTGCCGTTGATGTACAGCGTCGTTTACCTACCACGTCAAATCGTGAGAATGTGCCTGGGTAGGTGGGAAAAAGTTTACGCAAAAAATCAGTTAAACCGAAGGAGACACCGAATTCTTCTGTTGCGGCGGCACTTCCACCTGTTGCTGCTGGATCAACTAAATCTCCTACCTCCGCTATTAACAGTGCTACTCCGGATACTGGGTTGCCTCTGTGCTTTGCCAAGGTCGTTGCGCAAAATACTGTAGTAGACACAAATTGTGATAGTCCAGTAGTTCAATGTGGACAACAACAACATCAAACATTACAGCAGCAAGAGCAAAGTACTGCTGTGAATTTAGAGTCCGGGGCTAGGCCTTTAAGGAAGAATACCCAGAAAAGTCTCAAAAAGCCACTAGTTCTTGGTGTAAGTAATAACTTGGTGGTTGCACGTCTCATCCTTCCTGCCCACTGTATCTGAGGATGACATACTCAATTACGCCTCAAACCATGCAGCCATAAATAAGGTTCACTTAAAATGTAACAAGCTTGTTAAAAATGGCTGTAATCTATCTGATCTACGCAGAGTGAACTTCAAGCTTGGTGTTTCAGAGTCATACTACAAGAAAGTAGTCGACGCAAATATCTGGCAAGTTAATGTAGTACTTCGGCCGTTCCGTTTTTTTCCGAGAGGCGGTGCAACTCTATTAGCTACGTAGCTGCGACCGCAAATGATGAGGCACGCGCTAGACCCCTCAGTATTTTTAACGAGAATGCTTCTGGGCTTAGAACTAAGTCAAAGTCCCTGTTTGAGTTTAGCTCACACATGAGCTATGATATTTTTGTTCTCGTAGAGACGTAGCTAAATCACGATTTTTACGATGGCGAATATTTTGATCCAAATATCTTCAACGTATATAGAAAAGATCGGGATATGATAAAAACCGGTCTGACTCGTGGTGGTGGTGTCTTAATAGCTTTTCAACGAAAATACCGCTCGTCGCTGTCTTTGTTGCAGAATGAAGATTCGCTACTGGATCAACTATGTGTTTGCGTAAGTGGTTCGTCGACACTCCTCATATGTGCTTCCTATATACCACCGGGCAGCTCAGACAGCCTGTATAGGGCACATACAGATAATGTCGTAGATTTAGTTTCTAAGAAATCTGATTGTAATTTTTGTATTCTGGGCGATTTTAATCTAGGAAATGTGGGTTGGGCGACAGTGGGTGAGAGTCCTATTTTGTACCCAAACAATGTAAATAGTTTTCCTGAAACTTTTGTTGTTGACAGTTTAATTAGTGTTAATCTTTCCCAGATAAACCCAATTAAAAATAAACTCTCAAAGATCCTAGATCTAGTTTTCATTAATGATAATATGAGCTACACCCTTGAGGAATGTCTTGACCCTCTGTCGTGCCCCGGCCCGCATCATGTTCCTCTGGTCCTGCAATTGGAGTTTTACGAGTTCAGAAGTGTTGACTTAGATGTGCACATTGAAAATTATAACTTCACGAATTATAACTTTGCTGATATCAACGATAGAGTCAAAATGGTTGACTGGGATGGTATTTTTGCTGGGGGTCACGTAATTGAGTGCTTTGAGCTCTTCAAGGACAAGGTCAATCAAATCTGTCGCAGTATGATCCCTCGAGTGAGTAAAAAGTGCTATAAAATTCCGTGGTACACAAGGAACTTGAAGAAACTTAAGAATCCAAGAAATAAATTCTTCAAAAGGTTTAAAAGTTCAAAATTGCCTGTTCACAGAGATAAATACTTGTATTACTCAAGTAAGTTTAAATTCTTAAGTAATACACTTCATAAAAATTATGTGGCTAAATTTGAGAATAACATTAAGGTAAACCCGAAATCTTTTTGGCGTTATGTCAAAGCGAAGAAGTCATGCTAAAGCATACCATCTCAAGTGTTTTATAACAGTGCTGTCCATCCCATAGATCAGGCATCGGCAGCCCATAGCTCACTGAGCTGGGCAAGAGCGTAAGTGTTTCACACGTACATGCGAGCGCCGTAGCGAGAGCTAGCAACACAAATCCAAAAATATGATCAGTTCCTATCCAACTTTCATGCAAGCCAGAACGTTGTCGTTTATGCGCATCGATTTTTCTTGCTTACGTGGGTGCCTACATATTTTTGATATATCCCTGTATGTTTACGAACGCAATTATGGCAAAATTTAATTTAGAGTGGGAAATGCGATTTTTCTTCGCAGAAAATTTAGACGGGGAAGCTGTCTGCTTAGTATTTAAAAAAAACCCCAAAAAAAAAACACAAAAATTAAAAAAAAATTTTTTGTTTTTAGTTGCACAGTTGTTGGAGATGTGCGCTACATTTGTCAGAATATATTGAAATTGTCATGCAAAACCTTATTAATCAATTGAGCAGCCATTATTAGATAGTCACCCACGTAAAAATATATATATGCGTAAAGCCGAACTATGAGAAAATTTGTGTAATTGTGCTCGCCTATATGTGTGACACACACATTCACGAAATGAATTGTTTGCATGTATGAGAATGCCGATGCCTGCCATAGATCAATTGATCACACGTATTCTTACTCTCTATCGTTCAGTCGTTAGCGAACCAGCAACGAATAAACACCAAGCTTTTCCGCGATGCTTAAGCGCTCGTTACACGATCCAGCATGCAGGTCATGCAATGTAGATGTGTGCGTTTCGTGTGACACACGTACTTTCTTCGTGTCACACGTACTTGTTGTCGGTTCTTGCATGATGAAAATCAAAAATTTTTGATTTTTGCGCTTTGCTTGAACGTTTAGCAGCCTGATTGACATGCAATAGTGCCTCAGTTGAGTGCTGACATTCGAGATGAACAAGTGTGCGGAAGAAAATGAATTTGTACTAAGATTTAATAAATTGATTTTACACTAAAAATCAACTTTTACTATAAATATTAAATATATATTTAACTTAAATAAAAAATGGAATAAAATTAGTTATAAGCTGGTTTAAAATCGAATAAAAATAGTTGAAATACCTAACCCCCCTCACAAAAAATCATCTTCCGACGACGGCATATTACTTGCGCACGCTACGAACACTCAATTCAAATGGCGCATGACATACATTTGCATGAACGTGTAAGGGCTACGTCATGCACACGAAACGCACACATATACAGTGCATGACCTGCAATGCTGGATCGTGTAACGAGGGTTTTAGTGTATGCATTACAATGCCCTGTAAGAACTTTTTTATGCTAGAAAATGCCTTTGGCGACTTGCAATACCTTTTATGTTACAATAATGTTGAATTCTGGAAAATTTCAGAAGAAACATCATATCAATATTGAAAAGAATATCTTTTCAGAGCCTATCACTTTTTCCCACAACATATATTAATTTGCAGATCATTAATATGTGTAGTACAAGAATTTTATCAAATACCGCCCTTATTTAAAAATGTGTAGGCTTAACAAGTAACATCCTTGAATATTTTATCTGAAAGTCTAACACATTCCAAATTTTCTATCCCAATTCAATATGTTGTTATTTTGGCTTAAATTTCCCACTGGTCTGCTCCCATTCCCTCGTTCTCACTCATACACTCACATTTTTCATTTTGGACAGCACTGTTTTATAATGAAACTTCTGCCCATTCCGTTGCAGAAGCCGTAAACCTCTTTGCTGATTTCTTCAGTTCAAATATTGAGTCTGAGACGATCCCAAGTGAAGCTTCTGGGACTAGTAATGATACCCCTATCAACTTTGGTGAGCTGTCCCTATGCATTGATGATATCATTAAAGGTATATCTTTGATCAAGTCATCAACACATACGGATGCAGATGGTTTTTGCTCTTATTTGATAAAAAATATTGAGGCAATTGCATACCCTATCATGCTAATTTTTAATAAATCTCTTAGGTGTGGTAAGTTCATTAATGCTTGGAAAGTTACTTCTATTACCCCGACTTTTAAGAGTGGCAATAAAAGCAACGTTGCTAACTACCGTCCCATTTCCAAACTGTCCACTATATCAAAATTGTTTGAAATTGTGGTTAAGGATAAAATATTTTTTGCTGTAAAAAGTTTGATTACATCCAACCATTTCCGCATTTAATACGAGAGCACAGGTTGATACAATCTACACTGACTTCTCAAAGGCCTTTGATAAAGTCAACCACTCGCTACTAATAGCTAAGCTAGCTGATCTTGGCTTTCATTCCAGCGTATTATCTTGGTTGAAGTCATACCTGGCTGATCGAAGTTGTGTAGTTGTTGTGGATGGAATCTGCTCACGGTCGTTTACTGCGACCTCTGGTGTACCCCAGGGTAGTGTGTTGGGCCCTCTCCTATTTGTAATTTTTATCAATGATATACGCCATTGCTTTAAAAATTACAATTTTTTACTGTATGCGGATTACTTGAAAATTTTTAAGATAGTCA
Source organism: Sphenella marginata (assembly GCA_951509765.1). NCBI lineage: Eukaryota > Metazoa > Arthropoda > Insecta > Diptera > Tephritidae > Sphenella > Sphenella marginata. The sequence continues at coordinate 65,624,335 of OX608078.1, read as the reverse complement.
CGAGTCTTTTAGATTCCAACAGGCTCCAGTTGGATCTCAATAACGTAATCAAGTGGTGTTGTTTACCAACCAACAGTGCGTCTTTTGATTTAATCTACCTGTTCCCGATCACATCTAAGTAACCTGCTATCTATCTGGTCACCAGCTCATATTTCTACAATAACAACATAAAATGTCGCCACCACCAACACGAGCCAATCCCCAACGCACGCCCGTTACTCCCTCCTCTGCTGTAACTGATGGCTTAAGTAAGAGGTTTGATGAACTAAGAGCGTCCATAATTGAGCATATGACTACTGTCTTTACTTCGGTTGTGCAGAAAACGGAAGAGAAAATAATGCAGAGAATGGGTGAGTTGCAGGCTGTGACCGCAAATATTAAAACCTCAATAGTTGCTCTCGAAAAAAGAGTAACTGCAGTTGAGAGCATGAGCGCTGAAGTTCGTTCTCTTCGTAGTGAACTTCTCGCTACTCAAGCACAGCTCAGCGCTCTCGAAAGTAATGCCGTCGCTACGGATGTTGTCATCAGCGGTATACCTAAAGCCGATGATGAATGTTTGCCCGAACTTTTTGCAAAAATGTGTGCTGCAGTGCAAGTCAACCCCCCGCCTATTCGAAATGTTTTCCGGCTGAGAAATGCTAAAGGCAATGATCGAGCACGCAACAACACAAACCGAAGCCCTATTATCCTAAAGCTTCACACTGAGTATGACCGTAACCAACTCTTAAGATCGTTGGCTGTTTTTCGAAAAACAAAAAAGAGATCGCTGGCTCTATCTGACGTCGACTTGTCTGGTTATCATTCCAAATTTTTTTGTAAAAAAAGAAGTTTATCTACCGTGCTTGCCTTCAGTTTAGTTCTGCGATCGCTTACAATTAATCCTGCCTTGCTGAAAACCCTCTCTGATTCCACAGATGATGCTGGTATACAGAGGTACTTCTGCGCCAACAATGCCAGTGGATCGAATTGCCTGCTGCTGGGTTCCTGGAGAAGATATTTAAAAGTTAGTATAACTAAATACATATTACATCTGAAGAAAACGTACCTTCTAAAACAAAAGAGGATTACTTACAGGATGACAATTGACTACTTCGAGGTACCTCTGTTTTGAGGTCAACGCAGCAACTTCCGGCGCCTTGCTGGTTTTGTAATTTACTCGTTGTTTTAAAAAAGAGAATAGATTGGGTGCTGTTGAGGGCTGCGGATCTAATGTTTGTTCAACATCGGTGTCATTTGCGGCTTCTTTCGCTAATGAAAGCATTTCAGCTTCTTCTTTTTTGAAGCGTTCCAGGCATTGTCCCTCTGTCTGAAGCCCTCCTTTTTAAATCTTGGGTCTAAAATTGTTGCAATCTGAAGCTTAGTTTTGCCTTCGTAGCTATCAAGCCTTTTTTGTATTGCGCAGTAGATAGAGGCAAGAAAATCTTTTCCTTCGCAAGTTTCTATTAGTTTCCCAATATTCAGTAACTCAATGTTTAATCCACATATAAGTGGAATTATCACTGATGATGTAACGTTCGCTGAACTGGATAGTTGGCGTGTGATATCGTCAAAAACTTTTAAAATCTTTTCCAATTCTATCAGGGCTTCAATTTCTTCACTTCTTTTGGGGCGTTTTTGCTGCAGTTCAAAAGAGCTATATTTACGGGGTCTTTAATTTTTATAATCCTCGATGTCATAGCGTAGCAAACTTCCTGTGTTGGAACTTCCTGAATCACTTTCAGAGGGTTCTCACTACGTTGCTCTGCCAGTAATTTTGCCATAGCAATGGTGCTTGACTTGAAATACTTAACTATTTCTTTAAAAGTATAGCAACATTTTCTATTTTCAAGCAGTCTTGAACTGCAAGATTTATTGAGTGGCATACACATGATAAATGTGGTTTATCTAAAATCTCACACGCTTTTATCATGGATGTTGCATTGTCAGTTACAACACAAATAACTTTTTGACTAATTTTCCATTCCTCAAAGATTTCCCTTAGGGATTCGGCTATGTTTTGCGAGCAATGATTGGTCAGGGATAGCAGAGGTTTGGTTGATAAAACTTTAGTTTGTAAATTTAGTTCATTGTCAATGAAATGACACGTAATTGTTAGAAATGACTCCATTGCCTTGGAGGTCCATAGATCACAAGTTACGGAGATGTATTCCACTGCTGACATCTCATTGCACATCTTCAACTTTAGTGCTTTATATTTGTTTTCAATTAGGACGTTTTTAAAGTGGTTTTGGACGGGAGGCGGTATCTTGGGTCCATAGTTTTTATTAGATTAATAAATCCTTCATCATTAACAATGCTAAATGGCTGGAGGTCTTTTATTACCATTGAAACCACCGCTTCGTCTATGTTCTTTTTTCGCCGACTTTCGCTATCGTACTGACTTACGTTGCTCACAAAAGTTTCTATTTTTCTAAAATATAAAAAAATGTATTTTGATTATTAGCAAACAACTGCTAAAAATTTGCTAAAATTATAAAAGTGGTACCAAAAGACGCGTCTTGGTCTCAGGAATATGAATCCGGAAGCGGTTTAGCTAATCAAAATTATTTCATATCTCTGTGCCGGTCTGGAAGCTGTGGAAGGCGCGGATGCTCACGTTTCAGTTTGCTTATAGCTTGAGCAACGCTTAAGGTGGCCCCATAAGTTGCTCGTGTTACCACTGGATTTAAACCCTTTTTTGCAATAACAACACACTGACTTATTATCAGCCGTTTTACAAAAATGGGACCATACTCCAAATATTTTAGCTTTTTTATTTTGCACCTGCGCCATTTTAAACAATTTTTACACACACTTTTTACTTTTCACAATAGGGTTGGTTCTCGCAAAATTGAAAATGAAGCTAGGAATGGGGTTTCAAAAGTTAGCCGATAGTATCGATAGTCACAAACCATCGCTATTAGTATCGATGGGGGAAAACCATCGATATATCGATACTATCGTCGATAGTTTTCCACCTCTAGTGGTCAGCCACTCTGTGTTGCCACATCCCACCGCTGACGACTGTGTCACTTGTCAGTGTAAAGGTGCAGACAGATGTACCGCGACATGCATGAAGGAATTTAACATAACACCCTTGTGCCAATCGGGTGCAACTGGGGAATTGAAAGCTCATTGCGGTGAGAAATCTACTATACTGAGATATTTCCCTTTTTTTCTGTGCAAATAAACTGGCAATTGTGGACAGTTGTAGTGAAAAAATAATGGTGGAAGAAATTAAATGTTCTGTGAAAAAGTGGTTAGTTTCAATATTTTTGATCACGCTATATTTCGTATTTGCGATTAAATTAATAACGTACGGGCAAAAATAACGTACGGGCAAAGATATTCAGTTCCACCAACATTTTTAGGAGTGAAAAATGCGTATAAGGGTACACATTCATAGTGACCCAGATTTCACCCGCTCAATACGGTACGCCACAAAAATTGGTGGATTTTTGTAACGAGTAATTACCCGTTACAATCGTGTGTGGGTACCGATCGTTACGCGAAGTGGCTACGCTATTTCATCCAGCACTGCATACATTACTGAATGAAATGTCATTGCTGGAAAATACACACGAGGTAAGTAGTAAAATTTGTGTTGTTGCTTATTTTTCTGCAATTAATTAATATTTATTTTATTTTTCAGGTGGCAGGTGGATCATCCCCATCAATGAGCAGCCAAACATATGCTCCATCAATGGGCAGCATTCTCTATGCCCCAACGGTGCATGCCACACAAATGTGTGACGCAAATATTAATGCCCTATTGTGGCGTGGCGCATGGGCGGGTGATGAAATTTTATTGATAGTTTGAGAGATGTGTGCACTACGATGGTGCGTATGGCTATTGTACTATATGATGCACGAGCCGTCTCCCGTGGGCAACAAACAAAAAGCAAGTGTCGGGTAACTTCAGAGGTGGCTGTTGGCATGATCGTTCCCCACAATGCGTCCCACAATATCCAAGTCTCAAGCCAAAAAACAGTATGCAAGAGAAACAGCAACCATTTTGGTTAAATTATACATTTCATGAAATACAATAGAGGAAGAGGTAAAACGATGGGAATCTCACAAAATAGAAGCCAAAAACTTAGACAACAAGCAGATTTGAGAAGTATCGTCAGCTGCAGCAGTCTAAAATCAACATCGAATGCTGAGTGAGTTGCATGTGTGTTTTTATATTGTTTATAATATGTTTTGGGATTTTGATCCGAAGGTTGCTGGTTTGAATCCCGAACATTTCCCTAAGTTTTTTTTTTTTTTTTTAAATATTTAAATATGATTTATAATAAATTCTTATTGGTGCAAGAGGAGATAAAGGGCCAATTTTTGGTGTGCTGCTTGCAATTTTTTATACAGTCTGCTTCTGAGGCAAATATGTACATTTCTTCTGAGAAGCCTTTCATGGCACCCGTTTTAGAGAACCTTTTCAAATAATTTCTCATGTTGCCTGTAGGGGGAATCGAACATAGGTCCTTCTGTGTGGCCGTCAGACCACGATGTCCATATAACAAAATACATATAAAATTTAAAACAGAAAACTGAGAAACCTTTCACCTCTCTGAGAGTTCATTCAAAAACATATCTATTTATTTTTTTATTTATTTCAAAGATGATCTAGGACAATTTAAAATTTCCTTACAGACTATTTACAAATAATGTTTTAATTATAATGAGTTTACAAATTTCTTGTACAACACTCAGCATAAAGTCACCAATATGACACGAGGAAGGAATGATATTTCGGGACTTAGAATATGAAATACTGTGGCATTTACTAATATTTAGACGTAAACGATATTTATTTCAATTTCAATTTCAATTTCAATTTCAATTTATTAAAAATAACATCGGACTGTACATGTAAGACTTCTAGGTCTTTTATAGTACACCAGTAGGTGGGTACTTACAGCGGTTTCTTTATACTTATTATAAAATAAATAAGGTACAATCAAGCATAACACTCAGTGACAGTATATAACTTAAAAATAATTTAAAATTAATGCTTAAACAAGAACTTTAAACTTACTGAAAGCAAGAAAAAGAAAAATGCAGATATAGTGGAAAAAGAGAAGAAAAGTTTTATATTTGCATTCAACCAAGAGAATTAAAGTAGGTATGTATCACCACTCCGTAATTTGTCCTATTCATCGCCGCCTTGATAGACTCAGGAATAGAGTTCCAAAGCCTCACAGCATTGACGAAGAACAGTCGAGATGAGGACAAGTAGGAATATTTAGGGACAACCAGGCTACGTAGTCTACTAGACTTAGTTAACCGCAGTTTCTCATAGAGGTAGTGCGGACTTTTTAGTTCGACAAGCTTATATATATATATACAATTTCCAGCCGCAAGATAACTGAAAATGTTACACCCTAGTAGTTTGTCCTTCCAGATAGTAATGTGGTCATATCTTTTGAGCCCATAGACATAACGGGTGACATCTAGTTTGTGGGATGAGCTTGAATCGAGCTTGCTATAAACGAGTTCAGAATAAGTGATTTGAGGTACAATCAGTTGGATGGCAAGTTTTCTTCGCGTTTCAACAGGTGTGAATGGAGCAGATAAATTTAATCTACGTAAAATGGCATAAATACTACTAACAATTTTGTTAACATGGTCCGAACAACTTAACGAAGAGTTAACAGTAAAGCCAAGATTTTTTACTTTATTCACAAACTTAAGGGCACTGTCATCAATAAGGAGCTCAGGAATATTTTCTACATGTATGACACTATTGCCAATAGGTAACACAAAAGATTTGGCCACATTAAGACAGAGACAGTTTTTATGAGCCCAATGAGATATTGCTGCCAGATCTTTATTGATTTTATAACATAAATCCTCAACGAGCCCAACACGACTGGACAGATACAGCTGAATATCATCAGCATAGGCATGCACACTAACATACTGACACACAGAGAATACATCATTAACAAATAGACTAAACAAGAGAGGGCCAAGGATTGAGCCTTGGGGAACACCGGACGTAACAATACACGGAACGGAAGACGTGCTTTTACCCTTAACCTTTTGGGTTCTGCCTGAAAGGTAACTGGCCATGAGCTTAACAGAGCTGTCAGAAAAACCAAATAAATGCTTTAACTTTATGCAGAGTATACTATGATTTTCCATATCAAAGGCCTTCGAGAAGTCTAAAAGGCAGAGAAGAGTCAAGTTACCTCTGTCGAATTGTATTCTTATGTCATCAATTATCTTCAGCATGGCCGTAGAGCAGCTATTTATGGGTCTGAAGCCAGACTGAAAAGGTGATAGCAACTTGTTACTGTGAATGAAAAGTGAAATTTGCGTTGCCATTAAGGACTCGCACACTTTGGAAAAAGCAGGTAAAATGCTAATCGGCCTATAATCATTAGGTTTGGTTGGCATATTAATCTTGGGGATGGGAATAATTACAGCTTTTTTCCACTCTGTGGGAAAACACGAGGTTGTCAGGCAATGATTTACAATGTGTGTAAGAGTGCCTAAAATAAAAGGCAAAACAAGTTTCACAAATTTCAATAAAATACCATCTTCACCAATGGCATTTGACTTAATGCCCATAACACTCTTTGCAACTTCTGACTCAGTTACTCCGCTAAAGTCAAAGCTTACATTTGTATCCAGATAAGCTGGAAAGTTTTGATCTGGGAGACTACTGCCATTTTGGCTGGCACTTATGAAGTAATCATTCAAGATATTTGGATCGATTTCACACTCCGGCTTAGATTTTCCATGTACACTTAACTTTTTTAGGTTACGCCACAAGGCTTTGGATTCTAGAGTAGGATCTAACATAGACTTGAAATAAAGGCGTTTTGCATGTCTTGTAATTGAGCATGCTTTATTGCGGGCAATCTTGTATTCGGTCCAAGCTGATCTAGTATTAATTCTTCTACACTTGGCATGTAATCTATTGCGGACTTTGATTGCAGAGCGGACTTCACTACTATACCAGGGACATGAGCTATTTAAGGAACGCACCGTACGAAGAGGGACATGATCATTTAACATTTTGTTTAAAGTTTTGTTTAGGAAATTTAGTTTTTCATCTACACTCTCAACGTACCAACAATCACTCCAGCTAACATTAAACAGGTCAGTAAACAAATTGTTAACATTTATTGACTTAAAATCACGGTACGTAAATGTAACAGTGTCAACAGGACGATTTAAAACAACATCTAAGGTACAGAAAATGAGGTCATGGTCAGAGATAAAATTAATTTGTTCAAATTTGAGAATATGGTCTAAACTAGATGCAATAAATAAGTCTAAGAGGCTGGGGTTGGAGTTGTTGGCGAATCTCGTAGGGAAGGAGTTGTTCACAATAGCGAGTCCTGCGGTAGAAACTTGGTCGAACAGCCTAGCGGCACAAGAGTCCTTCAACAAAATATTAACATTAAAATCACCACAAATAATATAACGCTCATAATTTATTACAAACATAGACAACTCGGAGAAAAACGAATCCAAAACAAAACATCTGTGGGGGTTGTACACACAGGATACAAGAACTTTGGTGACACTATCAGAGACTTCAGCAATAACAAACTCAGTGTCAGTGTTAGCTGAAACTGCTAGAGTTTTAATTTTTAGATTTTTTCTGCAATAAATTGCTACACCGCCACCTTTTTTATTTTTACGGTCATGTCTTAAAATATTATAATA